>CM053593.1:144392023-144438243 GCA_028646575.1 Pseudocheirus occidentalis
AGAGCAGGGGAGGGGCTTTACAGTAGGATTGCTGTTATAGGGTTGGGGCAGGAGCAAGACGGGGAGAAAATGTGTAATTCAAAAAATGTAATGAAAATGAATAATGTAAACAAGAAAACAAATAAAAACTAAATTTAAAAAAAAGGTAAAGGGGGTAGAAGGTGAAGTAATAGGAGGCCTTTAGGATTTCTTTTTAATGCCTGCTATCCATATCAAGTTCAGTTTCTGTAAGTGGCTATTTGTTTTCTGAAGAAAGTGTCTTGGAAAGAAATTGATCAGGATTTTTGGAGACAATGATCAAATTCTTTTTGCTCATTCTTGATGTAGATTGAAGAGAGTAGATTAGATTAATGTTCCCATTTAGTGGTTTGGAACTCCCTTAGGGATTCCATACATAATGGTCCAAGGTATCCATGCTAAATATTCTTTAATGGAGCCTTAAGCAGTGAATAATTATAGAACATTATGACTAGTATATTCAATTACTCTGGAAATTTACAAAACATCTTTTGTTGTTGTTGACATGTGTTCATGAAACAAAAACATTGAGAACCACTGAGTTAGATTAAGAGGGCAATGTGTTTGAGCAGACAAGAGATCTGGACTGGGAGTCAAAAACACTCTTTTTCAATTCTGGTTCCACCATTTACTAGTTGTATAACTTTAGGAAACTCACTTAACTTCTCTTGACATCTATTTTCTCTTCTGTAAAATGGTATAGGCAAGGGAGGGAGGTATTACCAGATGGATGAACCTTTAAGTTCCCTTCCTCTGATCAATATGATAATATAAACTCCAGATGGCTGGGGTTAAACTATAGGATTTGATGTTTCCCTGGAAGGTAGTTGCCATAGACCAGGACAGTGAGAGTGGCTTGGTAGAGAGGCCCACTCCCATTCCCCATCCCTCCCCAACTTGTCCCACCTTCCAGGGTCACAAATCAGAGCAGAATGCCCAAAGTCTCAAACTACTGCTATTCCTACTTTTCTCCTCCCAGCTCAAATCCAGACTCTTCCATGAGACCCAGGAAACATGACTGACTACCCCTGTGGAGAAGTCCAAACTGATTCCATCCCTATGACATCCCCTACAGAGAGATGAGGACAGTATGAGTCATGCAGATTAGCTCGGAGCTGGCTAAATGACAGAGTAAACAACCAGGACTGGCCTCCCCTCAGACCTGGGATCATTGAAAAAAGTGCCACTACTTTGTTGTACTGGACAGCATTCTGGGAGGGAGGAGAGGAACAAATACAAGGGAAAATCTAGATGATATGAAAACAAAAGATAACCCCAAAAAATTTTAAAGAAAATAATGGTGACAAGCAGGAAACGTGAGACTGAACGTTTCTCCCTTTGCAGATGTGGGGAAACTATGGAGGTAGAACACTGTATCTGCTTTTAAGCATAGTTGGCGTGTTTGTTTTACTGAATTACTGTTTTTTCACATTCTTTTTTATTCTTTGTTACAAAGGATAGCTCCCCAGGTAGGGAGAAATAGAACAATCCAGAAATTAATATTATGTAAAAACAAAGGATATACATTTTTAAAAGAAAAACAATGAGAAAAAAGAGCCTGATACAGTAGTCTTGCCTGACAATGTGTATAATATTCTGTCCTAGAGATCACCTGGCTCTGCCAAGAAGAGGAAGATATGTTTTATCATTTGGTTCTATGGGACCAATTATTGGTTTTTCAATTACTAAGAACTTGGCCTCCTGTCAACAATTCTTCAATTTCCATTGTTTTAGTCATTATTTTTACTTTTCTTCTACTTATTTTATTCTGTCAGTTCATACTTATCTTTTTGTGTTTCTTTGAATTTCTCATATGCCTCATTTCTCTCTGCATCACAAAATTCTGTTACATTCATAGAGCACCGTTGGTTTGTCTATGCTCCAGTGGGCAGTTCTTTGAAGATCGAGAGTCTATCACTGTCTTGTTTCCATCCTCATAAAAGTGACAGATATACCCATCTGGGAAATGACTTCCTTCTCCGAGAAAAGACAGACAGAAAGATCTGAAAACTTTTGTAAACTTTTGGTGAGAAGTTAATGGGGTGAAATGAAACATTTTTGGATGATTGACTGACCTCCTTAGATTGTTCCCAAGGATTTCTTTCACTCTCAGTCTTCTATCCCATTGTGCTGGGGGAAGAGGGGGGGAGAAGCTGCAGAACCAAATCCAGAAGTTAAGCCAGACTGTCCAGTGGTCCTCTAGAAACTGGCTTATGGTCTCATTTCAGTTCCTAGTAGGTAGAAGAAGATGTCTATGCCAAAACATTATTAGCACCTTCCTGAACTCAGGAAAGGAGAGGCCAGCAAGTGAAAGGTTTGGAAAAAGACTGACTCCCTCCCATTCAGAGGTGGTTTCTTGAGGTCAGAGTTGAAGCATCTTGGCAAGAAGCCCAGCAGCTGTGTTCAGGATTAAGTGAAGCCTATAAATTAAATTATCTGGGAGTTCAGACTCAGGAGAATGATGATAATTGAGTCTGACTTGGATCTATTCTGACATCATGATTTGGGCTTTTGGCAGAAGGTGAGGAATCATTAAGAGGTGGAATGTGATTTGCTTCTCATTTGTTGGTTTTTAGTAATTCTAGGTTTTGCTCTTCTCTGTCCTTCTTCTCCCTACCCCTAAATCCCATCCTTTTAGTGATACCAAGCTGAAATCACTAGGGCCACAGTTGGATCAGGAGGTAGCCTCAAGCATTGTTGATTACAGAGAGATTCTAATTCACTGAGTTACCTAAAACAGAACTGAAACCACCAAAGACAAGTAACAAACCTGGAAGGAAGAGGGATAATTTGGAAGGGCAGATTTTTCTCTGGACATTTTTTCCTTCAGTATGGAAATTGCCTCACTGAAGCAAAGCAACAACTCCTCTGCTATTAATATAGTCTTAGAATGTTGCTTAGGGCAATGAAAGGTGGAGACTTGTCCAAGGTCACATAGCTTCATGTATGTCAGAGGTAGGACTCAAAAGTTGTAAAGAGCAATTTATGTGCTTGGGTGTCATAAAACACACCTTCAAATGCTTCTAGGAAAGTGGAAGAATAGGGAAGGTAGGCTAAGAAAGAGCTCACCAGAGAATTCCATACACCAATGAAATCACACAGATTCAGCCTTCAGCTCTATCCAAATTCTCACTTTCTTAGGTCTAAGCTCAGTTGTTCCTCTGACACTGGATGGCTATAAGTGCTATCGGCACCCTCTAAATCTGAGCACTCCTGTGGCAAAGATAGTCCACCGTGACCCTGGTTATGGCTCTAGCAGGACTTTTTAACCTGGATCTTCAGGAGACCATGACCGGTCCTGCATATACTATATCACACTGTCACTCACTACTGGTTGGATTCCCCCTCACGTTCTAAAAAGTTTAACCTCTCAGAGGTTGGAAATTCGAGATAGCAGCTGAGGATGGTGGTGCTTCTCCTGTAAACCCAGGTATTAGGGAGGCTGTGGCTGGCAGATCTCAGGAATTCTGAGCTACAGTGGGTTCAGCTGATCAAGTGAGTTCAGCATTAATATGGCAATCCCCCAGGGGTGGGGGTGGGGCACCAGTTACCTAAACAGGAGCGACCTGGCTCAAACCAGAAACGAAGCCCGTTCAAAACTGATCAGAGAAGGATGAGAACCATGAGTAACCTGTGGGCTTTAGAACCTACCTATGATAGAAAGACCCAGGCCTTAAAACAACAACAAGGAAACCAAAATTCCTGTTAACAAATAGTTAAAGGTTTAACTAAAATTATCCTCCTCTACCCTCGAAAATAACCAGGATGCTGATTTGCTTGAACCTGGGTGGCCCTGAAGTTTTAATGATTGTCAGTATGATGGATTACCCAGATTCCCTGACTCCTAACCATCTGGGGCAAGTAATAAGTAAAGGCAATCCTCGACCTTCTCCTCAGTCCTCAACTATCCCTTTCATCTGTTCTAGGACTGCCCCTCAAAGACTAGGAAAGAGATCATCCCTTCTCTGTCCCTCATCCTCCAGTCACTCCAGGAGGAACCACATTAGATTTCAGTCCCCATAGACCCAACCTTCTCTGACACCCAAGATGGAATATATTTATAATTTACATATCTCTGAGTTGGTTATAATCACCACCAGGAAATGCAAGAGAGGAGAAGAATAAATCTGCTTAGTTGTAGGCTAAAGAAGATGATAACAAAAAGATGAGCAAGGAAGAATTCATGTGATGCTTTCTGACATATTTCTTCATTTCCCCAAAAGGCATATAGTCAAATATAAAGGTTAGGAAGAACAGTGGCAAATGACAGCATTGTACACTGTCCAAAGGAGGTCAATCAACCTTTAATGTGATTTCCATTCTCAAAAATATGCCTTGTTACCTGTCCTTACAGAAGCATGAATATGCCCACTTGCTCATTCAAGTATTTATAGGATTATAGGCTTTAGAACAGGGTGAGATCCTAGGAATCAACTAACCTAATCCCCTCATTTAAAATAGAAGGAAAACAAGACCCAAAATAGTAAAGTGATTTGCGACAGGTAATGCAGGTAGTAAGTGGAAGAGATAGGGCACAGTGGGCCCTGCTCCAGGGGTCCAAAATCCAGGATGATATAGGAGAAAGAGCATTAGAACATCTAACTTTCTCATTTCCTGTGTGGAGTTGGGCAAATTGCTCTGCCTCTCTAGACCTCAGTTTCTTCTGTAAAATGAAGAAGTTTGAGTGGATGTCCCCTTGCTTTCTCTCCCTTCCATCCTTCTCTCCAATTCACCTTCCACAAAGCTGCTGAAGTGAAATTCTGAAAGCACAAGTTGTCCATGTGAGTCCCCTTCTCAAGAAGCTCCAATGGCTTTCTATTATTTATTTCTTAAGGATAAAATCTGAACTCCTCTGTTTGGCCATTAGAGCCTTTCATAATCTGGCCCCTGCCTATCTTTCCAGGTTTATTATACAATTCTCCTTTATGCGCTCTACATTCCAACAGAACTGGTCTGCTTGCTCTTTCTCTTACACAGTCTTTTATCTCTTCTCTTTTAATTTTTGCATAGGCTATCTTCTACTCTATGCAGTCCATGCACTCCTTCCTTTCTTCTGTCCCACAGAATCTCTGTTCTCTTTCAAATTTCTGACAGATTGAGTATCACTTCCTACACCAAGCCTGCTCTGATCCCTCTCACTTCCCATTGTTTGGTCCGAAAATTATTTTGTATATTGTTGTTGTTAAGTCATTTCAGTCATGTCCAATTCTCTGTGACCCCATTTGGGGTTTTCTTGACATAGATACTAAAGTGGTTTGCCTTTTCCAAGAAATTCTCCAGTTCATTTTACAGATGAGTTACCTGAGGCTAACAGGGTTAAGTGACTTGCCTAGAGTCACACAACTAGTAAGTATCTGAGGTCAAATTTGAACTCAGGTCCTCCTAACTCCAGGACCAGCACACTGGGCAACCTAGCTGCCTACTCTGTGTATAGCTTCTGTTTAATTTTCTATGAACATGCTGTTTTCTTTAAATAAAATGTAAACTCCCTGAGGGCAGGTATTGATCCAGTTTCCCTCTACATCTCAAGAATCTAACACAATGCCCAGCACCTAGTATAGGCTTAATAAATGCTTTTTTAAAACTTATTTATGTAATCCATGGCTCAAAGGGATATTTGTTTAAGACTCCTCATTAGTGGAGATTGATTATACAATCATCTGTGCCTGCATGAGGAACAAAGTTGGTGAGAACTAGAAAGAAGAGAGATCTTGGTCTGGCTTCCAACTTCAAAAGAAAAGACATATGATTTCAACCTGTCTTCATGTCCCTGAAGGGAGAGAAAGACTGGGGGAAAAGCCAACATGTAGAGATGCAGACAGTCTCTATGAGGTTTCTATCCCCAGTTTGCTATACTAGAAACTTGAGGGAGCTTTCTCTTGGGTGAGATTTGAGACTCTCTGTCTCTCTCTGTCTCTCTCTGTCTCTCTCTCTGGAGCTGAATTATCTCATTCCCAATGGAGGAGTTCATTCCCCTTTGTGTATTATCTGGCATATACTCTCTTTTATTATA
This sequence comes from Pseudocheirus occidentalis, assembly GCA_028646575.1. Classification (NCBI taxonomy): domain Eukaryota; kingdom Metazoa; phylum Chordata; class Mammalia; order Diprotodontia; family Pseudocheiridae; genus Pseudocheirus; species Pseudocheirus occidentalis. The sequence goes on from CM053593.1 coordinate 144,398,055, forward strand.
CTTTTGCTGATTTCTGTTTGCTATTTATTTGGATCAATGGGTTTATTTGCCATAGTGTTTATTGTAGAGCTGGTATCTGATCAGAAAAGATTCAGGTCTTAGATATATAGCTTGGGGCCCTCTTTCCCTATTAAAAGACAGCAATCAGGAGTATAACTTGAACCTAAAAATCACTTCCCTTCGGTTAACAATGTTTAATGGAGAAGATAGCTGTAAGTCTAAACCAGTACCCCTCTCTCTGAGGAGAGCAAAGTGATTAGCCTCTGTTCCTAATTTCTTCCTTTCCTCGTGGGAACCAAAATGTTTCTTTGGAGAAAGGACTCTAGAAATACCTATCGATTGTGCCATATTTAACTTATGTAGACATATATAATCTACATGAGCTAAAAAACAAACAACAAAATACCAGCACCACACAACTTCTACATTTAAACTGAGGATAAATCTCCAAATGTCATCTCATTTCCACACGTACCCCTCATCTCCTCCAGTAAAATGATACCGAACCTCCCTTATTTTAGAGAGAGTATAATGGGAATATGATAACCTTTAATAATATCAATAATAACATAGTTATTCAGGATTACAATTCACTTCCTTCTCTTTCCTGGTAAAGTACCATATTTTACCACACTATTGTCACAGATTTTATGCCAATATTTTTTTGCAAAAAAGTGGGGTGCAACCAATATGTGAAGCTTTAAAAAAAATCTGTGCTGATATTACCATATCATGGGACTTACTCAATGCAGCTTCATTTGCCTGCCCACTCCCCTTGCTCTGATGGCTCTTATTTGAATTGAATGACAGTATTAGTACTGCAGCTCTCTAAACAAACCACACAAGACGGCTCTTGGGAATAGAGTGATGATGTGCATGCGCTAAGAATTCTAGGCTTATGGTTCACAGTATACAAGAGATAAATATGTATCCATATGCACTGATGAATGCATTGCTGCTCTGTTTACCTTTTAAGCTGCATGAAGAACAGAATTATACCATGCAACGATTATGCAATGAAAGGTTATAGATCATTTTTTGGACTGAAAAAACAAGATGCAATGATTATGCAGTGCAATATGGTAGGTAAGGAGATTATCCCTATTTCATTGTTGAGAAACTGAGGACCAGAGAAATTAAAAGACTATGGCACAATAGAGCGGAGGATTTGGAATTAGAAAGACTCCAGTGCTAATCCTTTCTCAGATACTCCCTAGTTATGTGATCCTGGGCAAAGTCATTGAATCACTCAGCGACTCAGTTTCCTCAACTGTAAAATGGGGTTAATAATAACATCTACCTCACAAGGTTGTGGTGAGCATCAAATATCTAAATATATATATAGATATATAGATATATGTATGTATATATTTGTAATGTATGTACATATATATTTGTAATAGATTTATGTATATTACATAATATATTGTAATATAATATCATGTAATATATTTGTAATACATATATATATTTATAAAGAGTTTTGTAAACATTTAAGTTATACATAAATACTCCATAGTGGTAGTAGTAGTAGTAGTAGTAGTAGTAGTAGTGGTGGTGGTGGTGGTGGTGGTGGTGGTGGTAGTGGTAGTTGTATCATCATAGCCAGTTGCAGAACTCTGAAATTAGTGCTCTTTTTTATACCAAACTGTCTCTCTATTCTCTAACTATAGCAGATTAAATTGTTACTTGTCTGTTGGAAGATATCTTCTATCTGCAGCTTCCCATGACCCAGAAAATATCTTTCCTTCCTTTAGTTCAACTGACCATTCATGTAGAGAATGAATGAAAATTATCTTTATTAATAATAGCTAGCATTTCTATAATCCTTTAAAGTTTATAAAACACTTTTCATATGTTATTTCGTTAGATTCTCTAATGATATCATTAAGACTATGAGACCTCTGAGTAGAATCAGTGGCAGCATCCATATTCCCTTGGCCATGGCACAAAAAACTATCATTTCCCAGAACAATGTGATGTGCCATTCAGAGGTGACCACCTTGTGATAGCACACAGGTAATGCTGACCTTGATCTACACCTACCTGGAGAGTAGACAGAGGACCTGAAAATGTGATTCCCAGCTCACCTCAACCTGAGGTACAGGAGAGCAGTTTCTAAAGGAGCTTTGTTGCCCGCTACCTACATGGGCTGAGCAGAGATTGCTGTGTCCAGGGAATTAGGAGCTGGAGATGCCAAGGTGGGCAGTGCATGGGCAAGTCTCTGTTAACCTTAGAGACATAAGATTTAAAAAAACATTCTGATCTCAAAGGAAATTGTTGTTTTTCCACAGAGTGAGTTTATTATATAATTCTGTGAGAGCAGAGGAAATAGGAACTAGATCTATGGTTTCATTATAGTGAACTTCCCAGTAAAAAGCACCCTCTACCAATGTAGTTGGCACCTTCTATTTAACTAATGGTCTTAGAGAGGTGTCTAGGGCACTAAGAGTTAAGTGATGTTGTTTTTTCTTAGGATCAACATTACCAATGTGAATCAGAGGTAAGTCTTAAAGCCAGATCCTTCTGTCTCCAAGACCAATTCTATACATTACATCACACTAGTTCTCTATAAGAGAGTAATAAACAGTCATAGAGACAGATACAGAGAGATATGGACAGAGACAGTGACAGAGAAAGAGATAGAGACATAGAGATGGGATCAAAATGACAGTGTAAGATGATGCCTTTGCCTTAATCAACTACTTCTAACAAGATGAGGTTTCCCAGAGGAAGTCCAGAAGCCTCCCTCCTGGTGTCTTCCTTTCCTTTTCCCATCCTACAGAGAGGACCCTCCAAAGAGAGACTTACATGATTCTGCTTTCAGAACATAACAAAGGGTGTCCCTGTAGACATAGTCCAAGCAATTCATAGGAACTCCTAGCAATGCCTACAGAGTATCAATGAGCCAGGCCTCAGAACCTTCCCCTTTATCAACATATGAAGTATGTCCTCCATATGCACCTATGTCATAAACAAAATGCATACAAAGATATACATACATAAACTCATGGTGGGGAGGAAAAGTATTTTTAAACACAAGTTTCTTCTGATTTTGTACACACACACACACACACACACACACACACACACACACACACACAACCTTTCTGGCCCTGTTCCCAGTATTCAGTCTTTAACTCTCTCCAGCTGTCTCCTAGTGAAACCTTACTGGTTTCTTGCTATGTCCTGCAAGAATAGGGACTACAACAGTGATTTTGCTCCTGGCTAGGGAATCTCCTTCTGCTAATGCAGATCAGCACCTACTTTGCAATTTATAGAGCTGCCAAGAGCACAGAGAGAAAGTGACTTGCCCAAGGTTATACCAATATATGTCAGAGATGGGACTTGAACCTTCACCTTCCTAGCTTAGAGGCCAGCACAGTTCATTCTGCCATTCTGTCTTTGCTTACAAGATCTAATCCTTTTGTTGGCAAAGATCCCAGAAAGCTTCCAGCCTTCCCTATGACACGCTCTGGATTTGCTGTGCTCTACACTGGAAGACATTTCAGAGCCCACCCACTGAGTCAAGCCTCTGCTCCCAAGCAAGGTAACTTCTCAAGAAAATGGGATTGTTTACTTAGGACTAAGAGAACCTCCAAAAAAGAGGTCTCTTTGGCCTCTGTCTACAATGATCTTGATCAAGCACCTTTTCAGAGCAGATTTTAGGTAGACACCAAGTAAGCTGCTCCCTTTTAAAAGTGTTTTCAATGACGCTACAGAAAGGCTCTTTACCCCAAAAAACCACCCACAAATAGCTGATATTTAGAATTTCCCAGCCAAGAAATTTCTGGTAGTACAGTGGATAGAGAGCTAGTTCTGGAGTTACCGTAGATCTGCATTCAAATGTGATCATGGATACATATTTACTCTGTGCTGTTCATCTCAGTTTCCTCACCCACAAAATGGGGATAATATTAGTACCTTGCTCCCAAAGCTGTTGTGAGGAACAAATAAAATAATACTTGTGAAAAGTTCTTAGTAGAGTATCTCTCATATAACAAGTACTTATTCCCTTCTCCCTTCTCCCCGCCTTTCTTCAGGGACAATAACATTTTTGTCTATAACTAGAAAAACAAAAATGTGAATATGTCAGGAGAGGTAATGCCTTGGCTAAAATTCATATCAAAGTATAAAGTATATTTCACATAATTTCCTGAAAGTAGACTGAGAAAGAGAAGGCATTGGGCATCTGAAAGGAGGAGGGAGAAATACAGAAGCAGGCTTGTATTATAGGACCATAACTTTAGAATTTTAGAAATCATCTAACCCAGCTCCCTCATTTTACAGGTGAGGAAACCAAAGAGTTATGTATTTTATCCAAGGTAACGAGGTTAGGAACAGAGGTGTAATGGCATGTGGAGTCACAGAGAACTGAATTTTCTGGCATTTGGAAATAGAACCCCTGGTTGCAGCTCCCTGTAAATGCAATGCTATTTCCACTATCAAGCTGTTCAATTTAACTAAAATGCAGGAAAGAAAAGAGGCTTCCCTAAGAGGAAAAAGCTTAATGAAAAAATAAGGCTAGAAAAATAGTCTGAGACCAGACCGTGGAAGGCCTTGAAGACCTAGTCCTTTATCCTCAGGTAATCAAAATAATTAATTTGCTTTTAAGCCAAGACCAGCTTCTTCCTACATGTTTTTAGCATAACTATTTCATACCTTAGTATCTTAATAATGGGCAGGTGTTATGCAGTGAATAGAGTGTTGGACCTGGAATCAGGAAGATTCCTTTTGCTGAGTTTAAATCTAGCATCAGACACTTATTAGTTGTGTGACCCTAAGCAAGTCACTTCAGTTTGCCTCAGTTTCCTCATCTGTAAAATGAGCTGGAGAAGGACAAACCACTCCAACATCTTTGCCAAGAAAACTTGAATTGGGGTTACAAAGACTTGGATAAGAATGAAATGATTAAACAATGTATCTTACTAATAATAAAGCTTTAAAGCTTACAAAGCACTTTACATGTTAGTTCATTTGACATTTTTGGGAACCTTATGACTTAGGTATTATTATGTTATTATAATATTATATTTTATATTATTATATTCATAGTTTTATTATCCTCGTTTTTACAAAAGAAGACACTGGGGCACAGAGAAGTTAAGCAATTTACCTCAGGTCACACAGTCAGTCAGTGTTTAAGTTGGGATTGAAACTCTGGTGTGCTCTGATCCCAGCACTCTTTCCACCACGCCCCCTGGATTTTTCCAGATTGCTATCTCTCAGGGTGAATCTCCCAGCCCTTCTCTTCACAACCGTTAAACAAAAAGTAGAGAATCTGAAATATCATAGATCTGCTAGATGCCATAAGCTACCCCTGCTAGCTAGAGTCCCAGAAGCAGAATAGAGTCTAATAGGAGGAACAAAGGGTTCGATTTCATCACAGTGCATGTTTACTGGGCACCTTATATGCAGAGTGTGCAGTTCCAGGCCCTGGGGGCCACACGAGGACCAAAGGGGCAGGGTCCATGCCAAATAACATTAATGAATCCACTACAAAAGACTCCACTGTTTCTCATGGAGCCAAGTCCACAGTCTGAACAAATGACGAATGTTGTTAGAAGCCTATTGAAAGAGTTGGCCATGGAAAGCAATCACAGAGAAACGTGAAAAAGTGAAAGGGGACGGGGGTGGAGAGAGAATTCACTTCCTGGGTCCCGTCGGACGGGGGACAGCCTCCTGCTGGTCCACTGGAGGCAAGCCAGGATGCTTACGGAGGCGAGTTTGTGCTGCTTGAAGATATCATAGAGAGAATAAACAATCAGAGAAGGACCTTCCCCCAAAGCAGCTTCGCCGGCTTTGTTTTGCTTGCCTATTGCCCAGCTAAACACAATATTTTCGCAATCTTGGGCCGTATCAATTTCTGACAGTACAATTTCAGGCTGATGCTGGAGGGTATTGTCTCCTGGGCTTGCCAAGGAAATCGGGAGTTTGGTCTGGAACTGTAAATATCCTCCTGGTATTTCTATTTGTTTACTCTGAAGTGAGTTTAGAGGGGGGGAGGAATTTGTGGGACACGCTGGCACCAGGTTCTTGGTGGGAAAGATTGTGGACTGAGATAAGGGTCAGGGTCCCCGTCTGCAGGCTGGCCAAGGAGGGAGAAAAAGACGCTATACTTATTACGTGGTTTAAGTAGTGGTGAGTGGAACTACAATGGAGTATTCAGGAGAGCACTTGGTGGGCAGGAAGGGATTTGCAAACACAAATGATGAGGGCTGTGGCGACAGAGGCAGTCACTTAGTGGCCTAAGGGATCCATCCGCTCCTCCCACCCCCACTTCCAGGAGCCATGGGCTTCCTGCTGTGACACAGTTCCCAAGGCCTGGAAGGTGTCTTGATAAAGAAACAAAAAGGGCAGGGCTCCATTTTCCACAGACCAAGGAGAAGTTAAAACTCTAACAAAGGAAGAACCTAATCCCATGCTGGGGTCGGGCAAAGTCTTAGGAATGAGAGTGTGGTCAAGTGGATAGTGCCGGGCTTGAAGTCAGGAAGACCTGGCATTTCCTCATAGTGTGATTCCCAGACTATCACTTAATCTCTCTGACCCTCTTTCTCCTCATCTGTAAAATGTGGGTGATAACAGCACCTACCTCACAGGGCTGTTGCCAAGCCTGAATGAAATAGTGTGAACCTAACACTTTGGCAGTCTTCAACTTTCTACATAAATGTGAACTATCATTATTATTCTTGGGGAAGCAGCTTGGCAGAATAGAAATGGTAGCTCTGAGGTTCAGACTTATTCACCGTATGTGGATGTCATGAGAAAAGTTCTTGAAAGTGATTCATAAACCATATATCACCGTGTCATGAAAGTGATTATTATTTAGAGATTTTTCTATTATTTATTATTTAGAAGCAGGCAGGTACTATATAGTACCTAGAGTGTTAGATTTAGCCAAAAAGTACTGAGTTCAAATTCCTACTTTAGATGCTTACTAGTTGCACGATCCTGGAAAAGTTTCTCAACCTCAGTTTCCCCCATCTGTAAAATGGGGGCATCAGTAGCCCTTACTGTCCAGGTTTGTCATGAGGATAAAATGAGATGATGATTATATTTGTTGTTATTCAGTTGTGTCCAACTCTTCATGATCCCGAGGATAAGGTTTTCTTGGCAAAGATACTGGAGTGGTTTGCCATTTCCTTCTCCAGTGGATTAAGGCAAACAGAGGTTAAGTGACTTGTCCAGGATTGTGTAGCTTGTGAGTGGATTTGAGGCTGGATTTGAACTCAGATACATCCTGACTCCAGGTCCAGCTCTCTATCCACTAAATCACCTAACTGCCTCTTAAGCCAGCTAGCTGCCTCAAAGAATTGTATAGTGCTTTGCAAACCTTAAAGATTATATAAAAGTTAGTTATTATTATTGTTGTTGCTGTTATCAGGTCAGCTAAGTGATACAGTAAATAGAGCCCTGAGGTCTGGAGGCAGGAGGATTTGAGTTCAAATCCAGTCTCAGATACTATCGGGTAACGTTGGGTAAATCACTTAACCTCCATTTGCCTCAGTTTCCTCAGCTGTGAAATGGGATAATAATAGCATCTACCTGCCAGGGCTGTTGTGAAGATCAGATGAGGCAGGAATTGTAAAGGGCTTAGCACAATGCCTGACACATGGTGAGCACGATATAAAGATTGGCTATTATTACAGTCAGTATCACCTTGGGTTTATTATTTTTCATCATGACCCTGTTCAAAGTCTATCAACAAGTATTTATTAAGCACCTGTTGTATACCATGTCCCATACAACCATGGATACAAGTACAAAGAATGGACAAAGTATAAGCTCACAAAAAGCTTATGCTCTAAATTTTCACTACCTTAGCATTCATTGTCCCCAGCCTCAGAGGTAAGACCCTTGTTCTCCTAACTTGCCTTACAGTGTAATTTCCATTAAGTTGTACCCCCTTTACAATCAAATGGGCAGCTTGTTGCAGCTGATTGAGCCTTGGAATCAGGAGTATTGTGGTTTAGAATCATGTCTCAAGGAGCTCTGCTAGCTTGGTGAGGCAAGGAAAATCAGTCTCTCTAAACACCATCTTCTTTGGGGACAGTGATAATATCCACATCATAAGACTGTTGTGGAGATCAGTCAGTCAGTCAATTAACAAGGATTTTATTAAGTGCTAAATGTATGTCAGACACCCTGCTCTTCAGACACAACAAAAAAGGGGAGGGGGTGAAGATATATTTTATGTTCTTTGCAAACGTTAAGGTACCATTTAAATATGAGTTATCATTTATTCACTCTATCTCAGTAGAATGACCTAGTTAAAAGTTATCTTGAAGCAATTTTACTGCCTTGAAAAAACATAAGAGAGAAAAGAGAGAGAGAGAGAGACAGAGAGAGAGAGAGAAAGAGAGAGAGAGAGAGAGGAAGAGAGAGAGAGAGTCTGAAAGAGATATATGCAAAGAATGACACACAGAGAAAGAAATGTGTGCTTGTACACACGGGCACAGAGAAAACCAAGAGACGCAGAGGCAGATAAAGATGTCTATCCAGATAAAAAAAGGCATACACCAGGTCAGAGGGATGTGTTTACAAAGCTAAAGAGCCACACAGACTAGGGGAAGCACAAACCCAGACTAAGAGAAGGGCAGACACACACCCACAGACACGAAGACACTCATAGAAAGAGAAAGGAACAAAGAAAGGGAAGACACAAACTAAGCCTATGGGTTGGGTGTTTGCTTTGGTATTGTTTTACAACTGTCTGTCATTTCCAAAGTTTGAAATGTCTTGTTTGTATTTAGTATGGAGTATCTTTCCCTAGAGGATATCCTGTCTGAGATTATTATTGGCTGGTTGTTCTTAATGTCCTTAAAGAAACATCCAGAGAAACCAAACAAACCCCCCACCCTCAAACAGCCTGCCCAGTGAGTAGTGGGGAGGAGGGGGAGGAGGAAGAGGAGGCAGCTGGTAGGAACTAAGATTTCTCCACTGGTGTGACAAAGCCATGGTACCCCCTCAAAGAGGCCCTACAGTTGGAGAACAGATCTTGCCCCCAGTGGCCACCAGCCTACAGAGATCCACCTTCCACCTGAATTCTGCTTCTTCTATCTATACCACTCATTCAACCAGCCATCATAGTTTATTATTGCAGTTGATTGAACTTTGGAATCAGGGACATTGTGGTTGGAATCATGTCTCAAGGAGCTCAATTAGATTTGTGAACCTAGGCAACCTGCATTCTCTAAACCCCAATCTCTTTGTCTATAAAGCAGGGGCAATAATAGCATTGATATCATAAGACTGGTGAGGATCTGCCAGTCAGTCAATCATAGCTTGGTTCTGTCAGTATTATCTTTTGCTGTTAATTTAGAATTGTCCCCTGGCAGGTGGATGACCACTATCAGGTATGTAGTAGAAGGGATTCTTGTTCAGGTCTGAAGTAGACCAGAGGTCCCAATGGAATGTAAGCTCCTCAAGAGAGGGAATTGTGCCACATTCAATTTAATTCAATTCACAATATCCCATATTTTGAGTAGGTAGAGAGTTTAGAGGACATCTAATCCAATCCTTCCATTTTATAGGTGAGGAGAGTGAATGCCAGAGAAGTTAAATGACCTGCCTCTCATCACACAGAAGTAAGTAGCAGGACTAGGGTTCAAATCCAGCTCTTTTGAACCTAGTTCTAGCATCCTTTGCTATACAACACAAAAATGACACCACATCCTTTTCTATGTCATACACTTAATGTACTTAATGTAGCTAAATTGGTTGAAATGAGATACTGTCAGATATTCTATCATATACATATACATCATATACTCTGTTATGAGCTGAATTTTAGGGGCAAAATGGAAAACAAACAGGTGGGGACAGAGCCAAGATGGCACTATAGAAGCAGGAAAACTCCATGAGCTTCCCCCATAACCACCTCAAACACCTATAAAATATGACTCTAAACAAACTTTAGAGCTACAGAACCCACAAAGTGACAGAGAGAAACAAATCTCCCACTGAAGGCAGCCCAGCAGGCTGGCAGGAAGGGCCCATTGCAGCGTGTTGAGAGCCTAGCCCAGCCCCACTTGAGCCTGAGGTTTTAGCCCCAGGGTGGCCCCTATCAGCTGTAGCTGGAGGGACTTCAGGAGAGTGGATCACCAGCAGCTGTGGCCATTTTCAGAATTATCAACCCATAAATTCCAAAGACAAAGTAAAAGGTCAGTGTGGACTTTGGGAAAAGGGGGACCGAGAATATAGTCCATCCTCGACCTGCAGAAGGGAGAAGCAGCTGAGGTGTGGTGGCTGTGCAGCCGCCTCCACATAGCTGCTTCAGAACTCCTGGCCTGCAGATTGTAAGGGGACCAAGTGACCATTCTGAGAGGTAATTGCTCTCACTTTAACCTGGTTGGATCTGGATTGCTGTCTTAGATGGAAGTCCTGGGGTGTGTGACCAGGTGCCAGAACCTGTGGAGGCTTCATAAAGGTTACCCAACTCAATTAAACAGATCCAAACAAATGAAAAATTAGAAGGCAGTGTGAAATATCTCATTAGAAAAACCACTGACCTGGAAAAGAGATCCAGGAGAGATAATTTAAAAATTATTGGACTACCTGAAAGCCATGATAAAAAAAGAATCTAGAAATCATCCTTCAAGAAATCCTCAAGGAAAACTGCCCCAATGTTTTAGAACCAGAGGGCAAAATAGAAGTTGAAAGAATTCACCAATCACCTCTTGAAAACGATTCCAAAGACAAAACTTCTAGGAATATTATAGCCAGGTTCCAGAGTTCCCAGATCAAGGAGAAAATATTAGAAGCAGCCAATATTTGAATATTGTGGAAACACAATCAGGAGAACACAGGATATGGCAGCTTCTACATTGAGGGATCAAAAGGCTTGGAATATGATATTCTAGAGGTCAAAGGAGCTGGGATGAAAACCAAAAATCACCTACCCAGCAAAACTGGGTATAATGTTTCAGGAGACAATATGGTCATTCAATGAAATAGAGGACTTTCAAGCTTTCTTGATGAAAAAACCAGAGTTGAATAGAAAATTGACATTCAGATACAAGAAGCAAGAGAAGCATGAGAAGGTAAATAGGGAAAAGAAATCATAAGGAAATTATAAAAGTTGAACTATTTACAGTCCTACATGGAAAAACAGTAATTGTAACTTATGAAACTTTTCTCAGTATGAGGATAGGTGAAAGGAATATAAATGTATATATGTACATACATATATATGTATATGTCTAGATAGGAAGGTACATGAATACATATGTGAATGTGTGTGTACATGTGCACAAGTATACATAGACAGAGGGCACAGGATCAATTGAATAGGAAGGGATGATACTCAAAAAGTGAAATTGAGAGATGAGAGATGAATATAATGAGAGGAGACGGGGAGAGACAGAATGGGGTAAATTATCTCATATAGAAGAGGCAAGGGAAAACTGTTACTATGGAGAGGAAGAACAGGAAGGCAAAAGGTAATGGGTCAACCTTACTCTCATTGAATTTGGCTTAGGGAGAGAATGACATACACACTAAATAGGGTATCTTGACCAACAGGAGAGTAGGGGGAAAGGGGATGAAAGAGGGGATGATGGAGGGGAGGGCAGACTGGGTGGGGAGGATTGTTAGAAGCTCACACTTTTGAAAAGGGACAGGGTCAAAGTAGAGAACAGAACAAGTTGGGTGCGGGATAGGATGGATAGAAATATAGTCAGTCTTTCACAATATATCCACTATGGAAATGTTTTGCATAGCTACACATGTACAACTTATATTGAATTGCTTATCTTCCCAGTAAGGATGGGTGATGATGGAGGAAGGGAAAGATTCTGGAATTCAAAGTTTTAAAATCAAATGCTTAAAAATACATATTATTTTTACATGCAACTGAGAAATAAGATATACAGGGACTGGGGTAAGGAGATCCATCTTGCCCTACTGGAAAGTTGGGGGGGGATGGAGGAGGATAGAGAAGATTGGGGAAAGGGGTATACAGTGGGATTGCTATTTTGTGGTGGTGGGTAGGGGAAAGATGGGAAGAAATTTTGTAACTCAAAATGTTGTGGAAATGAATGATGTAAACTAAAAATAAACATAAAATTTAATTAAAAAAAAAGAAAAACAAACAGGTGGTGGGTGCAGGCCAATCCATCCCCACCCCCAAACAATGTATAGTTTGTCCTTACTGAACTCAGATAACTGCTTCTTTCTCTATGAGTCTTCAATAGCAACCATGGCCAAAATGAATGGCCCAATTGGAACACTTATCTGTTGAGCTTGATCCTTTCTCAACATCATATGTGGTGGTTGGGGATCCTGAGGCATGGTATAAGTACAGCAAAACAGTCAGTAGAGAGAAAGTAAAGCAAGCCTATATTGAAAGGAAGTGCCCATAGTAAGAAGAAGCAGTCAATGAGGATAGAAAAGGGTCTGCTAAAAGTCTTGGGTGGAATTGGCTGTGCCCAGATTGGTCAAATTCAGTGGGTTATTGTGGGGTTCTTATCTGGGTTGAACAAGAGCAGGCATTGTGGAAAGGTAGCAAGAGGTTGGTCCTAGGGTGTAGGTCCAAGTTTGAGATAGGCGTTAACTGATGTTGATAGGAAGGTATAAAGAATACTCAATCCCCTCCTACAAAGGAGGGATTTCAGTCTTCATTTAAGAGCTTCCTTTGATAAGGGGACACAGAGGATTTAAGCTTTTGTGGCTTTTTCATTTAACAGGTAGCAAACAGGTAGGAAAGGATGAAAATATTAAGTGTTTCCTTTCCCCTAATTATGCTCATTCACTTTACAAGAAAAGATTTCTTGGTTGCTTTTTCCTCATTCACCCAAAAAGAATTGTAACTCTAGAGCTAGAAGGGACCTTAGAAGCTATCTTGTCAAGTCCTCTCTTTTTACAAACAAGGAAACTGATTCACAGAAAAGTTGTGACTCTCCAAGCTTATGAAGGTAGTAAGCATCAGAAGTGGGATTTGGAATCCAGAGTTCTCTGCCTGAAGAGCTGGGGCTAGGCTTTCCACTATACCACACTTCTCCTTGGTTCTATATCTCGTTTTGCATAACTGCCCTGTGTGAGAGAGGCAGAAATGAGCACTCCATTGGAGTGAAAGTGAGGATCCAAGTTAGACATTAGAAGAAATTTGTTGGTAGGGTAATGACTAACAGGAGGCAAATGTTTTTTTTTTCCTTAGGGTACCAACACGGACACAGTTTTCTCCCATAGTGGGCCACCAATCCCTCATTTCAAGGTTCATCTCTAGGTCCATACTCTTGCCCTCCCAAATCCAATGGGAATGAGGGTCAGGGTATCCTAACTCTGCATCTTTCCTGACTTCCAGGATTTTGACAACCTAAAAAGAGTTATAAAGGAAGACTGTGAAATTGTTTTCTCTGGAGATTTTGAAGGAAGGAGCAGGTGACTACCCTTTGGGAGATTTTGTGATCACAGTCCTGCCCAGAGGTAGTGAAATAGATTAGAAAATCTCTGGGTCCCCTTCACAGAGGATTGTATATGAGATCTCTCATGCTGGGGCCAATTTAGAGAAAAGTGCCCAAAGGAGGCAATGGCCTAGCCCAAGAATAAGGTTCATGCAAACAATGGCCATGTGGTCTCTTTTCTGGGGCCAGAACTGGTTCAAACTGAAGCAGATGGTACAAGGAAAGGCAAACCAAACAGTGGGTGCTCAACTATGAGTTTAAAAGCTTAATCCCTCCCCTGGAGAAGCTTTCAAGCTCTTAACCCAAAGCATTTCATTGCTCCTGCTGAAAAGTCAAGTCTTTGGCTCTGAAAACCAACTCTGAAAAGCCTTAGGGATTGCTTGACCTTGTTTGTGAAGTCCAGCCAAAGCCAGGCCTTCAAGGCTGGACAGGGTTGAAGATTATAGAGAAAAAACTTGAAGTGTTTCCATGTAAGCAGAGAAAGCATTAGGTATTGGATAGATCACTAGATTTGGAATCAGGAAGACCTGATTTCAAATCTTGCCTTTGCCACTAATTAGGTTTGTGACTCTAAAAACATCATCACCTTTCTAAGCCTCATCTGTAAAATGAGGGGATCAGATTAATTAATTAAAATTAATTTTCTGGTTAATTAAATAAATAATTGTTCATAACTTGATTCATTAAGATAAGAGAATCAAATGATCTCTGAAGTGTCAGCTTTAAATATGATCCTAAGATTCTGAACTCCCAACTTCATGCTTTAATGGGATGATTGTTCACTTTGTATCTCATTTAATCCTTCTTTTTAAAAAAAGGCAAAAAAAATATATAAATTGCCACCAAGTAATAAAACCAAACTCACTCTCATCCTTCTAATAACTGCAAACCTGAAGTATAACTGGTCAATCCTTTCTTGTATGCTAGAAGAAAAAGGATTAAAAAAAGAAGGAAATTTTGTCAAGTCCTCTCTTACCCACTCACTAGGAAGTGTCCCTGCCTTGGAAGTTTTCCAAGTGGGAAATTTTTAGGCCCCATCTGACTGGACTCCTGGTTACATCTGAGAAATTAAGCACCCTTCCTACCACCCCCACTCACACATACACCCAGCACTATCTGCCTCCATGCTTTAAATCAGTTGGTCCCTGGAAATGACTGGGTGTATTCAACCTATATCCCTTTCCTGATTTAAACATTCTACAGATCAGGACTCTAAAGTCAAAAAGTGCAGGCCTGAGAAGCCTGCAATAGGCTGGGCCGTGAGATTCAATCCTGAGAGTAATTCTGGAATTGTGAAATGTGCATGGCCCACTCCAATCCCCATGTGACCCTGATGCCCCTCACTCGAGGGCTTCCCCGGGACTCATGGCACTCTTTTGATCACACCACAAACTGCGCTCCTGTCCCGTTTATCTCTGTCAGAACTTGCTAGACAACACATGAAATCAGAGCAAAAGGCAATTAATAGAATTGAATGGTGAAGAAAATTACAAGAAATTGAATCCAGTTTTAAGTATTTTCAACACATATTGCAGATCATTTTCCCCATACAGTATCTCCCAGGAATACTAGTTAACTCCCCTAATTTCTCTATCTATCCAACACAGTGGGGGTACCATCAATTCAATTACATAAGTATGTTAGAAAATGGTGTTCAAAGCAAACTACATTTACTCACTTCCCTTTGATCTCAATATAGTGAATATTGGCCTCCTGGGAGGCAGAACTCTAGAATATTAGCAATGGCCTCCTGCTGTCTACACATAGAGTTCTCGGCCATCACAAACTATATCTTAAAGGTCTAGTTCTCAGAGCCTATGTTTATGTTTTCAGCATAGCCTATAGGTGACTGACATTTCTGCCTTCTTTTTTTTTCTTTTCTATTTTGGCACCTGAACTTCTCCACTATTACAACCCACTTATCACAACTCAAGGCAGGAATTTGATAAGCTCTTTTAAATTGAGCACACCAGAAGTGCTCCTCCCCAGTTGGAACAAATGCTAAGGGATGTAACCTTTCTTCATATTCATGCAGTCTTCTTGGAAATATAATTCAGACTATTTTGATCAATGAAGGAAGAAAGGAAGAAGGAGGGGGGAGGAGGGGGAAGAATGAAGGAGGAAGGAAGGCAGGAAGGAAGGAAGGAAGGAAGGAAGGAAGGAAGGAAGGAAGGAAGGAAGGAAGGAAGGAAGGAAGGAAGGAAGGAAGGAAGGGAGGGAGGGAAGGGGGGAGGGAGGGAGATAGGAAAGAAAAAAAGACCTGAGTTAAAATCCAGTCTCAGACACTTACTAAGCTATGTGATACTAGGCAAATCATTTAATCTCTGTTTGCCTTAAACCACTGGAGAAGAAAATGGCAAACCACTCCAGGACTTTTGCCAAGAAAACCCCAGAGACAGCATGATCCATGGGGTCATGAAGAGTTGGGACACAGCTAAATGACTAACTCTCTTCCTTCACCACTTTCTACAAGAAGTTTTTCCAGATCTATTTACCATTAACTACCATTAATGATCTTCCTCCTAAACTACCTAACATTTATCTGCATTTTATTTATTTTTTAAAAAGAAAAGAAAGGAAGAGAGGGAGGGAGAGAAGAATAAAGTGGAAAAAAGAACTTTCTGAGGAGGAAGGGAGGAAATGGACATTTATTAAGTGCTTAATTAAGTAAGTGCTTGTTAAGTGCCAGGCACTGTGCTAAGAAATTTACTTAATTTATTGTGCTAAGAAATAAGAAATATTATCCCATTTCATTTACACAACACAACAATGTAGGAGGTAGATGCTTTTATTATTTCTACTTTACAGGTGAGAAAACTGAAGGAAATAGAGGTTAAGAAGTTTGCCCAGAGGACATAGGGCTAGTTAGTATAAGAGGCTGGATTTGAACTCAGGTCTTCCTGACTCCAAACACAGCAACCTATTTATTCCACCAAGGTGCCTCAAGGTTTTGGGAAAACACATAGTACATTTATGAATATATCCTTCTATTCATTTAACCCTTTATTTCACAGAGGCAGACACTCAGACCTGGAAAGGAGAGGTGACTTGTCCAAAGTTACCCAGCTAATTCTTCCCACAACTGGGATTAGGATTCAGATCTTCTGACTCTTGGACAGCTCCTCCTTCCAAAATCCTCAGCTGTCTCTATTCTGCCTCCAATATATTGCTCCTTTTGAATGACATTGAATAAACACATTGAATGAAATGTGTTTATCACGACTGAGTTCATCAAAACACTGAGCTGTGGGAATGACTACCATTTTGATAAACGGCTTTTTTAGAAATAATTCTTGTAGAATGATACATTACTTAGAAATGTATATGTTTTCATTTATTTCTACTAATACATACATACAGTATTTTAAGGTTTCCAATGTACTTCTCTCAGAACTGCCCTATATCATTGTCTGCTTTTTTGTAGATGAGGAATTGAGATTCATGGAGGTGACTTATGCAGGGTCATAAAGCCCTTAAAGTACCTGAGGCAAACTAAATAAAAATAAAATTGTACACATAATTTATAGTGTATATTCCTTACCAAGGAAAGAGAATGCAAACTCCAAGTGACTCAACCCCTCTTTTTCTTTTTCTCATTCAAAATCTTGCTCTGATCTCAAATACTAAATACTAAAAGTCATAACTAGCAATTTTGGCTCCTAAGGAAAACTTCATGTAATGTGTGCCCTGGGCAAACAGCATGAAACAGGCTTTTAAATCAACTTTTTAAATACAAATTCAATTGGGTGATAACAGAGTCTAAGACTTAGTGAAGATTTAGATGCCTGGGTTGCTAAGTGTTAAATTCATCAGTCTCTACTCCACTGAAGGAACCCATTTTCAGTACATTCTATATTTTGGTTGCCTGGGGAAAGATCCAGTCACCTGTCCTAGTTACAATTCTATACCCATCTCTCTCTAGTGGGATGAGTTTGGTCTAAGTTAATAACAACAATAACATCAACAATTCATTTATATAATACTTTAAGGTTTACAAAGCACTTCTCAGGGCAATTTTGTTTAGGTTTGAGCACAAGAAACAGAGGTGAGACTGAAAGTACCCAAGATAGATAGACACCCAAAAGAGGAGAGTATTAATGGTAGGAAATTAAGCTCTCTATGGAATATAAGTAATTATTTTGTGACATCACATCATTCATCACCTGGGTTACCTAGAGCCACTCACAAAGACACAAAGTGATTATGATCTGTTTTGGCAGAGAGCGCATTTATTCCACTAGCTTAAAGCATCAAGGCAACAAAATAAGTATAAGAAGTAGAGAAAATTCTTCATAAACTCCATTTGCTTCCCGGGAAGCTAGGAGACTGACATCTGGGAAAATGGATGAAGAGAGTCTTCGTGGCTTGATTTTTACTTGTTAAATTGCATCCTATTGGGGGGGGAGGGGTTGTAAATAGCATTGTATTTTTTCCAATTACATGTAAAGAACATTTTCAGCATTCATTTTTCTAAGATTTTATAATATTTTGAGTTCTAAAATTTTCCCCTCCATTTCTTTCTTGCTCTTCTCCAAGACAGCAAGCAATCTGATAGACGTTATATATGTTTCACATCCTAATTGAAGATCAGTTTTGATCAATTGTCCATTTGCATTACTAATAATAGATCAAGACCTAGAAGGGACATCAGAGGCCATCTAGTCCATGCCTCTTATTTTAAAGATAAGGAAACTGAGGTCCAGAGAGCTTAAATGGATTGCCAGATCCATATAGGCTGGTCCTATTAAAGATGGGATTGTAATTAGCTCTGATTGTTGGAGGGGGGGGGGTCAGGGAGAGGATTCTAAGTCTCCAGGACTCTATTCTGGTTGATGGTTTGAGTTAAATGAGATAGAATCTTATTGATAATGATGTTTAAAATAATTCTATAAATTATCCCCAAGCAGGGTAACAATCCACATATATTCAGAATTCATGATTCTCCCAGGTCACAATCTCATTAAAACAGTGGCTTGTGAAACAGACTTGGTGAGCAAGAGGAGCCTTAAAGCAAGTTTGCTCCCTCTATTGCTTTCTGACCAGCTGGAGGGGCAGGGGGAAGAGGGTTGACTAAGGGAAAGTCACACCCTTGGGGCCAACTAGAGGGAGTAGCTCTATTTCTGTTAACCTAAAATACCTTCTACCCTAGATAGACCTAGGCTACACAAGGCTCGATGAGACTGATACCAGCTGGATTCCGTTAAAAATTTTCATATTCATCCTAGTCTGGCAGTTAACTCCACCCATTTCCTCTGCTTCAGGTTGATGTCATGTAGGGCTACACCCTGCCCCCACCCCATCCCCGACAAGGAAGTTTCACTCAAGTCCACTTACATTTTTATACTGCCATAGTACCCTAATAGAGACAAATAATTCCTACCAAGAGTGAAGGAAGCAGCATTTCATTACAACAGCCAGAGGAAGAACTCCCATAACAGCATTCGGTCACTTATTCTGATATTTTACTTTACAAAACTCTCAAGATTTTGGAGTTCCTTCCTTCCTCCTGACTGTCCTCAATTCCCTCTTGCTACAATGGGAACATACTCCTTTTTATTTCAGTCTTAGTGGGCATGCAAAAGTTTTTCATGTCAAATCTGAATTCCTTGGCACCTTCACTGACAGTGCTGCAAAGCAAATCATCCTGATGAAGCTAAGCAATATTAGGATTTATTTTCCTGGGGCAAATTTTCTTTTATTCCACCCAGCTTCCCCTCCAAATCCACAAAGAGCAATTGTTAGGCAAAAGCAAAGGCTAAGAATTCTAAACAAAAGCCATGAATTAGTGCTGCCAGAATTCTAGGTCCACTTGTGTGGAAGGAAAGGAGCAAGGGAAAGAGGAGGGGAGGAAGGGAGGAAGGAAGGAAGGAAGGAAGGAAGGAAGGAAGGAAGGAAGGAAGGAAGGAAGGAAGGAAGGAAGGAAGGAAGGAAGGAAGGAAGGAAGGAAGGAAGGAAGGAAGGAAGGAAGGAAGGAAGGAGGGAGGGAGGAAGGGAAGGAGGGAGGAAGGAAGGGAAGGAGGGAGGAAGGGAGGAAAGAAGAGAACAAAGAAGAGGGAGGAAGGGAGGAAAGTGAGAGATCAGGAGGGATAAACAGACAGGGCAAGGGAGCAGAGAAAGCAAGACAGACGTTTGGCTCTGTTTTCCATGCTTCCCTTCCTGCTGGTATGGGAGTGGGCTGTGAAGGCTGGCCTGGAAACAGAACTGAATCTTAATTGGAACAAGCTGCCTGGTGCAAAGAGGGTCACCTGCCTTGTAGGGCTCTTTGTATTGTTACTCGGTCTGCCTGAAGCCAATTGGGAAAGCTTGCTTTGGGAGATAATTGATTTCTCAGTGGGTGACCATAGTAATCAGGTGCCTCTGCTGATTGCCATCTTTAAGAGAAACACTCAAGGGACTGATTATTCCTGTACTTTTCCAGGAGGGGAAACTGCATTAGCAAAAGCATCCCACTCAAGCTGTTTTCTAGCCCACAACTGTCAGTGCCTTAGGTTGTCTGCCAGCCCTGAGTGGAAATGAAACAATAGGGGCTAAAAAGAAATATACAGTGATACCCATCCTCAAGGAGTTTATAATTTCATTAAAAGAACAGATCACCCATGAAAATAAAAACAAAAGGCACTTGTAAAACAATGCATTACAAATTTTTCTAGTGCACATTGAATATGTGAATCCAGGAGAATAAAGAGTACAGAAGTGATCAGAATGGGCTGAGGTAAAGTTAATCACGTAGGATTTCCTGGAGAAGGTAAATCTTGCCCTCATTTTTAAAAGATGGAAGAGACATGGATTGGTGAAGTCGAAGCAACCAGGAGATCCAGGTGGGTGGCATTAAGCATTTAATCAAGGTCCTATTCCTGCCAGGCCTGATGCTAGGTGCTAGGTGCTAGATGCTAGGTGCTAGATGCTAGGTGCTAGGTGCTAGATGGGGGGGAGGGAGGGAGGGGACTAAGGGTGCTACAAAGGCACAAATAAAGCACTGCCTTCAAGAACCTTACATTCTGTTGAGGGGAAACACTGACGAATACATATACACAAAACAAATGCAAGACAAATGGGGAGGTGGGAGGCACTAGTGGTTGACAGGTAAGACTTCAATCACATATTGGAGGACATGCAAAAGAGATCAGGCAAGCCCCTTGTGGGAAACAATAGAAAAAGCAGAATCCATGGTGGACAATAATAACAACTCATATTGGAAAGATCCTTGTGGGGTGGCCTTAATTTTTATCTCTACCCAGATGACTACAACTCTCATCTTTCTTGAGCACCATCTTCCTGACATCCCCACTGGTATAGCCCATAGACATCTCAAACTCTACCTATTCAAAACAGAATTCATTTTTTTAAAACCACTCTTACTAACTTCCCATTTCTTTTGATGGCATCTCTATAATTCCAGTCACTCAGATTGTCAACCTTCAATTGAATCAATCAACAAGCACTTATTAAATACCCACTATCTATGTAATGGGCAGCTGGGTATCTCAATGGATAAAGTGCTCAATGGATAGAGAACTCATCTTCCTGAGTTCAAATCTGACCTCAGACACTTCCTACTTGTGTTACCCTGTGCAAGTCACTTAACCCTGTTTGCCTTAGTGTCCTCATCTGTAAAATGAACTGGAGAAGGAAATGGCAAACCACACCAGTATCTTTGCCAAGAAAACCCTCAGTGGGGTCAGTCACAAAGAGTTGAGCACCACTAAAATGACTGAACAACAACAAAATCTATGTGGTAGGGATAGAAAGACAACAATTCAACTGTCTCAGTTCTCACGGAACTTACATGCTGTGGAGAAAACAAGGACACATATAAGTAAATATAAACTATATGGAAAACAAATGCAAGCTAATTCCTTTGGGGATGGAGGTAGGTACTAACAGTTAAAGACATTAGGAAAAACCTAATGAAGGAGGTAATATGAACTTTGAAAGAAAGTAGGGATTCTCCAAAGGGGAGGTTAGGAGGGAGGGCATTCCAGGCATCGAAGACAGCCTGGGCAAAGGTTTAGAAACAACGTCCTGTGAAAGGGACCCCAACGAGAACAATTTGACCGGATCTTAGGGTTGTATAAAGGAGAGTCATGGTTAATAAGACTGATAGGGGAGTTAGGAACCCAACAATAAAGGGCTTTAAATGCCAAACAAATGAGTTTGACCTTAGAAGCAATAGTGCCATGGTGGGGTTGCTTAAGCAGGAGAATGACTTGTGCCTTAGGAATATCACTGGCAGCTGTGTAGAAAATAGATTGGAGAGGGGAGAGGCTTGAGGCAGAGAGAGTTATTAGGAGAATACTTCCAAGAGAGAGAAAGATATGGTAGGGATGTGAACCAGGGTGGTGATCATCTCAGTCAGGTTGTACTATGACCCCATTTGGGGTTTTCTTGTAAAGATATCAGAGCGGTTTGCCATTTTCTTCTCCAGTTCATTTTACAGATGATGAAACTAAGGCAAACAGGGTTAAGTGACATGTCTGGAGTCACCGAGCTAGTAAGTGTCTGAGATCAGATTTGAACTCACTTTTTCCTAACTCCAGGCCCAACACTATCCACTGTGCCATCTGGCTGCCCTTTGCTGCCTAGAGTTTTCTCTGTTTTTCTCTTCTTGCTTCCTTGACTTTGAAGGAAAAAAGATCCCCTATCTCACCTGCCAAACAAATCCTCTCAGCCCTACTGAAAGCTGTCTTAGCTGTAGGGGAGATAGTAAGAAAGGAGGAAGCTCCAGCTGAGTTCCAGATGGGGTCTGAGGGTCCCAGCAAGTTCAAATCCAAAAGTTCAGGATTGTGAGCCCTGTGGGTAGACCTTTCCTGGGAAAACTCCCCATTTCTCACTTTTCAGGCTAGTACTTTCATTTCCTATGTGAGACAGGATGGAAAGATTGTTATTTTCAGAAGCAACGGGAGGGAGTAGTCTGCCTCCTTCCCCTGGAGGGGCCAATAAACAGCTGTAATTTTAATGGCAGTAACTGACAGGAACAGCTTCAGAGCATCATATTCATTGGGAAGGGGACCAGCTCCAAGATCCCCTAATGAAGACATCCTGGTTGCTATGGACAGAGCACAGATCAACCCGGGACAACTGCAAGATTCCTCTTCCAAGGCACAGAGTCCCAATTAGGAATTCTGGCAAGAGTGAAAATCTCTTGGGGAGGGGGGGGGAAGAGAAGAGGATAGTAATGAGTGCAGTATAATCACGATGGGAAACCCTGGTGAGGAGGGGGGAAACTGAGGAAAGTCAGCCCTGATCTTACAGTGTCACCTGACAATCCTCAGAAACTAGGAGGAAGGGAAAAAGTGGGGAGGGCAGAACCCATTTTATCCAGATTGGTACAGTCCTACCAGAAAAACCCCTGAAGGAGTAGAAGGAAGGGATATTGGAGCATAGGTGATAGGGCAAAGAGACAGGCAGACCCTCCCCTAATGAAAGAAGATGGCAGGGGACAAGGTGAAGAGTGGGAAAGGAACCTCATTGCACAGTTGTTCTGAACTCTTCCTAGGAGATGGAGAGAGAAATTCATGAAAGACAGTTTGTTTCCTTTGATTCTGTTTTATTTTTATTTTTATTTATTTTGAATTTAAATGCAAAAAGAAAAAAAAGAACAATTTCATGTACACAGCACAGCAGAAAAGAAGATTCAATATAAACCCATGAAGTTCTGTTTCACACCGTTTACTTTTTTAAAAAAAAATTATGTAATAAATACTATACATCTTTTTTAAAGATATTCTGCTGTTTTGTGCGGCCTTTCAAATTTTGTTCTCTGTTGTGCACTTTTTTCTTTCCCCCACCTCCCCACCACATCCTAGAGAAGACTACCATTAGACAAAATTATGTACATGTGTATATGTAGATAAAAATATTAAAAATGAGGTATGTGTAAGATATATACAGAGCAGAAGAAGGTAATTTGCAAGTGGAGGGCATTGGTTTGAGGGAAGGATGGGAATGGAGCCAGGAAAGATTTGAGCTGAATCTTAAACAAAGCCAGAGAACCTGAGGTAGAAATGATGGGGGTAGAGCAATTGTAAAAACCTGGAGATGGGAGGTGGCTTGTCATGTTTGGGGAACTGCAAGTAGAAGATGTGATTTTGATTTGGATCTTAAAGGAATCCAGAGAAACTAAGAGGCAGAGAAGAAGAGCATCACAGTTTCAGGAGGCACTAAAGAGAGGTGTAAAAGCCAATTAAGATAGCAAGATTTTGGAAATCCTCCCTATGGAAATGATGATTGAACCTATTGGAGAAGGTGATAATTCCAAAGGAAAGAAAAGAGGTCATAGGATAGAGTCTGGGGGGGGGGGAATCATCCCTTCTAACAGGGTAGGAGTTGGGTGATGATCCTGCAAAGGAAGAATGGTCAGATAAATAGTAAGAGGATCAGGAAACATCAGTGTCAAAGATGCCAAGAAAGGAAAGAGTATCCATGAACTTGACAGGGGAGGGGAGCAGTATGCTGAGAATAAGAAAAGATTATTGAGCTAAGAAAAGACTATTGAACTTTGTATTTAAGAAATTATTAGTAACCTTTGAAAGAGCAAATTCAATTGGGTGTTGAGGTCAGAAGCCATATTGTGAGGGGTGAGTTGTTATTTGCCTTTCATTTTCAAGGAGGAACATGGCATCAGGAATATAATGCCATGACTTGTAAGTAAATTGGATTTAAGTGAGGGAGTACAAAGTCACCAACCTCACTTTCTCCTTCAGAACCATCTGGGTCCAATGGCGAGATATACATTAGGAATAATTGGAGATGGTTCAGGGGGAGAGAAGTAAACAGGTGGTGGATCAATGCAGAGAGCAAGGGCACATGATTCTATGTAAGGGTTTCAATGTGAAAGGGAGGAGAGATGTATTGTGACTTTCTGAAGAAGACTTTGACCTTGGGAGAACATATCTTCCCATTTTATGGCTCACTTAATAAAACCTGGAGGGTCAAAAAACTGATATAAACTTCAGAGGTCACCTAGGCCAATCCCTTCACTTTATATTTGAGGAAAATGGGGTTCAGAGAATTTGAACAATTTGTTCAATAAGGCATTCAACCCCCTTGCTCAGAGAATGAGCAGAAGAGCCAGGATTTGAATTCAGAGCCAATAACTCCAAGTTTAGCATCTATGTCAATGCACCACCTTCCTTTATGGCTTCATCTATTATAAATTCTTGCACTACTGTTGATGGCACTATCCAAACATTATAGAGAACAATTTGGAATTATGTCCAAAGGATTACAGAGCCATGCCTTCCCTTTGGTTAACTTGACCTGTCATAGCTGCATTTCACACTGTTGACTCTCATTCAGCTTGCATTCCATTAAAACTTCTATTACTTTTTCAGACCAGCATCTAATTGTGCCTCCTCCATCTTGTACTTGGGATTTTTTTGCATATAGGCATAAGATTTTACATTTATTGCTATTAAATGTCAGCTTCTTTAATTAAGCCTAATACGTTATAACTTGTGAAAATCTTCTTGAATCCTATCTCCGTCATTCATTCTATTAATCTATCCCTCTCAATTTTACGTCAGTTGAAAATGTGTAAGCATACCATCTAACACAAAAAAATATAAAGCAAGTCAATGATTTTTAAAATCTTTTTACAGATGAGGAAATTGAAGCCAAAAGGTTACACGATTTACCTATGGTCACTTAGTGACTGAGGTAGGATTCAAACTCAAATCTTTCTGAATCCAAATCCCTTCAGCCATTTCACGGTATAATCTTCAAGAATTTGACTATGGGGTGGCTAGGTGGCACAGTGAATAGAGCACTGGCCCTGGAGTCAGGAGGGCCTGAGTTCAAAACTGTCCTCAGACACTTGGCACAAAGACTAGCCATGTGACCTTAGGCAAGTCACTTAACCCCAAGTATCCTCCAAAAAGCAAAAAGAATTTGACTTTGTACCTTGCTGACTCCCAAACTTTTATTTTTAAAAAATTTATTTATTTATGTTTAGTTTTTAACATTCACTTCCATAAGATTTTGAGTTCCAAATTTCCTCCCCATCTCTTCCTTTCCCCTACCCCAAGGTGGTGTGTAATTTTATATAGGCTCTACATATACATGCATATTAAACTTATTCCAAACTTTTCAACATGTTTTTCCAACATGCTTCTAACCAGCATGTGATTTCCATGTTTTTAACCTCCCCTATGTTCATCTTAGCACTGAAGTCATTTAGTATTACAGCATATGTTGATTAATTTGTGAAAATGTAGCTTGGCAGCCACTTCTGGGAGTGCTGTAGCTTGGCAGCCACTTCTGGGGGTGCTGTAGCTTGCTCTCCCAGACTCATTGAAGACCCAGAAAAGAAAGCTCTCACCCCTAAAGTTATTAACCCTGTTAAGTGGTTCAGAAGCAGAAACAAATAGTACAAATTCCATTAAAGAAAAACCACTGTCACCTGCTTTGCTAGAACCATGGGACTTTTCCCTCTGACTTGCAGAGGAAACCTCCTATATTTGTTGTCTCCTCCCATTAGAGTTTGAGCTCCATAAGAACAGGGATTGCCTCTGCTTTTCTATTTGTATCCCCAGTACTTAGTACCAAGGGAAAAAGGAAGAAAGGAAGGACGGAAGGAAGGAATGATAGAAGGAAAGAAGGAAGGAAGGAAGGAAGGAAGGAAGGAAGGAAGGAAGGAAGGAAGGAAGGAAGGAAGGAAGGAAGGAAGGAAGGGAGGGAGGGAGGGAGGGAGGGAGAGAGGAACACTTATTAATCGTTTCTTATTGTTTCAAGCAAAAAGAAATACAATCTCTGCCCTCAAGAAGCTAACATTCTAATGGAGATAGAAAGCTGAAAAAGGAGGGGAGTGGATTAAAGGTACCAACAGGGGGTTTTGATTTTATAGATTTAGGACAGAGGGGTACCCTGTGATGAGCAGGCCACAGGAGTAGCAGGATGATTTGATGTGAGGAGACCCCAGGTGTTGAGGGCAGTTTCTGGATGAGACATAGTAGAGGCACGATTTTGAAATCCAAAAGGCCAAAAGGGTCATGAAGGTTGGCTGGTCTAGGCCCTTTCTCACAATGGAGGATCCCAGAAGAATTCACTAATGGGAGAAGGGCACAGATCTTTCAGATGGATATTCCATAGTGAGCTGGCTAAAGAGATGTAGAAAGACCCCAGGTACTGAGGAGAGTTAAGTGCTTAATAAATGTTATTCATTCATTCATTTATTCATTCATTCATTCATTCATTCATTCATTCTTTGCCTTATCTACAAAAGAGAGGACTGACCCCTAATGTCAATTAGGCAGTTAAGTGACACAGTGGATAGAACAATGGGCTTGGGGCCAGAAACTTCAAAATCTGAGTTAAAATTTGGCCTCAGACACATCTGTTCAGTCCTGGTCAAGTTGCTTAATCTCTGCCTTAGCGTCTTTCCTCTTCAGTAAGACAAGAATAAAGAATAATAACAGCACCTACTTCCCGGGGTTGTTGTGCGGACCAAATAAGACAACATTATAAAGTGCTTAGCACACTGCTTGGCACATACTAGGCTTTCCATAAGCATCTACTGAATTGAGTCCTTTATGGAGCAGCTCCCCTTTCTCCCCTGAGGGGCGGGCGGCACAAAGCTCTTCCCCAAGGCTCTGCTTCTGACTGCAGGCCGGCTATAGGAAGTCATGCACAGATTTTCCACGCTGTACTCAGAGGACCGGGGGACTCACAAGAGAAGCTGGTGAGGGGCGGGAGGCCCAGTGACGTCATAAGGCTACAGGAGGCCCTGTTTTTATAACAGTTGCTGAGGGAGAGTGGTGAGGAGGAAGCTGGTGTAATGGAAAGAGCTCTAGATCTGAAATCAGGAAAACAAGGTTCGCCTCCCAGCTCTCGAACTTAGCAGCCGTTTGCCTTGTTTCTTCTTCTGTGTAATGAGGCAGTCAGACTGAAGGCTCCTTCTAGCTGTGACGTTCTTTGATGCTTAGTACAGTTGATACCTAGTACGTGTTGCTGTTCAGGTATTTCAGCCGTGTCTGACTCTTTGTGACCCCATTTGGGGTTTTGTTAGCAAAGATTTGGGGTTAGTATGACATTTTCTTCACCAGCTAATTTTACAGATGAGGAAACTGAGGCAAATGGGGTGAAGAGACTTGCCCAGGGTCACACATCTAATAAATGTCTGAGGCCAGATTTGAACTCAGCACGAGGAGTCTTCCTGACTCCAGGCCTAGCACTCAATCCACTGAGCCACCTAGCTGCCCTCTTGGTACACAATAGATGCAATAAATGTTTTTTGATTTCTTGACTTGTGACTCCATTATGCTCTGGGCTACACTTATTGCATTGCCCTGAGGGCTTTGGGGTATGATATGACAAAAGGGATCTTAGCTTCCTTTGTTCCCTTCTTCCCCTCCAGAGAACAGGCTGCTTTCCACAGGAGTGGAAAATCTGTCTTCCAGGTCTGAAATCCTTTCTAGTCTCAGCTCTGCCTCTAGGAATTCTAGCTTCCATAAAACATTAGATCAAGTGTTAATATTTACAAAGGACCTTCCCTATCCCCTGGCTTTTAGGGTTCTTTCCTCACCTCCCTCTCACAAATTATTTTGCATTAATTCTGCATTTACAATACACATTCTTGTACCTGTTGTTGCTCACCCCAGTAAAATATAAGCCCCTCAAGGGCATAAGGAGCTTCATATTTGAAATTCTAGTGCCTTACGTGATTCCTTGCATATTCTGTTTTATTTTCAAATCTGATGTATGATTTCATTGATACAGGGAACATCCAATAAAGAAACTCCCTCTATTAGGGTATATAATAATAACTAATAAAAACATAATTATGTATGATGCTTTAAGCTTTGCAAAGCATCTTACAAATATTATCCTATTTTGTCCTCACAACAGCCCTGGGAGGTAGGCGCTATTGTTACTTCCTTTTTACAGATGAGAAAACAGACTGAGAGAGATTAAGTGACTTACCCAGGGTCACACAAGCCAATAAGCATCTAAAGCAGAAATCTAAACTCAGTACCTCTTGACTCTGAGTCTAGCCCTCTAGGTATTATGTTGTTAGAACAGGAGTTCTTCATTTTTTTTTTTTTGTTTCTTATAGACACCCCCCTCCTTGGAATAATGGTTTTAAATAATTGAAGGAAATGTTAAATTTCAGTTAGAAGTTAGTGATAATTAAGATGTATGTTTTCCATCCAAGTTCACCAACCCCCTGAAATCTATCCATGGCCCTGAGGTTAAGAACCCTTGATCTTATAAAGAAACTGAGAACACTGAAAAGTTAAGTGACTACTAGTGTATGACAGAGAATGAAGTTGAGAGCAGGTCTTCCTACCTCCCAGATTGGCTTTCTGTCTACTATACCAAACTACCTTTCAGGTGTTTGGTTGGCTTTGTTGTTGACTTTTGTTCTTAAAGAGGACCAGAAGGACATCACTATGTTAGAGTCAAAGTACAGTACATGTGACTGTGGCTAATCAGACCAATACAAGCTCAGAATGCTCTACCAGAGGTCGGGCACAGGTCGGGCACAAGAACATTTGAGGTGGATACTCTAAATTTGCGCATCTCGTGTTTCTTTTGAGCTACTTCTATTCTGCTTTACTCATAGAGCCCAGCACCATCTTTGACAAAAGTACGTCATGCTGGGCAGTCCTGTACCAGTGTCTCCCATGTCATGCAATCAGTTCCAAAGTTCTTAAGAGAGACCCTGAGAATACCTTATATTGCTTCTTCTGACCACCATGTGTGAGTTTCCCATAAATTACTTTTTTAGGTAAGCATATGTTTGGCATTCAAACTACCTCTCAGGTATTTATTAAGTGCCTAGAATGTATAATAGGTGATTAATAAGTAGTTATTGAACTGAATTGACTGGATTGAATTGAATTGGTCTGAAGAGTTCAAGATGCAAGCCAAGGAGTAGGGAGGTAAAGAGTATGAGATTTCAATCAGGTTCTACTGACAAATCATTGACCTGATCCCCAACATGCCATCCACTATGGTAACCATAGTTTGATCTGCCTGGGTATCACCACTTCAGCTATCATCTGTGCCATTAAGCCAAATAGGTATGTCAAGTGTTACAACCCCAAGGTCATTACATTAGCAACATGGTTGAGTAAATTCATGGCAACATTGTAGTACCATGAAATTGGGAAGTTGGGTTGGTGAAAGGCGAAACTCAAGGCCAAAGACACCAAGATGATCTTCTAGCAGTATAAGGAGGTCACGAAACAGAAAGTGTCTCAGAAGAATGCTACTAGCCAGGAGTGTAAATCCTCTGTCCTGGACTTCTCTGATACCCGGAGCATCAGCATCGAGGAGCAGAACGTAGGACTCAAGCTTGCAATCGGTTAAGCAACCGTCACCTTCCTAAAGGGTCCCATGCAATTATACAGAATAACTTCACAGAAAGAGCACCTGTCTACCAGATTTTGGTACAAGTAAAGGAAATCTTGTCAAAGTTGGCAAGTCTTACCGTTTCTCCTTTCACACTTCTTGGATTCAACCCCTTCTCTTCATCGCCATAGCTACCACCTCAGTTCAGGCCCTCATCACCTTCCTCCTAGATTACTGCAACAGCCAACAACAGTCTGGTCTCTACGCCTCAAACTTTTACCCCACTTCCTCCGGTCCATCCTCCAGACCACTTCCAAAACAGTTTTCCTGAAGTATAGATTTGACCACGTGACTGCCCTACACAGTTCATTTCAATGGCTTCCCGATGCCTCTAGAATCAACATCAACTTCTCTGTTTCACCTGTAAAGTCCTACAACATCTTGGCCCCAAATGAATTCCTTAACCCATCACTAATAAACTGAAGGGCAACAGGATTTAGACCTGTGATCTCAGTGACACAGGAAGCTCCCTCTGCCAGTGCAGGTCGGCATCATCTCTTGAATTTATAGCCTTAGAGAGTTGTCTAGAGAACCAAAAGGTTAACGGACTTGTCACAGCATAACACAAACAATATATAATAGAGCGGGACTAGAATCTAGGTCTTTTTGGCTGGAGCCGATGAATTGTTCTCTAACCTAACTGTTCTACAAGCATCCACCCTACAGGAGAGGAGGATGGGTGTTTTGCAAATCTAGGTTAAATCAATCATCAAAACCATGGTCTGTTGATTGTTCCCCCCTTTGTCCCCATTAAATTAACTTAGTAATAATTTCCTGACTGGGGAAGTAATCACCTAGCTTAACATTCCCAGGTTTCCTCCCTCCTTTTCACTCTGTTAGTTTTAGTCTTTGTTCTTTTTCTTCCCCTTACCAACCACCCCCTTCCCCTTGCCCACCTATCTGATTTGGCTTTATGACAATGCTCTTGTTTCCCGTAGTCCTCCTAACTCTGTCTCCTTGGAAACATCAGTTGACTAATATTTAAGTGAACAGCTGGCTCAAAACAAAACTCTAAAATATTCATCGTCAAATGCCTATAGCCACCCTGATGTTGGATTAAAAACATGAAGAAAGAGGTGAAATGAAATAAAATGAGATGTTACAAAAACATAAAGCACTTTGCAATCGTAAAGTATTTCACAAGTACTAGAATTATTAATAAAAGTTCAAGACTTTGATATTCACTTCCCTAAGGATCATATGGGAAACATAAACCATTCCTTTTAGATATAAAATAATTTAAAGACAACAGCTTCCCAAGAAAGATAAATGAGGAAAATATTACCTATCCCACTCCTTTCAGAAGTAGGAGGTCCATGAGCACTATTTATTGCATTTGTTTTCAGACTTTCTTCTATACATCAATTTTGTGGGGGGTTTCCTCTTCTGTCTCTTATTCATTAAAATACTGTTATGTGGGGTTACTCTCTGGGAGAGAGATGAGTTTCGGAGAGAAATTCGGATGATATAGAAAACAAAAGATATAAAAAATGTGTTTAAAAATAAAGAACAGCTTTCTAAAAGGTCACATTTCTGAATGTCCACAACTTGCATATGGAGTCTACAGTTCTGAGGAGCCTCTCTCCCATTCACTATGCAGGGAAAGAATATTTCTTAATTCTCAACAATCTGGTACTAAGGAGCCTGAAGTAGAGTTCAGTTTAGTAAGCAATTATTTATTAAGTGTTTATTGTATGTAAGGCACAATGCTAGACACTGAAGATACAGAGATTTGATTTTTAATGACATAGTTTCTGTCCTCAAGGCACTATATTCTCCTGAACCAAATACAACCTATATTCAATTAAGCATTCAATATAGCATATAATGATGGGAGGTGGGGAGCAGAAATATGGATTAAGTACTCTAAGAAAATGTGAGGAAAGAAAGAAATTACTCAGCTCTGTCCTGAGAAAAACCAGACTCAAGAAACATCCTCCATAAGTATAAAACCCAGGAGTTTTATTGCTTACTCACAAGAGTTATCTATCTTGGACCACCTGTAGCCATTTTTCATATATAGGGCAGTACCTTTGGAAGCCAATTAAAGGTTTTCCCAGATAGATGGTGATTCCTAGAATCTGTCACTCCCAAAAGACCCTTCATCCTGACAAAGCAGAGTCCTCAGTCCTTCAGAAAATTTTCCAATATGCTTACCAAAGACCATCTGCCTCAGGTGACAAACTGGAAATTGCTTGTGACAAATCGGTACTCCATTTTGGAACTAAACATAAGGGTCATATCACTTCTTGTATCCCCAGAGTGAACTTGAGGTATGAATTAACACACGGTAATGAGAAGTTTGGAAAAGAATAGTGGGGAGAAATGGAAGCAAGGAGAAAAAAAGAATAGTTCATGTGTATAGGATGTTACTGGAGTCATATTCATCTTCTCAGGGTGTGGTGCCATACTTTTTAGTCAGATGGATTGGGATTCTTGAAGGTCTATGATGTCTGTACTAAGAAGGCTCCAGCCAGGAATTGATGGAGACAGTCAGGGTGATTTTAGGTAATAGGAAGTAAAGAGTAGATAGTGTTCATGGAGTATGATTCCTTCCATGTTCCATGGAGCATGATTGTGGCTTACCAACACCAAGGGATTTTATGTTCCTTGACAATCAAATGAATCAATTAATTGAAGTAACAAGTAGCCTTTTCTAAGCATGACTCTTGCCTCCATTCCTGGCAAAGAACTCAGTGCATAACTGTGCCCTTGACTGTGACTGCAAAAGTGACTAATTTCTGATCTCTCTCTACAATCCTCAAAGTCAGTGGATCTCAAACTTCCTAATGCCAGGACCCTTTAATACTTGTGGATGGACCTGCCTGGAGACAGATAGAGGAGCGGGGTCTCGGTTCCTAAGACCATCAGAAATATTTGTTTTCTAATGGTCTTAGGCTACCCCCAAAGGGGTTGCAACTCACAGGTTGAGAACCGCTGCTCAAAGTGAACAACTCTGGCAGCTGAAGGCATAAAAGAGGCATCACGTTCTATGGTCATCCAAGGGACAATTTCTATGAAAATATTTTTGGGGTCTCTAGGCTGGGGCCAAGCTTCAGGAGGAAGATTAGACTGGCTTTGAGAGGAAATACTGTAGTTTTCTTGGAGCACTGGATGGGTTGAGAGTATTTCCTTATTATGATTTATTTTCTTGCTATTTCAATGCTTGCTATTTTGATTAAATTTTCTTGGTTTTTCAAAATAATCTATGACATGAAGTTTATATGATTTTTAATATTTGGTTCTCAATAAAAAGTTTCCAGTGGGTAAGGGCTAAGTAACTCTTAGAAAGGAGGAGAATTGCAGTACTGCGAATATCACCCACCTCCTTCCGACATCCACCCCACACATACATACTTGCTACACAAAAAAGGTTAAAATCTCCACAGAACAGCATGAGGATTACATGGTTTCCTTCTCTGGGGATGATTACCTAAGCAAGCTTCACTTTTACTGTACAGTGTTATTCCTTTTGCCTTCAGTAACAGACAGCAAATCTAAGATCTGTCTAGCAACAAACATTTATTCAGCACCTACTATGCAGAATCATTGAACTTAGAGCCAGAAGTGACTACAAAGAAGACCTAGAATGAATTCTTCATTTGACAGCTGGTGAAACTGAGGCCAGAGTTCTCTCGGTGTCCAAGTTCACACAGAAACTGTCCGAATGAGCATTTATGCCCAAGTCTTCTGACTTTAAATCATACTACCCTTTCCGTCACATCATACTGCCTCTTTAGTAACCTCCAATCCTTTGCAGTGCAAAGGATCTTGATAAATATATATTTAATATGTGAATAAATAAGTTGGAGATAGTCTCAGAGTAAAGATATTAAAAAGATCCAGGAAAAGCTTCTTGCAGAGGGCAGGATATTAACTCAGATTTACACGAAGCCAGGGTAAACAGGAGACAGAGATGAGGAAATAGAAAATTCTAGGTATGAAGTCAGTGAAAATATCCAGAGTTGGGAAATGGAATGTCTTCTTTGAAAAATTAGTAGGTAGAGAAGGAATAAAGTAGAAGAAAAGTAGACTGAAAAGGTAGGAAAGGGCCAGGTTATGACGGGCTTTAAAAACTAGAGGGTTTTATATTTGATGCTGGAGATGGTAGGGACATCTTGATAAATAGTGGTTAAAAACAGGGTGCTCTTGGAAAATCAGAATCCTATTGGACATCACTACTCTCAAGGCTAGGCACAGTATTTGATTGAGAAGAGAACATTAGTCAGTTTTCATTCATTAAAGGAGGCAAGGAACTACCAATCACACCTTATTAATGTGGGCTAATGACTGAGCTTCTAGCTGGGAAAGATGTCCTCTAGATTATAGAAGAATAGACTGCTTGCCTTCTCAGTGGGTGGAGGAGGGGCTGGAGAAAGGGAGAGAATTTGGAACTCAAAATTATTAAATATGAGTGTTAAATAAGGCAAATGTAATTATAAAAAAGTTTTTAAAAATAGAATGTTAGAGCTGGAAGGGTTCTCGCACACCATCTATTCTAACCCAACCTTCATCATTTTTCATAGAAGAAAACAAAACCTGGAGAAAGAGAAAGTGAGTTTACCTATATCGCAGAGCTAAAAAATTGTTCTTCCTTCCTTTTCTCCTTCTTTCCTTCACTCCTTTTGTTCAAAGAGTATGTGACACACTATTTTAAAAATGTTTGCATCCTTCTAGTAAAGTCGTCCTGGGCTGTATAATAATGGCTGGCTTTCATATAGTCCTTCAAAAAGACCTTACAGATATTGTCACATTGGATCTATTAAGATTTATCAGCCTGAGGGGTGACTAGGAGGTGCAGGGAATAGAACACTGGCCCTGGAGTCAGAAGGAGCTGAGTTCAAACCCAGCCTCAGATGCTTGACACACTTACTAGCCTTGTGACTTTGGGCAAGTCACTTAACCTCAATTGCCCTCCAAAAAGAAAAAAAAACCTCAATTGCCCTCCAAAAAGAAAAATAAAGTTTATCAGCCTTTACAGATCCTGGTGATTTACTGCCTACCAGCCCCCAGGCCATTCTCCCTCCTTTAATACATGATACTCCTGATACCCTACTGCAAGCCCTCTTCAACCAAGACAGGGCTATTGCAATAATGTACTGGTCAGTCTCTTTGCCTGAAGTCTGTCCCCTCCATTCTGTCCTCCACTCAGCTGTCCAAATGATCTTTCAAAAGTGCAAGTCTGACCATGTCACCACACACACACATTCCAGTAAACTTCAATAGCTCCTTATCACCTCCAGCATCAGATACAAAATCCTCTGTTTGGTTTTTAAAGCCCTTCATAATCTGGCCCCTTCCTACCTAAAATCTCTTCTTCCACTTTACTCCCCCTCTACCTACTAATTTTTCAAACAAGACATTCCATTTCCCAACTCTGGATATTTTCACTGACTTCACTCCATACCTAGAATTTTTTGCTTCCTCACCTCTGCTTCCTGTTTTCCCTGGCTTCTTGTAAGTCTTAGTTCATATCCTGCTCTCTGCGAGAAGCTTTTTCTAGACTTTTTTAATGTCTTTACTCTGAGATTATCTTCAACTTATTTATTCACATATAAAATATATATTAAAATATAACAATATTTTGTTATTGCTGTTGTTCAGTCATTCATTTATGTTCAACTCTTCTGACTCCACAGACCACAGCATATCAGACCCTTCCATCCTCCAGTATCTTTCAAAGTTCGTCCAAATTCATGTTCATTGTTTCTTTGACACTATCCATCCACCTCATCCTCTGCTGTCCCTTTTTTTCTTTCATTTTCAATCTTTCCCTACATCAGAGTCATTTCCAATGAGTCTCATCTTCTCCTTATGTGGCCAAAGTATTTAAGCGTCAGCTATAGTACTTGACCTTCCAGAGAACAGTCTGAATTAATTTTGGTAAGTATGGACTGATTTGATGGCTTTGCTCTCCAAGGGACTCTCAAAAGTTTATTCCATGGGGGCAGCTAAGTGGCACAATGAATAGAGCACAGGCCCTGAAGTCAGGAGGGCCTGAGTTCAAATGTGACCTCAGATACTTGACACACTTACTAGATATGTGACTTTGGGCAAGTCACTTAACCCCAATTACCTTGCCTACCCCCTCCAAAAAAGAAAAGAAAAAGAAAAGTCTTTTCCAGTACTATAATTTAAAAGCATTGGTTCTGTTGTGCTCAGCTTTCCTTATAGTCCAGCTCTGACAGCTATACACTGCTACTGGAAAAACCATAGCTTTGACTATATGGACCTTTATCAATAAGGTGATATCTCTGCTTTTTAGCATGTTGTCCAGATTTACCATAGCTTTCCTTCCAAGGAGAAAGTATCCTTCATAATGAAATGTTAAAATAACTATATGTATAGTTTTTTTCAAGGGGAAGGGGGTTGGTAAAAAGTAGTTTGCTTGTTATTTCCTACTGTTAGATTATGAGCTCCTTGAGCATAATGATTTTTTTGTTTTTCTTAGTATTCCCAACCCATAGCACAGAGTTTGGCACGTAGTAGGTGCTCAATTAATGCTTATTCATTCAACTCACCATCTCCAACTTGCCTCTGCATGAACTGCCTTCCATATCTGAAATCCATTCCTTCCTTACCTTTTCCTCTTAGAAGCCTTGGTTTCAAACTCACCTCAAGCTTCATCTTTTGCGTGAAGCCTTTTCTGGTTTCCTCAGCTTCTAGTGTTTCCCTCCTCCCCCATGATTACCCTCTTCATGCTTTGCACACACTCATGTTGTCTCTTCTGTGAGAATGTAAGCTCCTCAAGGACAGGTACAGCTTTGCTTTTGTTTGTGTATCCTCTGCCTATCATAGCTCCTGACATTTACTGCTTTTTTAATTATTGCTTGTTAATGGATTAATTTGCCCAGGATTAAACATTAATTGAGTCTAGATTCCAACCCCGGTCTTGTCTCAGTCCTGTGTTCTTTCTACCACATCACAGCTTCTTCCAAGCCTTCACTGACTCATGCTTGAGGAAGAGAAAAATCTATGGGCTTTGATGTGACATTTCTGGAGCAAAAGACAGGACAGAATTAGGTAAGTAAGGATGCTGTCTTGGCCCCTGGTTTCCCATTTCTTTCACATTCAGGGGTTTTATAACCCTAGATTTCCTTTTTCTTTTAGGAAGGAAAAAGAACCAATTTCAATGGGATCCTAGCCAATAGTGTGTGTGTTCTTCCCGACCTGGGCAGTTCCTTGATGAATGCACATTCTTATCTCTTGGGAAAAGCTACACTTAATTAAGTCCAGCTGGTGGACTTGGACAGCTTGTTCAAGGACCTGGCCTCACTTCACAGCACTCGTGACATGGGAGTGATTTGCAGAGTAGTGGCAAGACAGAGATGAGGGGACTAGATGTAGAAAAGAGAAAATCATTCCCCCCCTCAACAAACTCACAAAGAGAACTCTGAAGCTTTGGGCAGGGAGAGGGGAGAGGAATACATCGCAGTTACTGCTATGTTATGATCCT
Organism: Pseudocheirus occidentalis; assembly: GCA_028646575.1. NCBI lineage: Eukaryota > Metazoa > Chordata > Mammalia > Diprotodontia > Pseudocheiridae > Pseudocheirus > Pseudocheirus occidentalis. The sequence goes on from CM053593.1 coordinate 144,435,267, forward strand.
ATGTATGATTATCTTCCCTTCTTCCCCCATCAACTGCCTCTTCCTCAAAAAAAAATTCCTTCTTCCAGTCTTCTTTCTCCTCTTCTTGATTTTAATGACACTGACATATCTCTAGTCATCCACACACAGAATCTGGGAGCTGTTTTGATACCTCTTTCTCCCTTGTCTTCCCACATTGCCAATTGCTATGTTTTTTGCCTCACCGATGCTTCTGCCATAAATCCCTTTCTGACAGCTCTCAGCCCTAGTTTCATAGTTAGCTAACATCTAGAAAGGAAAGCAGTGATTACAAAGAGTTAGTATATGACTTCATCAAGAACAGGTCATACCACACTGACCTTATTTCCTTTGTTGAAAGGTTAACTAAACTACTAGATGAGGGGAATTCTGTGGATATGGTCTACCTCATTTTTAGAAAAGTTTTTGGTAAAGTATCTCCTACTCTTCTTAGAAAGAAGAATGGAGAGATATGGATTAGATGATAATTAGTTGGATTCAGCATGGGTTTCATAACTTGTTGTTATGAAACAGACTCATTGAAGAGTTGTGAATGGTTCACATCATAGTAAGAGTTCTCTAGGAAAGTATCTTAGGGGTTTGTACTTGCCCTTGTCTTGCTTAACATTAAAAAAATTTTTTTTATTGATTTGTTTGTTTACTTTTAGTTTACAAGATTCAGTTCCACAATCCCTTGAGTTTCAAATTTCCCCTCTCTCTCTCCTCCCCCCCAGCCATGGTGGCATGCAATCAAGGATAGCATCTGCAAATACTTTCACATTGGACATTAGTTGTTTAACATTTTTAGCAGTGACCATAGTACAGGCATAGACCATGTGCTCAGCTGACTTGTCAATGAAATGAAGCTAAAAGTAATAGTTAACACAGCAGGTAACAGCATCAGGACCCAAAAGGGTCCAGAGAGGCTAGAGCATTGGGATAAATCTAATATAACAAAATAAAATAGCGATAAATAGAAAACTTTACACTTAGGTACATATAATCAGTTTCACCAATGCAAGATGGGAGAGGCATGGTTAGTCAATCAACAAGCATTTATTAAGCATTTACCATGTACCAGGCACAGCAGTCGGGGTTTTTTTTTATTTTAGACTGATTCCAGAACACGAATAGAGAATAGAGAAAAGAAACAAAAACACATTTTAAACTTAAATATCAGAACTTAAATATCAAGTTAGAAAGAAAAAAAAGCATGTTGTGTACATAGCAGAACCTGAAAGGATTCTAAGTATGGAACAATAAATTTTCATTTCAAGAAAACCTGTATGATATATAATACTCATCGTCTTAAGAACTGTCCGTCTTTGAAAGTTTAGATGTTTCTCTATAGCTATAAATATATACATACACATATACATATAGAGATACATATATAGACATATACTTGACCAAACATATTCTACTCCTGATCTTGATTTGTTTGTTACCTTGTTTCCTATTCCTCCTGCCTCCTCTACCCACTCACTTGCCCTCCTATTGCTTGCCTACTCCACTCCAAGGATACCTCTCCTATCCTCCCATTCCTATAAATCTAAACACCCTTCTACGCCCCTTCCCTTGCCCTGCCCTCTAAATATACCTCCCTAGTTCTCTCCCCCTCTCTACCACTACTGTTTTATTTCTTCTGAATCGAGAAGACTTGTATATTCTTCTAAGTGTGTGTGTGTGTGTGTGTGTGTGTGTGTGTGTGTGTGTATTATTCCCTCTTAAACCCATTCCAGATAAAAGTAGGTTACCAGAACTACCAGCCCTCTTCCCCATCTAATTCCTCTGTATCAGTTATTCCTCTTGCACCTCATTTGTATAAAATAATTACTCCTTCTGGCTGTTCCTAAATGGTTTTACTTTTAAAATTCATATCATACTCAGGTTTACCCCAATCTTTCTTATGAGTTACCCAATTATTAATAAGAATCTTAGACATGCATTTTATATTTTATATATATAAATAGTAAACAGTCTGTCCTTATGAATCCCTCATAATCAGTCTTTGATATGTACCTTATATTTCTCTTGGTTTTTGTTTGCTGAATCTTCTATTGAGTTCAGGATTTTTTAACAAAGTCTTCAAAATCATAGAGTTTATCAAATGTCATTTTTTTCCCTTCAGGATAATGTTTAACTTTGCTGGTTATGATGTTTTCATCTGGAGCCTGTAAAACTAAGCAACAGTAGATTCCCAAAAGAATGCTTCTGTGAACAGCTTTTAAGATTCAGATTACACAGTAGTAGTGAACACTGTTTATTCCATTACAAATCAAGATTCAGTACAATATTCACAGTATCAACAATTCACAATATTATATACAATATTTAGAACAAGGAACAAAAGAAGAATCACCTGGTTTCCCTAAGGGGGAAACCAGCTTAACACTTAAAGATTCAATCAGTCAAGTTACAAAAGAATCACCTAGTTTCCCTAAAAGGGAAACCAGATTAAGACTTAAAGATCCAATCGATCAATTAACAATATATTGATCTTCCACTCATGGGGCAACCATTAGCTTTAGTTTCCAATACAACCCTTAGAAAACCACACAAACTTTCTACCCCTTGATTTCCAACAAACTTCAGTTTAGTCCAAGGGGAGGCCTTTTCTTCGTTTTGACTCTGGGTGGTCCCTCTGATTCCCTGGATCCTCTTCCCTGGTTCCCAGCTCCCTCTTGAATCTGCCAAACAATCACCTAGATTCAGGAGCTGACAGCTGCCAGGCTCTCGTCCAGTCCTCAGAGATAAACAGCTCCCAGGCCCTTGTCCAGTGCTCAGGGGCAATCCCCGGCACATACTGAAGTTCACAGGGTTCAGCACACCTCAAACCCTTCACCACTTCTCTTGCCTGGAACTCAAGGAACAACCAGGCCACAAAGTCCCATCCTGTTCATATTTCAGTCAGCTTCTAGATACTGGAAGAGAAACACTCTCTCTCTCTCTCTCTCTCTCTCTCTCTCTCTCTCTCTCT
>CM053593.1:144438743-144486248 GCA_028646575.1 Pseudocheirus occidentalis
AAGAAGAAGAAGAAGAAAGAGAAGAAGAAGAAGAAAGAAGAAAGAAAAAGAAGGAGAAGAAGAAAGAAGAAGAAGGAGAAGAAGAAAGAAGAAGAAGAAGAAGAAGAAAGAAGAAAGAAGAAGAAGAAGAAGAAGAAGAAGAAGAAGAAGAAGAAGAAAGAAGAAGAAGGAGAAGAAGAAGAAGAAGAAGAAGAAAAAAAAGAAGAAGAAAGAAGAAAGAAAAAGAAGAAGAAGAAGAAAGAAGAAGAAGAAGAAAGAAGAAAGAAAAAGAAGGAGAAGAAGAAAGAAGAAGGAGAAGAAGAAAGAAGAAGAAGAAGAAGAAGAAAGAAGAAGAAGAAGAAGAAGAAGAAAGAGACAGATAGAGAGAGAGAATGTTACCTTGAAGAAACCCATCCCACAAGAGGAAAATTGCTTCAGTGGTTAAAGAAGTAATCATCCCTACACAGATGGAAAGAGTAATGGACTTCAAGATGTCAAAAGGCATAGGTTCTAGCTCCTTTACCTTCTGAACTTCAGTTTTCAAATCTTTAAAGTGGCTATACCATGTTTTGTCTCAATTCTTACCTAGCCTTTAGTCATTGAATGAGAGTTGCCTCAGCAATCTAAGACCTGAGAAAGGCCTTAATTTAGAAAGGCCAAGGTCACCCACTGCATCCTTGGCCATCACCAGTCTTGACTTTGTCTTGCCACTGGACTCTGAACAACTGGAGAAGAGAGTGAGGCTGACTACCTTGCACAGCTCTGCCTCACTTAAATCCAATTCACTTGCAAGTCAATACATCACCCTTCTGATGTCATCGATCCTCTTTAATAAGGAAAGATAATACAAATGTATATGAAGAGCCCGTATCAGATTGCAAGCTGTCTTGGGGAGGGAGAGGGAGAAAATGTAAAACTTATGGAAGTGAATGTTGAAAACTAAAAATAAGTAATTTAATTTAAAAGAAAAGAATGAAGCATGAACCATAACAATAAAGTGATCATTAAAATGTCTCACAGGCTTATTGTATAAGAATCAAATAACAACATATGAGACTATGGTTTAAAAAAAAAATTACTATCATTAGGGTGGAGCCAAGATGGTGGAGTAGAAATAGGACTTCCATACAGCTCCAGCTTCCACCTCCTCCTCCAATAAATGTAAAAAATGACTCTAAATAAATTTTATAGATACAGAAACCACAAAGTGACAGAGAAACAAATCTCCCACTGAAGGAAACACGGAAGGCCAGCAGGAAGGATCCATCGCAGTGCACTGAGAACCAAGCACAGTCCCAACTGAGGCCTGGTTTTAGCCCCAGGGTGGCCCTGACCAGTCATAGCTAAAGCAGACTTCACCTTCATGAGAGTAAACCACCAGCAGCTGTAGCAGTTCCCAGACTTTTAAATCCAAAATGCCAAAGACAAAGTAAAAGATCAGTGTGGAACTTTTATCAAACAGGTGGAGCATGGTCCAGCTGCTACCCCCAGAGTGAGAAGTACAGGAGGTGTGGTGGCTGCAGCTGCTGTAGCATGGCTGCTTCCAGAACTCCTGGCCTGCAGATTGTAGGGGAACCAAGTGACCATTCAGAGGTTAATAGCTCTTGCTTTGACCTGCTTGGATCCGGATCACTGTCTTGGGTGGTAGTGCTGGGGTCTGTGACCAGTGAGCTAGAGTATGTGGGGACTGTAGAGAGGGCACCCATCTAATACCTCTGGCAGCTGCAAAAACCCCAGTGAATTGGGATATAGCTCTCTCCGTTTTGGAAGCAGACTTCTACCATGGCAAAGAGTTCAAAAGTCAAGTAATTGGCTGCCAATATGAGCAAGCAAAAGAAGCACAAACAAACAATAGAATCCTTTTTGGGGGGACAAAAAGGATCAAAGCATAGAGCTGGAGGAAGACTATGAAGTCAGAACTCCTACATCAAAAGCCTCAAAGAAAAATATGAATTGGTTACAGGCCATGGAGGAGCTCAAAAAGGATTTTGAAAATCAAGTAAGAAAAGTAGAGAAAAATTTGGGAAGAGAAATGAGAATGATGCAAGAAAATCATGTAAAGCAAGTCAACAACCTGCTAAAGGAGACCCAAAAAAATAATGAACAAAGTAACACCTTAAAAAATAGACTAACTCAAATGGCAAAAGAGGCCCAAAAAGCCAATGAGGAGATGAATGCCTTAAAAAACCAAATTTGCCAGATGAGAAAGGACAGAGCACTCACCACTCAAGTGGAAACAGCCAGGGAGTGCAAACTGCAGACGCTTGCAGGCTTCTGTTATTCTAATCCTAACCTGGCCCACTCCTCTGTTTAGTCTCACCATTGGTTGGTGAGGTAGGCTCATAGTCTCTTCACCAGTATCTAGCTAATTGGTACCAAGGAATCTCAATCCTCCATTATCATAATTATTATTGAATCCTATCAGAGGATGGTGTCTTCCAGTCACTTATTATGCACCAAATTTGGAGACAGCCAATAAAAGTTACAGTTGACAATCCTTTATTATCACAATTATTCATTTAACATTTATACCCAAGGGAACATTTTTCAATTAAAGGAAACATCCTTCAATCCCTTACTTATGCATATCTACACACCAAATGTGGGGGCAACCAATGAGAAGAAGGCTAGTGTTGTTTCCTTTAAGTTTTGTTATTTTGTTCCAGGGCCTGTGTAAACTTAACCCTTTGCTATCTCTCACACCACCATTAGACACAAATAGGGGTATGTGTGTGTAAAATTATTCAATACATACTTCTACTTACCAGTTCTTCTCTGGATGCAGATAGCATCTTCTTTCATATGCCCTTTATAGTTAAGTTGGGTATTTGTAATAGTCAAAATGACTTATTCTCTCAAAGTCATTCTCAAAACAATATTGCTGTTACTATATACAATGTTCTTTTGGTTCTGTTTATTTTGCTCTTCAATATTTTATATTTTCATACACGTCTATGTCTTTCTAAGGTTGTTGAGCTCATCGTTTCTTATAGCACAATAGTATTCCATCATAATCATATACCATAACTTGTTCGGCCATTTCCCAGTTGATGGGCATTCCATCTAGTCTGTAACCTCTTCTTATCCTAGGAGGTCTTCTTCATCCTGAAAAGCAACATGGAGCATCATTGTTTTTCTGCACCAAGCATCCCATTTGTCAACAAGACCAATCACCTCCCTTATTGTTGTGCTATGGTTGGCTTCCTATTACTCACACCCATTATCTGGTGCTCCAGCTTGTTCTGAAGGATAAAGAGAGGCACTGCCTGAGGCTAAGTAAAAACCCATGGCTCAGGGCTGCTAGGTGGTGCAGTGAACAGAGTACTGGCACCAAGTCAGGAGGACCTGAGTTCAAATCTGGCCTCGGACACTTGACACATTCACTAGCCATATCATTCTGGACAAGTAGGTTAACTCCAATTGCCCTCCAAAAAAAAAAGAAAAAAGAAAGAAAGAAAAGAAAAGAAAAACCCATGGCTCATGGTAGAACTACTCAAGGAGTGAATATAGTTTAGTGAAATAATTTGTCTGGTAATAAAGGAAAATTGTGCTTCTGTGGAGTCTACATGAAATCCTGAATATAAAAGTCATAAAATGAACCAGGATATCCCCAAATCTGCACTCATTGTTGTCTCCGACAGGTGAGCCAAGGTTTATTAAAATCTGTTCTTTTGGGGAAAGGGGTGGATTATGATGAGAGACACTGCCAAAACAGCAGAGAAAACCTTTATTGCAGGAGTCCCACTCCATAATCCTGTAACTTCAAATTTTGTTTTTGCTACAGCATTTAATCCTGAGAGGACACAAAGCCCAGTGACTGAAATTCCCCTTTTGGAAATAAGAAGAATTGAACATCTGTTAAAGGTTAGGGTCAAACATATAAATGGGGAGGGGGAGCAAGAATGAGTGCATCAAGCCACTGCATCTGTGACGTCAATGGCTGGTAGATTTGGACAGATCTTGCTCTCATGTATCAGTCAGGGACCTATTAATGTTATCCAGCAATGCCATGTTTATATGGAAAATCCAAGGCCAGGAAATCTCCCTTCATTGTGAAATGAACACTTTAGAGAGTAGTTTATTCTTCAGGAGTCCCTCTTTCTTTGTCTCTCTGTCTCTGTCTTTCTGTCTTTCTCTGTGTCTTTCTATGTCTCTTTTTGCCTTTGTCTCTGTCTTTCTGTCTCTCCCCCCACCCCCAATCTCTGATTGTCCCTACTCTGTGTTTCTTGGTGTCTCTGGTTCTCTCTCCCTTCATGTCTCTCTCCATTTCCTGGTGTTTATGTCTCTGTCTTTTTGTAATCTCAACCTCATTCTGGATCTTTGTGTATTTGTCTCTCTGTATTTCTTTAGATATGTCTTTCAGCATCTCATTCAGTGTGTGTACCTCCTTATGTCTCTGCATCTACCTACAAATCTCTTTGCTATCCCTACGAAGTTCTGGTTTTGGAAGTCTATATTAGTGCCCTTGCTTCCACATATAATTGGCTCTCTCTTGTCTCCTGTTTGTTCTCATAGAGGCAGTTAAGTAGCCTCTAGGCTAGCTAGTAGGTACCTAGGATACCTCCAGGGGGGCCTGGAGTATGGAAAACTGAGTTCAAATTCAGCCTCAAGGTATAGATGAGTCACTTTAAAAAAAATCTCAATCTGACTCAGTTTCTTCATCTGTAGAATGGGGATTATAATAGCACCTATCACCCAGAGTTGCTAGGAAGATAAAATATGATAATATTCGCAAAGTTCATAGGGCCTGGCTCATTGTAAGGGCTCAATAAATGTGGTTTCCTTCTTTGCTTCCTTCCTTCTTTCATTTTAATGTCTCACAACAGTTGGAATGTCTCTACATTCCATGCTTTCAGTCACAGACACCCAGAGCCAACAGAGTTTTCACTCACTTCTCTCCCAAGCTGCAAGGATCTCCTTAATTTTCTCCAAGCACATATATGGCGAGGCATCACAACAGAATAAGAAAGAGACGTAATTTGGCATCCAAGGAAAGGTTATATTAGCCAAATACCTTGTTCTCCTCAAGTGATGCTGAATTCATTCATTACAATTATTAATAAATTCTCTATGTTATTTATAAATTTCCTATAAATAAAATCATATATTTAAGTATATTAATAAATATGGGTGTTAATAAATTAAAATTTAATTTAGCAATATGTTGAAAGAAAAGAACTGGAAAAACTAAATCTATACAGGAGAAGATGGTCAGGGCCTTTCTGCATTAGTTCTTCCTCCCAAATTAAAATGTATACCTTGGACAAAGGCACCTGCTTGTTGTTATGTTGCTCAATATGTTTCTGGGCAAGCCTAGAATAGCACAGGTCACCAGGATCACAGTAAGCTACGGATGGAGCAGCCCACAGTTAAGGAGCACTCTCCTTGGGTGCACAGCAAATTTCAGCTCCATCACTCGCTTCTGTACTTCCCCCCGCCCTTTCCCAGCTCCTAAGGGTCATTTTGGGAATAGAATTTTAAGAGAACTTGAGTCTTGGAAAGGGAAGGAAAGTAAAGAAGGGAGTAGCCCAGTTTTACAAATGCTTTTTAATACCAAGCTGAGCCAAGCACAGACTGGGAAAGTTAATTTGCCAGAAAAACAAACTGTCCTCACATCTAAATTTTGGGGGAGTATCTTCTCTTTGGGATTTTTTGCGTCATAGATGACCGAGTTAGCATTTTGTATAAAAGGTACAGGAGGGTATTTTTAGGAGAAAAAAAAGTTTTTTGTAATGTACACAAGGTATATCAAAAAATACACAAAAGGCAAAAAAAAAATATGGGCAAGGATCTCTTTAGGAAATACCATACAAATGTTGCCCTGTATCCTTTCCCTCTCATCATATACAATGTTACAGAAATAGCAATGGGAAAACCTACATTCAGATTTACCAGTCATGTGACTTTAAATGAATGACAACCATTTGGAGCCTGAGTTTATTTCTCTGTAAAATTAGAAATGATACATGCATTACATGCCTCCCGTGGGTTGTTGTAAAGATCCAACATGAGATGCCTATGAAAGCATTCTTTAAATAGTTCACAGTTACTGGCCTGAACCTGGTTTAGTAGGAACATTCAGGGGAGTCCCCAGATCAATTTCATTAGTTAAATTCAATGAGTTTACACAGTATGGCCCTTTGTTTTACAAGGGAGAATAGGATTTAGGATGTGGTTTCTCCTCAACTCCATTAATCACAGATGACAAGGTGTTAATGCCTAATGATCTCCTTAAGAAATGTGAATACCTTCCTTTCTTTGGGTGAATTAAAAGAGACAATACAATTAGCCAACAGAGACATGCACCACTGATCCTTAAAAAATAACTTGAGAAAACAGTTCAACTTTAATTCTAGTAGAATCTACAATGGAGGCACAACCTGGCCATCTGAGAGGGAATTGATGGGGAAAGTAGATTTCCTTCTTCTCCTCCCTTATACATTAGTACTGAAATGCTCAACACAGAATAGGATACTCTATAAAGCAGGTGGAGAGTCAATTTGAGATGAAAAATTACCAAATGAGATGGATATCTCCTTCTGGGCAAAACGCTTTGCTGTTAGACATCCCCTCCAGCATATTCCTCCCAACTTGTGGTCATATTGGTGAATTGAATCACCTGAGTAATCCCCACAGGTTCTAGGACAGCCTGTGGGCATGTTTTTCTAAGACTTTAGTTTAGGAGCCCCCATCAGTGTGCTTCCCATTAACAATCAGTTATTAAGTAGTCACAATCAGCTGTTACCAAAGGCATCTACTAAAATGGCATTATTAAGCATATTTCATCATATTAAGGACAATAGTTATAAAACAATCCTATCCAGAAACCTGGAGCACACTCTAGTACCAAATACATGCAACACCTGTGAGAATATTGGTTGTAAGTTTTAGAGTATAGCACATATAGGAAATTGGACTGCAGGCTCCTCCACTGCCCCCCACTGCAGGCTCCTGTTAGCACTAAATTCAAACTGGCTATCAAACTGTCTTTTAAGGACTACTACACAAGAATGGACATTTTCCATCAACCGATGGGGTACTCCTTCCAGTTCATAAAAGGACCAATGTTAATGCCTTATTAATACATTGCAACACTGTGTCAATGGAAATGGTAGGAAATAAAATCCCTCACACAATCTCCCCCCCTCCCATTGAAGGTTAAAAGGTATTTCCCAGGGTAGTGGTGGGGGAAATTTTGCCCTAGCACCTTATGAATTGACTTTCATACATTTGAGCTATTGATGTTCCTTTGACTGAGACCCTGGATTCTGGTAAGACTAGAGCTGTACCCTTCATGGTCTTTCTTATCAAGCTATGAAAATACAATGAATATAATGAGCTATTTGAGTATTTATGAATTCGCTCATTAGACTCAAAGAGTCCTTTGAATGTTATACATGTTTTGTAGTGGAAGAAATACAGACTGTCCCTAATGAGATGCCCTTATTATTCACTGAATGTTGTTGAGGGGAGAGACCCTATTTCTTTTCCAGGATTAATGCATTGAGTACTTTTGTGGGAAGATAATTTCTGCTAGGGACACTAGAAATGAACTATAACTAAGTTTTCATTGTTGTTATTGAGATTTCCTTGAAGTTTGTTTATTCTAAGGTGAGGGCAAAGAGTCAAAGAAAAATGCTGAATCTCTTGGGGATCAAATATAGTCCCTATCAACCCAAAGAGTTTGAATGCCTAAGTTAGAGGATAACAATGGATTTTGCCCTTGGTTAAAAAAAATTACCCTCCCCAGATTTTATATGTGTATATAAGAGCTATACTTAGTCTGACTGAGGCCAGAGGGATTGTTGAGTATAACTGAGTTTTGGGTATGCAACCGTTCAAGACCAATGTTGTTTGAGAAGAGACAACAGAGGCATTTAACTCTGATCATTAAACTCTTAGGGAAGGGAAAATTATGAAAATTTCAGGACGGAGTCTGGAGCAACTATTAGAGTCCTAAAGAAGTCAGGGGGTTTAAGAGCAGGAAACAATAGAGAAACAGAACATGGGTGAGTTGCTGGAGGGCTGAACTACTAGAGAAGTATTAAAAGCAGACACCTTTGATTTGGAAGTAGGAATGAAATCACTATTTACTGGCAATCAGATTATGATCTAGAAGGTACCACTGATTTCATTGAGTTCAACTCTCTCCTCTTCAAATGGGGAAATTGAGGACCAGAAAGGTGAAGTAACTTGCCCAAAGTCACACAGCAAATAATGGAAGATCCAGGATTTGAACACAAATCATCCAACTCCAAAGTTAACACATTCACTTTTCCACTCTGACTTTACATATAGTCAGTCCCAGAGCTGTGAAGTTTTACAAATTATATTTTATTTTATTTTCATATCCATACTCTCCCTCTCCTTCTCCTCCATTGAGAAGGCAAGAGAAACAAAACCCATTAAAAACATGTATAAAGCATGTAAGATATAGATTATTTATGGTGTGTGTACATATACATAGATGCATCTCTATAACATATATATATATGCATCTGCATGCATATATACACATGTGCCTCAGTCTCTACATATCTGTCTTTATATGTACACACATATGTACCTATACAAATCTCTATGTTATACACATTTATGTGTGTATGCTTTGTGTATATTAAATATACATATACACATGTATGCATACATACAAATATTCCTTGGTTCCTTAGGAATAATTTCTCACAATAATATTTTGGGGAACCCAAAACCATTCCCACAAAAGATGAAAAGGAGTGACAGAAGAATATGATATTTTTATGGGAACCTGGAAGGGTTTGCCTCACTGTATTGGTTTTATTTAGCATTCTATGACTATCCAAGACTCTGAATGGCTACTAATCAAATCCCTTACCAACTCAAAAGATGTGGCCAAACAACATTTCTCATTGTAACTCATGGGAATGATAGTCTCTGAGATAAGTGTGTGGACTTATATATACACAGTATATGTCTAAACAAGGAATGTAATAATTATTTACTATGTAATAACTGGTCCATCATTCTTTATCTGCACCTTAAAGCTGGATATTCTCCATTACACCAAAACGGATCATTTGCATCTTGAATTTATTTTACTCTTCAATATTGCCAAAAAAAAAAGTAAAACACACATACATCTAAAACAACAAGATTAGAGACAGAGTTTACACAAGAAGGAGGATCAACCCATTTCCTTGATTAACCAACTCTGAGTAAGATCTAATGATCTAACAGCACTTCATTCAAACTATTCCATAAAGTTTCTCTTTCAGTTACATGACAGCCAATAATAGGAGAAAGCAGCTTTGATTATCCCTTACCTGGGAAAGCAGAGAATTGGCAAGCCAAGCCCCTGGCTTAATAGAAACTTACATGCACACGCGTGCGCACACACACACACACACATAAAATAACCAGCCAAGTCATTAAGGAAACTCCACAAGTGGAAATCAGTTTAAGCTACCCACAGAGTTGTTATTCAGAACCTTCTATGAACAATTCACCTATTACCTATACCCCTCCAAAAAGACCCTTGAAATATATTCAAGAATAAATAGAAGTTTTTAATTTTGTAGATGAGACCATTAAATGACTAGGGTAATCAGGAAGAACCTCCTGCAGAAGTCAGTATCAGAGCTATTAAGGAGTATCAGAGAGTCCATACAAATGCATGTATAATAAAATTACTTTGACTGGAAAGTAGATTTTGGGAGTGGAAGCAATATACAATAAATGAGTATGGAAAGATAAGTTCCATCAAAACATTCCCTTAAAATTCTATGGCATGTTTAAGCCAGAAACTCTACTAGTAGGCAGAAAAGGATCCATATACATCAAATTATTCATAGAAACATCTTTTTTGGTAACATAAAATGGGAAACAAAATAGAATCCCATCAGATTGGAAATGGTTTTGAAATGTGGCATATGAATGAATATTGGGAAAACTGGCATGACGTGGTACAGAATAAATTAAGCCCTACCAGGAGAAGAATAAACACAATGACTAAAATGAAGAAAATATAGTAGGCATTGGAATAAAGCTGAATCCTGGAGAAAAGGGGTGTAAGCATCTGGCTCCTTGCAATAGAGAGGTAGGGGGTTATGAACACAATAAAGCCTACACTCTTGGATGCCATCATTATCCATTGGTTTCTTTGGTTCTTTGGTTCTTTACTGGTTTTCTTTGCTATAAATGTAACCCAGGACTTGAGCCTAAGTTTTTACATAAGTTTCTCATTGCTAGAAAGAATGATAACTCACCACTTTGAACCTACATGAAGGAATTGGATAGAGCTTGGAAGATAAGACTTGCTCTAGTATCATTTGGCTTCAAGAAAGGACATACTCATGGGAGGCTAGGTGGTGCAGTGAATAGAACACTGGCCCTGGAATCAGGAGGACCTGAGTTCAAATCTGACCTCAGATATGAGAGACAGAGACAGAGAGAGAAACAGAGAGACAGAGAGAGAGAGAGAGAGAGAGAGAGAGAGAGAGAGAGAGAGAGAGAGAGGACATACAGCCCTTCTTGGCTCTCACTAACTCTACCTCTCATGAAGGTACAGAATAGTCAGGCATCATCCTCTCCACTAACCCTGAATTACACAAAAGAGGGTCATTTTGGTATGTGAAAGGAGAGTGTATATTCTGGATCCCATTCCAATTTCTCCTCAACAAATTATAAGACAAGGTTTTTGCACAATAGTAAGAGAAGGTAGAAGGCTCCAGGCACAATTTTTCCACTGCTCATCACTAGTATACTATATTCTAACTCACTCCAAAATAGCCAAGAACAACCTGAAGCTATTTTCAGCATGTTAGCCTTTGGTTCAATAGAAGGAATGCTCTTTGCTCCAAATTGTATGACCTCCATATAGACCCTCAGCCATCAATGTTTCTTTGTAACTTATATTAAAGTTGAAAAAAATACTATTACCAATATGGGCTGAGACAGTATCATGATAGGTATAATATCAGTCTTTAATGGTGTCGGACAGGGCCATGTCCTAGTATGACTCCTTTTTATTCCATAACTGAACAATTTGCAACAGTTATTAAATGAACTGGATATACGATTCCTGAGACAGGAAAAGAAATACTCTCCTTTAATTGATGTACCCAGTTGGAGGATTTTCCTTTCTTCCTCCCTTCCCCAGACTGCCTTAGGAGAATGATAACCCGAAGAATGACTAAAGACACAATCCCAACTTGAGATAGTACCAATAAAGACATCTGCCCAATTTGATAATGAGTATAGGTCATTGACAGTCTTAGACCATTTAAATAATGCCACCCAGTTGCTTTAGGTAAGTCAACTATGGAATAATTGGGGTGTTTTGTCAGAACTTGGGCAGAATTTCTCTAAGGGGGAATATCAGAGTTGAAAAAAACGTTAAATTTTTGGGGTTTGTTTTTGGTCATTCTATACTAGTGTGGAGCCAGTAATAGGGTCCTTGCCAACAAGACAAACAAAATAAGATAGCACTAGGCAATAGAAAAGCATTTGAAAAATCTCGTACACATTCATATTCAAAGTTTAAGAAATATAATACGTTTCTGAATTTTATTAAAATGATATATGAAAATATTTTGTCTGTGATATGAACAAATGTGGAAATTGATTTAAAATTCCACTAAAAAAGCAGGAACCAGAAAGTTGTGCCCTTTGTCTCCATTACTATTTAATTTAGCAGTGGGAATACTAGATGAGTCCATTAAGAGTGAATGAAAAATCAAAAGTATAGGATTACAGAGAACAAAACTCAACTAATAAGTAGCAAGACAAAAAAATCTTCAATGTAGAAGAAAAACCTTTTTAAATATCCGGGATCCTGCATACCTCAGAATGCTGAAGATATTTTTAGGGCAGTCTCCAAGCACATTACAAAATATTAGGAATACAAGCACATTAAAAACAATAATTTGGTCTTGAGTCGATAAGTTAAACGTAAGCACAACTGTTACTTAGAAACAATCCAACTTCTCTGTATTTCCCATGAAAGTTTCACAAGTTGGCAGAATATTTAAAATAGAATTGAACAAAACAGAAACTAAGTTAATTTGGCAAAACAAAAAGACCAAAGCAAAGAAAATCACTGATGGAAACAAAAGAGAAGGCTGGCTCTTCTCAATTTCCAACTATTCTAATAAAGTAACCATTCTTAGAGACATGTGGTGGCCAGAACAAAATGAGGGAGGGGGAAAGTGAATTAGATATTTCATTTTTGCAGAGATGGGGAACCTACAGACTTGAGGCCACTAGTTTCTGTGAAGTTTGAATTCAATCAAAGGGCCACACTTGAGGTCCTAGAGAGACCTCAATGTCGCAGGTTCCTCACTCTTGATTTGAAGGATATGCTTTCATAATTTCTTATTTTTGAGAAAGATTCTTATAAAGATTATTTTTAAAATAACTAACCCATTGAGAGGGACAGCTAGATTGCACCACTGAAAGAGTGCCAGGTCCAAAGTCTGGAAGACACCTCTTCCTAAGTTCAAATCCGGCCTCAGATATTTCCTAGCTGTGTGTCCTTGAGCAAGTCACTTAACCCTGTTTCCGTCAGTTTCTTCATCTGTAAAATGAGCTGGAGAAGGAAATGGCAAACCATTCCAGTATCTTTATCAAGAAAATTCAAATGGAATCATGAAGAGTTGGGCACAACTGAAAAGGGACTAAACAACACGGTTGTTTATTTTTAACTGTAAAAAATTCAGTGATTCTATCTCATTAATATTCAGGGATATAAATTGACTTCTGTCTATTACTGTGGCTGTATCCCATAACCCAATATTTCCCAACCACCATTCTTTAGACGCACCAAATTTTCCCAATCTGGAAAATTTAAATAGTATCTCAGATTTTTACTTCTTAAAACCGATAAACCTAAAAACTTCACTCTTCCTTCACTTCTCCCTTCTCTCTTTGTTGCTCAGCCCCCACCTTCCATCCTCTCTAGCTCTTTGTTCGTACCACTCTTTCCTGAGTGTCCAAGACTCCCCTCATTAAGCCTACAGAAGGGAGAGGGTCTGTAACAAAGATTTTCAGTGTTTTCCCAGTCTGGCATATCGTTTGGAAACACCAATCTCCATCACTCTAACCCAAACTCAGAGGCTGCTAAGGGATAACCAGAACTCTCTCATGTTCTACTAAGACTAGGAGGTCTTACAAACAGCTTCAGAATGCTCTTCTTCATAACTCCAACTCCCTACCCCTTAACATATTATTTAAGATTTGTAATCAGGTTCCTGCTACAGCTAATCATGTCTTTTCCTCCTCCTTACCCCCTTAACAATATCATTCTTCTACCTTGACTGACCTGAATTGGCTTGATTCACTTTCATCAGCCATTTGACAAGGAAAAGTGTGGAAAGGGGGGGAGGAGGGAAGGGAAGGGAACAAGGTTTTATCAAGCACCTACTATGTTCTAGGTACTGTGCTAGGTGCTTTATACATATGATTTCATTTGATCTTTACTACAGCCTTGGGTAGTAGGTGCTAAGGTAGGTACCAAGTTCTGCTATTACCTACTATCTCTTCATCTAAGCTCTGTGCCTTCCTCCATGCACATACACATACTTCTAAGGGTCTGCAAAGGCATTGGCAGCCTTTTAATTCTACCTTCATAATAGATCTTGTATCCATCCACTTCTCTCCACTCCACAAAGTCACCACCCTAGTTCAGACCCTCATCATATGGACTAACTGGTCTCTCTGCCTCTAATCTCTCCTATTCCCATCCATACTTCTCACAGCTAAGTAATATCTCTAAATCACAGGCCTGACACATCACTTCCCTGATCAAGAAACTCTGATAGCTCCCTCTTATTTCTAAGATAAAATAGAAATTCTTCTGTTTGACTGGTAAAGCCCTTTACAACTTGGCTCCAACCTACTTTTTCCAGGATTATTGATTATTATTCTCCTTCAAGCACTCTGTGTTCCTGTAAAACTGACCTACTTGTACCTCCCCATATATGACATTCCATCAGCCATCTCTTGCTTTTTTATAGGATGTCCCCCCTGCCTGGAAGGCACTATTACCTCACCTTTATCCTCACAGAAGAGCTAGCTTCAAAGCTCAGCTGCTGTCGCCTCCTCCAAGAAACCCACTCTGATTCCTCTAGATGTCAGTGCCCACCCTCACAAAATGACTATTTATGTTTAATTTTTTTACAAACATTTTGTCCCTCCCTCTCCTTCCCGCCATTATAATGTTAGTCTCTTAAGAGGAAAGACTGTTTTCATTTTGTCCTTGTGTCTCCAGGAATTAGTACAGACTCTGCACAAAGAAGGCACTTAAATTAAATTGAACTGAATTAAACTGAACTCACAGTCCCTGGAGAGCCACCCTTCTGCCCCTGCTTCAGATCCATTCTCAAAAAGAGTAAAAATAAAGGAATATGAATAGAGATGGAGATAATATATAGAGAGGTTATACAGCTCTAGGCACAGAATAGACACAGACTTAATCAAGACAAAGACATGCAGATAGGACTGTAGATATTAATACATGGTGTCTCAAAAATCTTAGTGAAGTTTTAAGCTTTAAGAGTCTCATATCTTTATTCATACGTGCATATATGTGTATACATTTATACATGCACACATACATCTTCATAGATGTGTATGTAGATATATGTATATAAGACAAACAGACAGATAGATAGATAGATAGAGAGATAGAGAGATAGATAGAATAGCCTTGAGGCCACATGTGGCCTTCTAGGTCTTTGGGTGTGGCTTTTAGACGGAGTCCAGGTTTTGCAGAACAAATCCTTTTATTAAGGGGATTTGTTCTGTGAAGTTTGGATTCAGTCAATCTTGAGACTGCAGGTTCCCCATCCCTGGTGTGTGTGTGTGTGTGTGTGTGTGTACTCACACACATGTTTGTATGTATATATGTATTTGTGCATGTGTATTTATATGTATGTGTGTGTATATATACATATGCATAAAAATATACATACTGTTGATTCTTGTCATTCACAGTAGCTAAATTCTATAAAGCCATCACAAACACTGAATTGCTGTTATTTGGTCATTTCTGACTCTTTGTGACACCATTTTTGGGTTTTCTTGGCAAAGATACTAGAGGGGCTTGTCATTTCCTTCTCCAGCTTATTTTACAGATAAAGAAACTGAGGCAAAGATGGTTAAGTGACTTGCCCAGGGTCACATAAATAGTAAGTAGCTGACTTCGCATTTGAATTCAGGTCTTCCTGACTCCAGGCCCTGTGCTTTAGCCACTGTACCACCTAGCCAAACCACTGTTCCTAAGGGAAATAAAAGGTACGGTTCCTGAGAGACTCTAGTCACAACATTTACTTTAGCGCTATCCAAAGTGGCCTCATATGAAGATTAGCAAATTACCTCTTCCTTTTTCTGGATGCACCATACTACTGATTTATTAACATTGAACTCACAGCCAGCAGCAACATAACTGGTGCCTAAACAAAACTTGTCTAACATACATATTTTCTCAATAAGTCATATCACAGACTTCTTACACTTAGACACACTAGACAGTATTTCAACAGCACATGTGGAGGCCATTTTAAAAGCAAAATCATCAAGAAAAATGGAGAAAATGTTGCACTAAGTAGACAGTGAAAAGGACACTCATATAGTGTGAGAGCTGAAATAAGATGGAAGAGAATCACCTTTTTCAACCTCAGTTGTGACCTTTCATGTTGGGTGACTCAAAATTTTTGTCACTCTGCCCATGTCCACACATGATCAGAAAAGTACCATGAGTAGAGAGAGGTGTACCTCCTTTGGGGGCGCTTCACTTTATCGGCTTCACAAATACTGCATTTTTGCAAACTGAAGGTTTATGACAGCCCTGCTTGGAGCAAGTCTATTAGTACCATTTTTCCAACAGCTTGCGTCACATTTTGGTAATTTTCATAATATTTCAGACTCTCTCATGATTGTATCCATTACGGTGATCTGTGATCAATGACCTTTTGATATTACTATTATAACTGTTTTGGAGTTCCACAAATAACACCTATATAGGACATTGAACTTAATCGATAAATATCATATGTATTCACTCTCTCTGCTCCACCAACCAGTTGTTCCCACATCTCCCTCTCCTTAGGCCTCTGTATTCCCAGAGATACAACAATATAGAAATTAGGCCAGTTAATAATCCTATAATGGCCTCTAAGTGTTCAAAGTGAAAGGAAGGGTAAATCCATGCAGCAAACTTTATTCTTTTTTTTTTTTTGCTTTTGTGGAGGGCAATTGGGATTAAGTGACTTGCCCAAAGTTGCACAGCTAGTAAGTGTGTCAAGTGTCTGAGGTCGGATTTGAACTCAGGTCCTCCTGACTCCAGAGCCAGGGCTCTATTCACTGCACCACCTAGCCGCCCCCCCCAAACTTCATTCTTGTCTTATTTTAAGGAATTGCCACAACCACCTCAACCCTCATTAATCACCTCCCTAATCAGTCAGCAGCCATCAACCCTGAGACAACTATTTTACAACAAAAACCTTTACCAGCAAAAAGATTATGACTCACTGAAGGCTTAGATGATGGCTAGCATTTTTTAGCAATAAAGTATTTTTAATTAAGGCATGTACAAATCTTTTAGACATAATACTGTTGCACAGCTAATAGACTAAGTATAATGTAAACATAACTTTTATATGCAGTGGGAAACCAAAGAAATGGTGTGACTCAGTACCATGATATTAATTTTGTTGTGATATTCTTGTGGTGGTCTGGAACTGAACTTGCGATATCTCCAAGGTATGCCTGTATTTGTAAATCTTAGCTAGTAGGTGAATCTGTGAATATGGAATCCACAAATAATGTGGATCTATTGTGTATACATATATGTATACATATATACATAGAGTGACATGCAGAGCTAATTAAAGTTTAATGATATTAGACCTAAGTTGCTGTCAACTAGGAGCACTGATTTGCAGCTATAAGGCTGCTGCAGACACAGCCCTTTGTAGCTCCAATGCAATATTCACAGCACCTATGGTACATGTGAATATGCTAACGTAATGCTGAATCACAAAATATAACAGACTTTCCACATGGAAGACAGAACCAAAACATTTATTCAGACACCAGAAAGCTAAATCCATCATAGCAACAAAGAAATCTTCACACAATAACAATGCAGAGAGCACCACCATCCTCAAGCCTTCCCTGTGCTAAGGCCTCCCCACAAAATGAACACTCACAACTCACTGTCTGCTTCCTTTCTCTCCCTCAGCTCTAACTTCTCTGACCAGCTTCCTCTGGGCTCTGCTCCACCCTTCCTACTCCATCCCTTCCTGCTCCAGCCACTTGGCAAGCTCCTCCCATCACAGACTCATGTTTCCATGTGACTCAAGCAGGTCAAATGGGCCTATTAATGGATGGGAAATATTTTCCCATTAAGTAATAACATTTACAATACACCCCAGAAGGAGCTGGCAGCACCACCACAGCTAATGACTCTAATATTTTCAATCCAGTCTGAGAACAGTTTTCACAGGTGACCTGTGAAGGCTTCACCAATCCTGCTGCTGTAAGACCTTGTATGACAAAGACCCCATGGTCTGAATTAAAGTCTTAGGAACACACCAGCTCTACAGTTCCAAAAAAGACCGCCTTTTGTAACTGAAATGAGTGAAAAGTAGTGATATAAACAGAGCAACATCTAGGATGCCTCCTTAACTGTCTGACAAATCTTCTGGCTTATGAGACATCATAAGCCTAGCCTTGAGACTCCACCCAAATGTGTGTCAAGATAATTGTAAAATATTTAGTAGAGTTGCCCATTTTTAAGCGCTTCCCACTCACATACCTAATTTATTTACATTCTTATATGCCTTAAAATTATTACTAGAGTCCCATTAATACAAAGTTCTGCATCTATTTCTACCCCATTAACAATTCACCAAGGCTAACTTTTATTGTCATACATAGGGTAACATATTAATGAATGAGAAACTTAGCAAGTTTTCTTGGCCACTTTCCTTCAACAATTCCCTTTAGGCATCCTTGGTAGCTTTTTCTGTGCTTTCAGCAGGACCATTTCCTTGAGGGTAATGAAGCATGATGGTGGTGACAGCTAGGATAAAAGTCCTGTCTGCAAATTCCTCAAACTCCATGCAGACTCATTTTCAGGAATGATCAATCATGCCTTGTAATCTGTGTAATGCAGATAAGTGGTACAATGGTATGGCTTTTGCTCCAAAGGCTTGAGTTGGAACCAGAAGGAGTCTGCCATAATAAAGACTCATTCTTTTGAAATTAGGAAGTAAACAGGGATTCTTGACCAAGGCTTATTAGTTACTTCCCCTAGAAAAGGAGATGCTTTCTGGAGGATTATGATGAGTAACCTGGAATCTGTTGTATTCTTCTACAATCTTTTCTGTCAAAATCAATCCCAAGATATGAGAAGCTAACTTTCATTTAATGTTTTCATATAATTATTCATTTCTTATCTGAGTAAGTAATGTAGTTATTAGCTGATGGGTCAACAATGAGATTTCCTGTTAAAAGATATCCTTTGGGGATTCCTGATCAATGTTAATGAACACTAAATGGCTTGAATTTCTGAGAAAGTTTCTCTGTAGACCTTTTTTTCCTCTCATGTCCCAGCATTCACTGTCAGACTCTCCTCTCTAGGCCCTAGTCATCTTAGGGCTAGGGGATTTGTAATACTTCAGTGAGTAACATCCATCATTGATTAAGTACTGACTCTGCCAGGCCCTGAAATATAAGCATTGGTGACAGGAAAGCAAAAATAAATACCTAGCTTCATGAAACTTACATTCTACTGGGGGATATACAACATGGGTTCAGATAAGTAAATATGAGCTAATTTGAGGAGAGAACAGAATAACAACAGGAAAATTAATATATTCAACAGATCAGGTGGCAGCTTCAATGAACCTTGAAGAAAAATGAGGGTATTCTGAGAAGGAGAGATAAGAATAAAGGCTGACTCAGGCAAATGCACAGAGGCGGGAGATGAATTATTAATTTCAAGGTCTGAGCATTGGTTCTTCTAGTTACTATCTATATGACATTGGATATGTCACTCAACCATTCTCAGTCTTTTTCCTCCTCTATAAAATGACTAGATGACCTCTGAGTTCCCATTCTAGTACTGACCCTATGATCCAAAATTTTATTGACATGTAAATAATTAAGATCAATATTAAATACTATTAAAGCTCCTGGCTTCAACTCTGTTAGAGTTTGAATGGCAAACTTTCCCAAGGGACCCCTTCCTCTTAGAGAATATGGACACTTGTATTCAAAAGCAGAAAACCAATGTAACCCAAGAAAAAGAGCTGTTAGATTCAAACTGGTCCATAAACCATTGCAGAGAATGTTTTCCCTTATGTTCTACTGACCGCACTGACACTAGCTACCTGCCTCCATGTAATGAAGAACACTGATGACCCTTTCATTTCTGCGACATACAGCAATAATCTCACTCTCTAGGCCTCATCTTGAACCATCATAAATACTCAAATTGGTTCAGTCACAAGTCACTGCTGGTATCCTCATTTACCAATGCCATAAATAGAAGAATTTCACAACACATCATGTAAGAAAGTCTCAAACTTTCAGTTACAAGACAGATAAAACCAAATACGTTCACAAAATGTCCTGTCTTAATTGATGTAGGAGTGGTGAGGGACCTTTTTTATAAGTGAGTAATACTGGAACTACAGATGATGTCAAGTATGCATCATATGGTCTTCACTGTTCTAGCTCATTTCCTTCGAGAGAAAAGCTTTAAGGGATTTACTGCTTTCCCATGTGTTGTTCCTTCAGACTGGAATGCAAGGGCTCTTCTGAGACATACTTTCAAATGAGAGCTGAGTTCATCTAGTTTGAGCTCAGTTCTCACCAATAACAATCTCCCCTCACTTCACCCATCATTCCTATCCAGTTCACAACCACCCCCCAAGCTATATAACCCATTCAAGTCAATTCCTTGTTAGCTCCTGCTACTATAAATAAGCACACTAGTTAAACCTCTGGGGATTTGAGAGAGGGGTGCTACTCTCTCAGCAACCTACAGATACATTACGCTTTTATGGTTTAATTCTAGAGCAGCAAATCCAAAATGGGGTGCCCCAAATTCACACCCAAGACCAAATGGGACAGGATCCCAAAATGCAGCAGGCAGAGGATTCCTTGGGTCATAGTCATGTTTCATGCATATAAAGATATAGTTTCCACTACATATAAGGGGCAATATTCCTCTCCCTACTATCAAGGACATCCCTGACTGTTCTTAACAACCAAGTTGACTAGCTTTCGAAAAAGAGTAGGAAAGTTGGTATATCAGCAAGCACTCTAGCATACCCAAGATAGCTGCTAGCACAAGTTTTTGATCTGCTTTTCTAAAGGAAAGCAGCTCAAAGTGGGTTAACAATCTTAGTTTAATCAAACATTGATATCATTCACTTAGATTAAGGGAAAGATTCAGCACCCTGAACTTCAGAAAATACAAACAGAAATTATAAGCAGACAAAAAACACAGACAGAAAATAACAGTTAAACAGAGAGAAGCACTAATATCTGGGTTTTCAAAGCTGGGAGGCTCAATGGCTACCCACAGTCTTCATCTGACCAAATCTTACAACTCTTCCCATAAGAGGGCCCCAAAGCAAAATCTCACCTCGGGGAACATATATAGCCTTCTCCAGGATCAGAGAACATCACAACTGGCATGACCCACTGCCTAATTACAAAGTAACAAAAAGTGGGCCTTCCTGAAAAACAAGCCTCTAAGCAAGCTTCTCTTGTTGGGCTCCAAGTGAGGCTCATTAGGGGCAGGGAAGATTTTCAAACTCCCTTACCATTACAATTGGTTCAGGGATATCCTGATGAAAGCCCACTCGATTGTGTGGCTTCAATTTCAACTCTTTATCTACCATTTATGCTTTGTCTATCCCAGAGTGCTTAAAAAACAACTCTTCCAATTGTAATGAGAACTGATGTTTAAATCACACTGAAAGATTAAGAAATAGCTTTCAATATATCAATTCATCTGAACCTTACAACACCTGCTGGGCCTTGTGATCCTTTGGCCTCAGAGTGAGGAAGACTTGGGCTCAAGTCCTGTTCAGATACATCCTGGCTATGTGACCCTGAGCAAGTCACTCTAACCCTAGGCAACTGCCTAAAGCTGTAAATTACAAATTGTTTGGGGTGGGTGGTGGGGTGGAAAAACCAACCTTGTGAGGAAGATATTACTGTCACCATTATTACCTTAAGAAGAAGAATAATTTTTGCCTTTTTAATGGAATGGGGAGGGGCTTCAGGGAGGGAGAGAATTCGGAACTCAAAATTAAAGAGGGAGAGAGAGAGATGGGAGAGAGAGAGAGAGAGAAATTGCAAAAGGAAGGTAGGAAGGAAGGAAGGAAGGAAGGAAGGAAGGAAGGAAGGAAGGAAGGAGGAAGATAAGCAGGGATTTACAGAGGCTCAGTAGTTTGCCACAGACACACAGCTAGCTAGCATCCAAAGCAAGACTTGACTCCTGGTCTCTTTTGTCTCTAAGTCCAGTGGGTTTTCCATTACCCCATGCTGCCTTTCATACCAAGTGGGCATGTGGTGCTGTTTACTGTCTGTCACACAGCTGGGCTCTAGTTCAAGGGATGTTTCCCTTTTGCTGTCCTTGATCCTTTCATATCACTACTTATAGTCTCATTACATGAAAAGCTGGGCTGACTGATAACAAACTCCTTGAAACAATCTTTTTTAAACACAGACTTTGGTTGAGTTCACAGGAACATAGAAGGAACTCTAAGGATCATGTTCCAACCCCCCCCCATTTCCAATTGGGGAAACTGAGGCTGAGGAAGACAAAGTGATTCATGATCATAGATTTAGAGCGGGAAGGGGCCTTCAAAACCATCAATTCTAACCCACTCATTTTATAGGTGGATTTGCCTAAGGTTGCATAGGTAGGAAGTCAAAGAGCTAGAATTGGAACCTAGATCCTCTGACTCAATACAACAGAAAAAGAAATGGATTTTGAAGACCTGGGATCAAATTTGGGTTATGATACTCAGAACCTATGACCTTGGACAAGTCATTTCATTTCTCTAGGCCTCAATTTCCTCAACTATTAAATAAAAGGGTATTGCAGGATAAACCTGAACCGGGTTGGTCTGTAATTCAGATTCAAGTATGAAATGCAATGAGACACCTCTAGAGAATCGAACAGTTAAAAAAATAGGTTAACATTGCAATAACAGGGAAAGAAGGAAACAGTACCGGTTCATTTGGGTATAATGCTCTACCTCTGTATTGTGCGACATATAAAAAGCTCAAGAGACTTAATTTCTGGGTAATTAATCATTTTATTAAATTGTGTTCTAAATATGTTAGCAGATAATTAATAAAAGGGGTCAGTGGAATTCTTGAATGCCAAAGACCTCTCATGGAACTCTCTCAAAACTTATATGCTGTTGGAAGAGTGGCTGTTCCTGAAGGTGGCAACCAACTCTTACTGGTTAACAATTAATGAAAGAATGAATATTATAGTGAGAGGTAGGCCCACCCTAATGAGGGACTGTGGGACAACACTCTAATTTTCACTTTGTTCACTCCCAGACCACCCCCAGCTTTGGGCAATCAGGACAAACGATCTACCTCTACTCCGACCTGACAAAGTAGAACACAATGGACCAGAATTCATTTTAGGTTAAATTCTTTGTAAGGTTGTCTAGTTGGGTGGAGTTTCCCACCCAGGCAATACTTATTCATCAACAATGTTCTTCAATTTGACAAAATTCAATAATTGACTATTAATATAAGAGAAAAATAATCACTTCTCTCAGTTGGCCATACTGGTCACCAGTCAGAAGCCTAAGAGGCTAATAACTCGTCCTATATTGTTCTTTCCTACTTGATAAAGTACCTTTTGGGGCGGCTAGGTGGCGCAGTGAATAGAGCACCAACCGTGGAGTTAGGAGGACCTGAATTCAAATTAGCCTCAGACACTTAACACTTGCTAGCCCTGTGACCTTGGGCAAGTCGCTTAACCCCAATTGCCCTGACTTCCCCCCTCCAAAAAGCAAAAAAAAGAAAAAACAGAGAAACTACCTTTTAAGGGAAAACTAACCCAGTCTATGTAGCAGATATTGATTCAATGGGGAAATTAAAGTTTGACTAAATGGCATGTGAAATGTCTCTGAATTTCCCCCTAAGCTCACTCTCTGGACCCCCACAGGCACTGGTGGATTGGGTCTCCAGAGGGCAATTGACTAAGGATAGCTCTTAGGAGTTATGCCTTTTTTTTTTCTACTACTGTGGCTTGTGAGCCCTTTCCAGCATGTTGCCCAGTATAAATTAACTAGCTAATATCAATTAACCAGCCAGAGTTAATTAGCTTCTAGAAAGAGGAACTTACTGTTATGGAATAGTAAAACCAATTGGTAAAGAAACATCTCCCAAAAGGTGTAGAACACATTCGTCTTGCAAACACAAGGTCATTGAAGAAAGTGGACTCTGTCTTAGTGCACATGATAAACATTGTCACTTCTGCTTTCCAGAAGTCCTTTTCTCCCTTTGTGAAATTCTCATGAAAGTTCCCTTTGGTGTTTATAGGTCTTTTAGGTAAGTGCCCTCATAGACTCTTGAAGTTTCCTTTCCTGGCTGTCTAGTATCGCTCATCTCCCCATTCATATATAGCCACAATTCACTGCTATTTGGTGTATATAGCTGCCAACAACAATGAGAAATCAAAACTGTCTGACCTTCCTCAGTTCACAGGGTCATCTTAGGTTCAAGGTGGGGAGGAAGACACTCTCCTCTTCCCTCCCGAAAGTGATTCCCTCTAATAAACTTGACTACAGCCTCTCCAGCACTAAGCTGGCCTGTTTTTGAAATACCATGTTCCCAAATGGCTTGTTATTTTCTCCAAGCCCCACTGAGAACCGGTTCCTTTCAGTCAACCAAAAGACATTTCTTGTGTAGCCATCCATTTTCATTCCACCTTCACCTTTGATGTATTAATTCAATACAAGTATCCAGAATTGTTCACACCTCATTTACCTTTGATCATTTTTTATACCTCAGTCCAATAAGCATTCTCACCTCACAAAGGTATCAGGGCTTAGAGAATCTTGTCATTTATGTGAGTTAGGGTTGAGGGAAGTGGGGCGACATTCCCATATATTGACTCCAGGTGGCACATTTTTTTCTACTTCACCAAGATGATTCTGGGGGTAGAATCTGTATTTCTATTCTGTAAGTTCAACAGAAAACTTGAAAATGAAGTAACAGGCTGTGATTGTTGGACTTTAACAGGACCCCAGAATAGATACTATTTCAGTATTGGTAACAGACAATTACTGCAAACATACTTTGGGTGAAATTTCATTTTGGAGCTGCCTTCAATTCAAAAGGTACAAAGCATCCAGGAGTACACAGACGTTTGGGTTGAAAAATACCCTTCATCCTTAATTTAGTAAAAAAGTAAACACAGAGATATCTTAGGATAAGAACAGGAATTTATTCTCTTCTCCCAAAGAAGAGGGCGGTCTGTCCCATGAGCCAATCATGGAGAAGAGGCATGTTACAAAGGGCAGAACCAGAATTTATAACTTAACTTAGTCAAGCCCCCTTTCCCGACTGTCTCCTCTCTCATTGGTGGAGAGGCAGACCTCGACAAATTCTTCCCAACTGGGACAGCAAGAGAAGAGAGGGGGGAGGGCCCCACCAAGGCTGGAAAACAGACAAAGGAAGGTAAAAGTGATTGACAGCAGCCAGGGAAGGAGGGTGGGGAGGAAGGAAAGGTTAACAACCCCAGATTGAGAAGTTTTCACTCATTCCACACAGTGAAGGGTAAAAAGTAGACAGCAAAAAAAAAAAAAACCCAAACAATACCAAATGACTCCACAGCAATTCATTTGTGGGAGGAGTATATGGTGAAACAGGTTATAATAGACTTATTTAATAATGATAATAATAATGATGATGATAGCATTTATGGAGTAATTTATGGTTCATAAAGTGCTTTACTATTATTACCACATCTTACCCTCACAAACACTCTGGGAGGTAGGTATTGTTATTATCTCCATTTTACAGACAAGTAAGCTGAAGCAGGCAGCAGTTTGTACAGGATCATTTAGCTGTAAGTGTCTGAGGTGAATTAAAACTCAGGTCTTAGAGAAAGGTGTTATTATCCCCATTTTGTGATGAGGGAACTAATCCTGAGAGAAGTTAAGTGACTTGACCAAAGTTACATAAGCAATAAATATCTGAGGTGGAATTTGAACTCAGGTCTGAGGGGTAGATGTTTAGCATTCTCTTTTTATAGATGAGGAAACTGAGTCAGAGGTCAAGTGACTTGCTCAGGGTCATACACAGTCAGTAAGTGTCTGGGACAGGATTTGTACTCAGGTCTTCCTGACTCCAGATTCAGAGCTATTGGCCTGGAGTTCATTTTGGAACCAATTTCAATTTCTAGTCCTAACATCCACCCCAACCTACATACAAACATTTCTGCTATGCCTTCCCTCCTTCTCCCTTTCAACACAGCCTTCCCACCCCCACTCAATCACACTCTTTTTAAGTGCAAAGAAGACAGACATTTTCTTGCCAGATTTCAGGAACTCAGTTAGCCTTTTGATGATGCAAGAACTCATGCTAGGTTTCCTTATAAACTGTAGAAAGCTCTAGGGTTCTGTCTGCTGAGAAGCTGAGCCAATCTGCTGGGATAGAGAGTGAGGAATAATCGTTTGATTCAAAACCAAATTGCTGAGTCTTTTGCAGGAAGAATATCATTTGGAGCCTGTCCAAAGAGGGGCTATTGAAATGGAATTTTCAGTTACCTTTGGCCTCTTAGCCCCAGACCCACACTCGTTATGGTTCAGGGGGTGGGTGGGCAGCAGGTTTTAGGAAGGCATATTTCCCAATTCAAAGGATGAGTACCAGAGTCCTGGGGTTGTTGGGTTTCAGGAAAAATAACTGCCTGGGCTGAGAACTAAATCATCCCTACTAGGAAGGGGGGGAAAGAGGGTTGGGGTAGGGGGGTGCAGTGTAAGAAGGAGGCCCTTCTGCCTCCAAAGCTTTGAGTTCTTGCCATGGTTTCTGTAGTGTGCCCTGATCAATGGCATCCTTCCCTCATCCCTCTGAGCCCCCTCCCCACACTCACACCAGGGGCCAGGGAGGGACTCACACTCCAATACAAATGTTCCAGGCATTGTCAATGCTGTTTGTGTCTCAGCTTCCAGGGAAAACCTGAGTTTTGAGTGTTTTTATTACTTCACCCTGTTATCACAGCAGGCTGTTATTTTGTGGGAGTAATCTCCCATCCAAGAAACCTTTTCTTTTTGCCTTCCCTCACTTTTCCTTTCCCCTCTTTCATTAAGAGGCAATAGGGGAGTTGTGGGTAACACATAGGACCCTGCTTATCAGAAAGACTTGGATTTATCTACTGCTTCTGAAACTTTCTAGCTGTGTGGCGATAGCCAAAACATTCAAATTCTCTGAGCCTGTTTTGTCATCTGTAAAGTGGGAGTCATAAGATCATAAACTTACAATTAGGAGGAACCTTAGAGGCCTTCAAGACCAACCTCCTTATTTTATAGATGATGAAACTAAGGCTGATAGAATCTAAGTAATTCGCCCAAGGTTACATAGCTAATCAGCATCCATGAGGGCATTTGAACTCTGGAGTTGCTGTTATAAACCCAGCACTCAGCACTCAGTCCACTGTCGTCTAGTCAATAGTTGTAGTTTTACTCATAGAGTTCTCATGAGGCCCAAATGAAATAATGTTTGTAAAGCATTAGAGGGTTACCTGGAGGACAGCAAGGTTAAATTTACCCAACATCACATAACTAGTATGTCAGAGGCAAGTCTTGAATCCAGGACTTCCAGAATCCAAGGCACAGTCCCCATCCATCACCGCAGACTTCTTCCCTTTGATCACTTTCACCCTCATTGACCCAGGCAGTGCTCTTAAGACTTTTAGACACAGACCTATACCTGCATTGATGGGAACCCTGTTCCTCAGGGTTCTAAGGTATCTGAGGGATTAGGAGAAGGGCTCTCTTCTTTACTGCCATCAGCTTGGATGCTCACTGGTTGTATTTCCTTTCTTCTTAAGTCCCAAAAACTAGAGATCCAGTTCTATTTAGTTATGTAATATCAATTAGTTTTTACAAAGGGATATTCATTTCAAAGTTATATCAAGAAGGAACAAACATTCCCAACCCCCAAAGTTTAGGGGGTACACTCTTCCCTATTCCACCTCAATCACTGAAAACAGGCTCACTCTTAGCAGAGGTCCTGAATAACATTGGTTCACCAAGTTAAAATATAGGTGCATCATGACCTTGGTTCAGCTACCCTTGGCAGAGGCCTGAAGGTCATTTCTAAATGTCACTCCTTGCTCCTTAGCATATTGATGTTGAATTGCCTGCAAAACCCAGTCACTAGGACCCAGAGTCTCCATTCTCTCCTTACCTAAACAAAAGAACAAATGCTGAAGCAGAAAAAGTACTCAGGCTTGTATTTATAGGGCCACATGCTGGCTTTGGTGAGGAGGACCCAGGGCCTCTCCCCATATGCCATCAGCCAAGTAGTTCAAAAGATCTGTCACAAATGTGGCCAAAGAGGAAATGGAGAAAGAGAAAAGGCTGAGACTGACTCAGGCCCTTTGAAATGTCTCCCAGTCCTGGCTACACAACCAAAAAAAAAGGCCTTTCCAGTGAACCGTTTTGAATTAATGGGTAAACTTCAAGGGTCATACTAATAAGGCATTACTTTTTATCTTAAACCCTGAAGGAAAAAAAAGCAACCTGGTACAATGTAGAATTCTTAATCTTTTTTGCGTTGGCAATCTTGTGAAAGCTTATGGAACCCCATTTCAGAAAAAAAAAATTTTCATGTAAAGATTATAAAGGAAACCAATTATTTTGACATAGTTATCATTTTTTAAAGTTCTTGGACACTGGCTTAATTACTCCTAAATACTGGGAAGAGTTCCAGACTTACAGTCAGAGGGCTTGTATTCGAATCCTGCTACTCACTCTGCATGTGAAATCTTGGTTCACTGAATTCTCTAAGTTTCAATTTCCTTATCTGTAAAATAGGGGCATTTAACAAGCAATGTCTAAACTCTAAAATCTAGGACCCATAAAGCCGCCGTAGAGAGTGAGAAATAATCATTTGATTCAAAACCAAATTGCTGAGTCTTTTGCAGGAGGGATATCATTTGGAGCCTGTCCAAAGCCTGTCCAAGGCTATTGAAATGGAATTTCAGTTTACCTTTGGCCTCTTAGCCCCAGACCCACACTCTATATGGTTCAGTGGGTGGGCAGCAGGTTTTAGGAAGGCATATTTCCAATCCCTGGGGTTGTTGGGTTTCAAGAAAAGTGGGCATATCACATAAAGGACCCATAAAGTCTGCCCTATGGGATGGAGAGGCCACCAAAGCAAACTCAATTGAATTGTAAACTCCTTGAGGGCAAGGACAATTTTGCCATTCATATTTGTATCCTAAGTATTCGTAAAAGATTATTGTAAATGATAAAGCAATATATCTGGAGAAGGAAATGGCAAACCACTACATTATCTTTGCTAAGAAAACCCCAAATGAAGTCTGAAAGAATTGAGCACAACTGAAAGGACTACAAGAACAACAAAAGCAATATGTAAACTGAGCTTACACTATTAGTATTAGCAATAGCTATACTAAAAGAAACATTTTCTTTTAATGAAGGGAAAAAATTCACTAAACTACATGGGGATCATCTTTCCTTCCCTGACCATGGAGAATTCTCTCAGGAGTTCTTCGGAACATTGCCAGTATAAGGAAAGACAAGAGTGGAACCGGGAAACTAAAAGACCTTCTTTATATTTCCCCGGAAATCTAACAAGGGATGCATATGTCCATCGATGGAAATGAGGAAGGGAAAGAAATGGAAGCAGGGTTATAGGACCACACCCATGAGAAAAACCACAAAAGTGGGGGGGGGGGGAAACGCAACACTAACCTAGACCAGACTTGGTTCTTCTTGAGAATTCTTTTTCCACAAGGACACAGAAAGATCTTGTTGAAAGTGGATCCTTTCTAAAGTTCCCCTGAAACTTACATCAAAAGTCAGAGTCATAAACATGTGACCTTAGGAAAAGTCACCTGTAGTTCCCACCTGTGATCCAGAGAAGCCAACACTAGCTGATCATTCATGTATCCCTGTCTGCTCCATTCAAACATAAAGCTATGAATGGGGACTTGTAAAGACATTAGACCAGGAATTCTTAACCTTGTGTCATGAATCCCTACAGCAATCTGCTAAAGCTTATGAAGGTATGCTCAGAAAAATGTTATTAAATACATAAAATATGAAGGTGAGGGAGAGAGGAAGAAAATTTGCAATTCAGTTTAAAAAATAAATATTAAACATTTTTAACATGCAATTGGGAAAAATAATATTTTAAATACCAACATATTAATTATATATAAATAATATATATATATAGTATAGGAAAGGATATATGATATAGTATAGGATAAGATATATGATAATAAATATTAAAACAATACAAAATATTATTTTACAAATTCAATACATTAAATACATAAGGTTCCAAAGGAAAATAATTCTATTAAAATTAAAACATAAACTAAGATCACAGAATTCCTGAAATCTAACCATGGACCTCTAAGGGGTCTCTACCCCAGGTTAAGGATCTCTAGACACAGAGACAAGTCAAGTGTTCTTGTCATTCTGTCACATGAATAAGGTATTTTTTTATTTATACTGCAGCTGCAGCTATTGTTTGAGAAGCCATTTACAGCTTTACCGTTGGAGTGAATCTGAAGTCCTTAACACAGGGGTGATACACAACTCAATAAATATTTCTTGAATGACTTAACTGTTGAATAAATGAATCTTAACTATTGAATAAATGAATCCTCAGTTCACAAAGAGGGATTCTGTTCCTGCATAACAAGTACTACTAATGTATCCAAGAAACTGACCAGGGAAAACAGAATGAGGTCACGAGGATACATTTCACAACATCTTTGTGAATGTTGCCCTTGAAAAAACTTCCTACGGCTGTTGTTGCATTTAGAGTTGGGGAGTCCCGAGTTTGAATCTTAGTTCAGACACTTAAACACTAGCTATGTGACCCTAGGCAAGTCACTGAATCTCTTTTGCCTCGGGTTCCTAATGTGTAAGATGAAGCCAATAATAGCACTGGTCTCACAGAATCCTGTGATTGAGGGTTATGAGGACCAAATGAGATCGTGCATGAAGAGGGCTTTGTAGACCTTAAAGCTTTATACAAATATTGTTTTTATTATGACTTTCTTTCCTTTCCTTCTATGCACCCACAGAGCAGAGAAGCTTCTGAGACTAGGAAGTCCTGGGGAAGAGGGAGATGGATCTTCTTGCCACTTGTACTGTGGCCCCTTCCGGCGCTGATGCTGTGACCCAATCTGAGAAAGGTTCTCTAAAGCTACAGTGGCAAAGGTGATACCCTGAACCCAGTGGAATTGAACTGGCCTCATTTTGCAGTCTTCAGAAAGTAAATAAATGAACCAGGCATAGACTCATTGATTCCACAGCAGCAGTAACATGACCAACACCACCAACACCAAGTGAGCATCTGGCTCACATCTGACTAGTATTATCCCCACTTCACATACAAAAAAGCTTGAGGCCCAGAGAGAGTAGGTGATTTGTATATGTTCACATGATTACTAAGTATCTGAAGCAGTATTTGAACCAGGTCTTCCTGACTCCAAGTCCTACATTCTATCTACTACCTCACACTGACATACATAGACAGGGTCCCCCAAAAGGCTTAGTGCCGGTCCAAGTGATTACAGCATAAACCTTTGGGCGCACTTTTGTTGTAGTAACAAAGTGTTTTATATGCAATTTGATCTGCATGACTCCTATGAATTAGGTGGCTCCAGCATTATATTGCTACCATTACAGAGCAGAACCATGAACTTGGGTCTTCTGATTCTATGTCCTGTACTCTTTCCACTAGGCCAGGTTATGTGGCCTTAAGGTCCTCTATGGGTCCTCTATGGCTTTCATGACCTGACCCAAGCCCCATATCACTATCCTCACGGCTTATTACTCATCTGCTCTATTTGGGGAAAAAGAAAAAGGAGGAGGAGGAAGAGGAGTAAAAAAGAAAAAAATTATTTTGAATGAGAAGGAAAGGGGGAATAAGAAGACTATATGCACATGAATGTTTCAGGCATTTTTTTATTTGTTTTTTAGCAGCACCTAGGTATATTACCTTTTTCCTCCCTTGGTTCCTACCTCCTTGAGGCAGTCACAATGTCCCTTCAGCAGTGTGTGGCAATTACCCTAATACATCAGGAATGGTTCAGAGTCTCAAAGTGTAAAATCATCTTTAAATACATAAAAAATAAAGTACACAATATTACAAAAGAAACCAATTATATTAAAATACAGTTATCAAAAATTTTTAAACAGATTTATAGACCCCAGGTTAAGAATCCCTACTCTGTACAATTCATTCACTCTTCTCAGAAGAGTGCTGGCTCTGAAGGTTAGAAAAATAACAATAAAATCTCAGAGCTAAAACGTGAAATGATTAAGGAGAAAGGAGTCATTGATGGGAGTGTAACTGGAAGAGAAGAGTAGAAATGTGACCCAGGACTAGAGGTCTAGCCCCATTCCCTCACTTTATAAATCAGGAAACTGACACCCAGAAACTGACTTGCCCAAGATCACCCAGATAACTTTTGGCAGATCTTGGACTACATCTTAGCTCTCCCTTCTCCTGGTCCAGTGTTGTTTTCTGTGTGCATTTGTTTTGTTTTTAATCCCACACTGACAGAGAGCCCTCCAGAAAGAGATTGCATTACTTTTCCATCTATTAAAATGACAGATTTTTATCTTGGAGTTGTATCTAACTTATTATCCCCAGACTCATTTTACCATTCTGCAAAATAAACCTATCTACAACCTGAGACAAGGAGTTCTCAGGATGAATGATTTGAAATTCTGGAAATTCTTAGAAATGCTAAGAAGATTGACCCAAATTCTACTCTCTGACAGCAATAATGAGAACATTCAAGGCTCAGGCCAGTTTCTATCTACACCTAAAAGCCTCCTCTAATCCCACCCCTTAATCTAGATACAAATTACCTTTCTCTTCTCTAAGCAGTACCAGTCTCTTTGACCTTCTGTCATGCACTTATATTAACTTGCATTGTGGCTATCTATGTATTTATCTTATTCCCCCATTTCCTATAAGATAATATGTTTTTTGAGGAACCAGACAAGGCCAGTTTTCATCTTTCTAACTGGGCATGATGAAGTGTCCATAGGTATTTAAGAAATGTGTGCTAAGTTGAGTTGAAGTTGAACTGAAATGACAAATTGAATTGAATTCAGACAATGATTACAATCAATATGGAACAGAGGATAGCAAAACCAGGAAACACAAGGCTGAGAATATGTTGAAAGGCTATGGACGTGACTAAGCTCTGAGCATGGAACAATGTAAAGAGGAAAGGAGGAAAGGGCTTAAGAATTGGGTATGTGAGGTGGGAAGTCTTTGTGCTAACAAGGACTATAGGAGGATGGGAGGAGGACTAGAGCTAACGTCATTTATACATTCAGGATGAATTGAGGAACCTGCTTTGAGAAAGCCAGAGAATGCATATTTTGTTGTGCTATAGCAAGTCCTGAGAGGTACAATCAAAGATATTCGTGAATGAAGTATTCAATACATGAGAACTAGAAACATGTTAGAAGTGAAAAATGGATTCACCGAGAATGAATGAAAGACCATATCTTGAGGATCCCCTCCCATCCTTCTATAAACAGTAAAAGCAAGGTAGATTCAATCCCCCTTATTTTATAGGTGAGCATAGTGAAGTCCAGGAGGCTTGTGACTTGCCCAAGGTAACACAGATATGAATAAACAGCAGAAATGGGATTCAAACCCTCATGTTCTGCCTCTAAAACCAGCTTCCTTTCATTGGACCACAATGATGAAAACCCTATATAGTCCTCACATCTCCACCTTACCCCTCAATATACCTTACATCAATAACCACAATTAGAATGTTCATCGGAATACACAAGAAGCCATTTATTGACTGCAGAAGATAAATGCCCCACTCTTATTAACATAGAATTCCAAAGGGCAGCTAGGTGGCACAGTGGGTAGAGCAATGGGCCTGGAGTCAGGAAGACCTAAGTTCACATCTGGCCTCAGACACTTAGTAGCTATGTGACTCTGGGTGAGTGACTTAGCCTTGTTTGCCTCAGTTTCTTCATCCATAAAATGAGGTGGAAATGACAAACCGCTCCAGTATCTTTGCCAAGAAAACACCAAATGGAATCACAAAGAATCAGATATGACTGAAAAATGACTGAACTTAGCAAATTTGGCTAACAGCTCTGCCATTTACTATCTAATCTGGGTAACCCTGGGCAAGTCATATACCCTCTTCAGGCCTCTATTTTGTCCTGTGTCAAACAAAAGGATTATAAGAGTTGATCTTGAAGAGCCTTTCCAGCCTAGACATTATATAATTCCCATCCTAGTATTCCATGTACCCAGGATGTTATTGTATGCCCTCATCCCCACCCATCCCTGGCTTCTCTGAGTTATCTGTTCCTGATGGGTCAGAGAAATAGTACTTTTCACAGGGCAGCAAACATCCTTAGGAATGTTATCTCCTTGCCTTAGACTTTATCTTACTATTGTGCTGTTTGTTTAGGAATTGGTCTCCATTCCGGACTATTGTGTGCCCTTAGTTAATTGTTAGGGTTTCATTCCATTTCTCAAATGATCATATCTACTTAGGCATTCCATGTTTATGGGAAATTGTAGTTGAGCTCGGGTGTTTATTCAGAAGGAATGAATTATTAGACTCCACGATATCTTACGTCCCATCCAGTTCCAAATCCTATGATCCTATTTGTAAGCCTTAAAGTGCCATATAAATGTAAGCTACTATTACTCATGGCCACCTAGTAATAGTAGCTTACATGTATACTGAACTTGGAAGTTTATAAAACATTGCATTATTTTAATTCGATTACTATTATCATCACCACAGACATTACTATATCCCCAAGATCTTGTTCCACTTTTTTTCTCCTGAAAATTTCCCAAATGTAGGGTTCAAAGTCTAAGCCAGTTCTTTTCAACTTTCCCAAATTCTTTTTTGCCTCTTCAAGCAATGTGCATTCATTAGAATTATGATCTTCTATGGATCCATCCCAATTGCATAAGAAGTATCTGACTTTTATCAGAGGCTTCCATCAATGGCCAAAAGAGGAGCCCAGACCTTGTGAAGGCCTTAAAAATGGCAGAAAGAGGAGAGAGTGCTGCCAAACACCTCCCCGAGCAGCCCAAACAGCTTTTTAATGTCTGGAGACATGAGATGAACTTGTTGGACGACTTTCTTCTTTCCCACTGTTCTTTGCACTTTGGGGGCAATCCCAGGAAAAGTTAAGTTGTGTGTTCCTAATTTCTTTATGCTCAACTCAGCCAAATGACCTTTTGCCAGCACTCAATGAAGTTTAGAAAGATTCTTGTGGGATTTTCTGAGATTTGTTTCTTTTAAACTGGACTTTCCTTCTGTGTCTCTCTTTACTCATCTGGAGATTGCAGAAGTTCTCAGCTTTCAGCACAGTGCTGCATTTTTGGTTAAACACCACACTCCCACAGGGCTTTCCTTTAGAGTACTCTTTGAAGTTAGATCTCAAACTGGTCACCTTCTCAATCAAGACTGTGCCCAATAAAAATTAATTTGATTCCAATAAGCTTATGTCTACATGTGCAAACTAGTCAGGGCAGGGAGGAGGGATGGAAAATTGGATTCAAATTACTCATCATTTTAAAAAATAGGTTACTGAAAAAAATAGGTTACTGATGGTCCAGAAAAAATTTTGGTTTTCCAGGTCTAGTCTTTTTCTTAATAGGCAGTCTCTCCTCTGACCATGTTGGAAGTGGCTGGTGGTACAGTAGATAGAGTGCTTGGCTTAGAGTTGGGAAGTCCTTAATTCAAATGCACTTCACATACTTAGTAGCTATATGAACATGGACAAGTTGCTCAAACCTCTACCTGCCTCAGTTTTCTCAACCATAAAATGGGGGTGATAATAGAACCTACCTCTCAGAGGATCAAATGAGATAATGTTTGTTAAAAGTGCTTAGCACAGTATCTGGCACATATGATTCTGAAATTCTCTCATCCTGACCTATATTCAAGGTCAGGTTTTATTTTGTTTCTTTGTTTTTAAGTAGTTATCTCATATTTTCTTTCTCTTTTGTTATTTTTATTTATTTCATTTTTAATTTATGGGATAAAACTAGTATTTCCACAGAATAGTATAATAAAAAAGATGATTGTACATGAAACTGCAAATCTATTGTGTATGACTTGCTATTTCTTTTAAATATATAATGGTTCTCATGTAATTTTTTAAATTTTTTTTCTTCCCTCCCCCCCAAAGATGGCTACCATTAGGCACAAATATGCATGCGTATGTGTGTATATATATATAAAACCATTCTTGGCCTTGTCTGGTTCCTCAAAAAACATATTATCTTATAGGAAATGGGGGAATAATGGGATATGCAAAGCAAAGTTGTTCACATATATCATTATTATTATTATTATTATTATTATTTTCAATCTTTTGACTTTGTTCTAATACCTATTTCCTTGTGGAGTCATTGAGTTATATTTGCTGTATTCTATTTTTGAGGCCATCTACTACTTGGGAAGGCTCCCCACTTTCCATTCTAAGCTATTCATTCTCAATTTTTTTCAACTAGAGGTCTAATTTCACTTATGATTTCACTTTTTTTAGCTCGTTTCATTTCTTTTAGACACTGCTGTCATCCTTGTAGCCAAGTCACTTTTTTTCCTCTTAGGCTGTCCTTGTAATTACTATGGAATTACTCTCTTCTGGTTCCCCCTTATTCCATATTTCTTTGCTATGCTTGATGTCTTCTGTTTATTCATTATCAGGCTCAGTTCCTAGAAATGTTATGTTTCAGTCAGTCTCTCTAATTCCACTTCATATTCAGGGTTGCATAGACATAATTTCATCCTGTCCCCTCTAGAGAATAGAAGCTATTACTACTACCACTGCCAATACAGATGGGGTAGCTGACATGAAATCCTACCTTCTTCCCTAAACCCTGGTTTCTGTCTCAGGCTTTAGCTGGTCTACTTTGGATTGGAGTCTCAGTTGGTTTCTTTCTTTTCTTTTCATGATCCTCAATATGTAGTTTGGCTCCATCCCCATATCCATGACTGAGTGGCATGTTGAAGATCACGCTCATCTCAAGTCTTCTGCACAGTCCTCTCCTTTGTGGTGCTTAGCAACTGAATCATCCCTGTCTCCTGCTGTGGCTTCAAATTCTCTAAGTAGTGCACGGTCAAGCCCTGTCTCAACGCAAAGTGACCTGAGGCAATTGGTTCTGATCCATCTTCTTTTATGTCGGGCCAAGTGGATGAACTGGTTTCAGGCATTGCTTATTAGAGCCATTCTATTCCAGCCCTCACCGGCATTTTGTCTAGTTTAGTCTTAGACAAAACGTCCATGTAGGTTTTATTCGGCACTACGGATAATGGGATATGCAAAGCAAAGTGCGATGAAAAGCACTGCCAAGAATGTCTGAAAAGCAGTTGGGTCAGCCATTTAAAGCCTTATCCAAATTACTACTGTTTATTCATTTCAGTCATATCCAGCTATTTTTGGCCCTGTTTGGGTTTTTGTGACAAAGATACTGAAGTGGTTTGCCATTTCCTTCTCCGGTTCATTTTACAGATGAGGAAACTGAGGCAAACAGGGTAAAGTGACTTGTTCAGGCTCATAGCGATAGTGTCTGAGGTCAAATTTGAACTCACAAAGATGAATCTTCCTAACTCCAGGCCCAGCAAGCAGTCTTCCATTGTGCCACCTAGCTGTCCTGGGTCCCAATTAGTGTGAAGAATAAATTCCCCTGCATTCTTCATATTCATACCACATATTTCCATTAGGCTGGAACCAATGGCCGTATTTTACACAATTATAACTGTGATAATGTGAATTTGAATAGTTGCAACCACTTCAGGATATTCACTATTTGCACTAATTATGAACTGTCTGTAGAGAAAATGATAGGTAATAGATGGGCAGCCTGAGTGACATATTGGTACAATGGAGATAATAAAAGAACTTCCCAGGCTACTTGAGCTAAGATGAAGTATAATAAAGAGCAAAAAGAAAGCTTTCTAACTCTGTTTTACATCCTCTTCAAAAGATTTATGGAAACTATCAGCTAACAGGATGGTCACAGGGTCATAGACTTAGATATGGAAGGAACTCTAGAAATTATCTAGCCTTAAGGCAATATATTTTGAACTGATAAGAACCATAGAGGTCAGCTACTCCAACCGCCTCATTTTACAGATGAAAAAACTGAAACTCAGAGGCAAAATAACAAGACATTGGTGGAGGTAGTGTTTATGCTAAGGAAACTGCATTCACTGAATTACTAATATTTCACAAAATGATAACCCCCAAAGCAGTAGACTTCAAAATGAGGGTGTGAGGGGGTGGCTAGGTGGCACAGTGAATAGAGCACCAGCCCTGGAGTCAGAGGACCTGAGTTCAAATCCAGCCTTAGACACTTAACACTTACTAGCCATGGGACCTTGGGCAAGTCACTTAACCCCAATTGCCCTACCTTCCCCCCCCCAAAAAATGAGGGCATGAGTCCCACGAATGGAGGGCATGTCACACTAGAAGAGCCATGTCCTGATTTCAAGGAGTATATACTCTGATCAATCAATCAGAGAGTGGTATGACAAGTCTCATCCCATATTCACAGCTCTAGCCAATCCTGGGGCTTATCTCCAATACCACCGACCCTTATTTCTCCCACTACTCCCACGCTCTCTGGCATGTAAATTCATATGCCCTCTAATGGAATCCTAATAAAGCTGCCCACAGCCCCAATATTCTAACTTCCTTATAGGCACCACTGGACAGCAGGCCCACTGCACCTGCCTAGCCCCTCACCACCCCCATTAAATAACCTAACTTCTTCATATATGCCTCACTGCTCACTAGAACAACAGGTGTGTCCAGGAACTCATATTTCTCACACAACAGCAGGTGTGTCCTGACGATGGGATCCCAGCCATTGCCTCTAGCTAGGCACTGCCCCCAGACCCCTTCCCACAGAAACAGGTGTGTCCATGCACTCAACCACAACCATATGCATCTA
Organism: Pseudocheirus occidentalis; assembly: GCA_028646575.1. Lineage (NCBI taxonomy): Eukaryota > Metazoa > Chordata > Mammalia > Diprotodontia > Pseudocheiridae > Pseudocheirus > Pseudocheirus occidentalis. The sequence goes on from CM053593.1 coordinate 144,476,943, forward strand.
GTCTCAGACAGGACCACAATAGTTAGCCAACAAGAAAGCAGCACTACCAGGATGCCCAAACAGGGTGTGGACCCCAAAATAATAGAAGGGCCTTTCCCTAAGTAGGCACCTGCACAGTAGTAGCAAAGAACTGACCTAGAGTGAACTTATGACTTGGAAAGGCTTATTATAACATCATTATCATACATACATACTCTACCCAAAAGGTTTTTTCTGTATGCATTGTGGATAATTGCATGCACAGTTCCACTGTGGCTAGGACCCTTTCTCTATTACCAAATCACTTAACAAACTCCTCCTGCCTTTTTAATATTCATAATTTCTATTGTGCAATCAGCATCTTTACCCTATAAAAATCCATCTTGCTTCCTCTGAAGTTGCTGTTTCCTCTAGGAACTTAATTTGTGTCAGTCTCCATAAATGCCTGTACTTGGATCAGAGGTGGTCTGACCCTGAATTCTTGGACATGGTTCGACCACAACACATCATGAAACCCCAACAGTTTTTGGTGTGGGCAGATTCCCCCACTGCAACACCCTCCCCAACTTCTGCACTCAGTGTTGGCCCTTCAGGACAGTGATGACCTAAACAGCTACCCATAGCATCTGCCACTGGGAAAATTCTGTATCTCCTTCCCACACCCAGAGCAGCTTGTGGCTACACAGGTGCCTTTTAGAGAACAGACATGATATCTGGGGGTAGTGATCAGTAAGAAACCTTCCTTCCCCATTTTTATTTTGAGTGAGAGAGATAGGATGAGCAAACATGGCTGGATTATAGTCTAAATCACTGGTATCATTACGTCATCTTTCCCTCCAAAGCTCATGTCCCTTCCAGGCTTCCCTGTTACTGGCAAAGGCACCAGGGTCTCCACAAACTTGGTATCACCAACCCCTCACTCTCTTACCCCATATTCACATGTCCAATTAGTTGCCATATCGTGGCAGTTCTGTCTCCAGTTCTCTGAAATCTTTATACTTCTTCCTACTCCCAAAGACACCACCCCAGTTCGAGCCTTCATCACTTCTCTCCTAGACTATTACAGTCACCTCTTAAGTGGCCTCCTTGACTCTCCACACTCCAATCCGTCTTCTCCAATCCATCTACTCCCTTGCTCAACAAATCCCAGTTTATTGACTTCCTATTAACTCTAGGATAAAGTAGTATATTTTCATATTTATCTCATCTGTTTTTTCTACTTCTTATATTATAAACATTGTAATATTTATAATCTAATGTACTTGTTTATAATATAATCTCATATGTCCATAATTTCTAAATAGGTAAATAAATGCATATTGGAGATATGTTCATTTTTTTCAATTGTAAGGGTATATGAGGGCAGCTAAGTGGTATAGTAGATAGAGCACCAGTCCTGTACTCAGGAGAACCTGAGTTCAAATTAAACCTCAGATATCTACTAGCTATGTGACTCTGGGTAAGTCACTTAACCCTATTTGCCTCAGTTTCCTCATCTGTAAAATGAGTTGTAGAAGGAAATGACAAACTACTTCATTACCTTTACCAAGAAAACCCCAAACGGGGTCATGAAATGTTGGACATGACTAACTGACAGAACAACAAAAATGAATGTTCTCTAGATTCAATCATCGGGGCAGCTAGATGGTGCAGTAAGCTAGTAAGCAGTGTGACCCTGAACAAGTCACTTAACCCTGTTTACCTCAGTTTCTTCTTCTGTAAAATGATCTGGAGAAGGAAATGGCAAACCACTCCAGTATCTCTGTGAAGAAACCCCAAACGGGGTCACAGAGAGTTGGTCCTGACTGAAACAACTCAACGACAACAAAGGATGTGGGGTCAAAAAGACCACAGGAATTTGCTAAAACCTTCTGTAATTGCTGAGTTTCCTTGGACAGATGTGCACTGATCTGAAGGTCTAGTGTATCTGAAAGGTGGAAAGTGGAGAGGTCATTTCTATAATTGTCACGGTTTCCCAAGTGAAGGGACTTCAGTTAGCTCCTGACAAATTCCAATTAGCTTCCTTATGTTGATTGGTGTCGCAGCTTCAGTAGTTCGATAATTGTTTTTAAATCACAGATGTGGAATTACAAGGGGTGTTATATAGAGCAGATCCTTCTACTCATTTTACAGATGAGAAAACCGGGTATCAGAAAGATGACAGATGGCTTGCCTAAGGTTAAAAAAAATAGTCGTCAGGATTTGAACACAGTACATGTCTTACTCCAAATTTGGTTTTTTAATCTTCTATCCAAATTGAAATTAAATTAAAAGGTATCTATCACATAGGAACAAGGTTTAGTCATATCTAATCAACTCTTGACTATGCCAGTATAGAAGAGAGCAGAGATGTGGATAATTCAAAAGCAGAAAATAATCTAAAACTCATTTCTATTATTTTGTATTGTGTCGCCCTGTTAGAATGTGAGATCCTTTAGAATGGGGACTGTCTTGCCCTTCTATATTTTATTCCCAGTGCTTAGTGCTTTGCATATAGTAAGCACTTAATAAATGCTTTTCCGTTTGTTCATTCATTCATTCATTTCTTCATTCTTTCAGGGATTCATTCTATGATATGTGAGACAGGAAGCATATTTTCCTTCCTAAAAAAAAAATATTTTCCACAAACTGATGCTGACATAAGTTCACTACACTGAACACACACAGAACGATGGGTGGGTAGTCAAAGGGCAAAATGCCCCAAAGTTCGTTGGATATCCAGGAGTAGCCAGTTAGGAGATTCAACATCACCAAGAATAATTCCGTCATTTGTATGATGAAGAAGGAAATATCCCTTGAATTTCTCACAAAAGAAAGTAGCTATGCTAGAAAAACCAGCTTGTTTCTTTTATCATTACTAAATGGTCTCATTTTATTTAATATTAAATAATTTAATTAATTATTGATTTTTTAAGATACAAAAATGATGGGGGAAGAGGGGAAAGAAGAGAGAGAGGAAAGAGATCCATCCTTATCCAGGGGCTCATTTCCTCTCTTGGGCAAGGAAGGAAAAAACAAGGCTGTTAGGCTTAGGCTTGCCATAGGGATGTGGTCTTCGATTGCCCTCTCCTGACAGGGAATCAGACTGCAGCTGACTTCTCGAGGAGAAAACAAGGCCTACCCAAAATACTAAGAAATGGCTTTCTTCTAATCAAGATAGCTTCTAAATTGGGAAGCATTGAGCCTAATCCTTCAAGAATACCAGTCCCAAACACAGCAAAAGAATCACAAAATGCTTTAAGAAATTTCTGACCAGGGAGATAGGGTCTAGAAATTTATGGGTGAAATGTCCAGTCATCCTAAGATGATGAGATTAATTCAGTCATAAGATGTTTCTTCCCTCAGATAACTCCAAGCAATGCTAAACCCCCAGATGTTTACAAATATAAGAAGTGTTTCCAGATTTTCTTGTCTCTTTTGGCCTTGCATCTGAGAATACTAACAAAGGAGTCCAGAGGCCTGGGTTCCACCAAAAACTAGCTGCAAAGTCTAGGGCAGGGGTGGGGAACCTGCAACCTCAAGGCCACATGTGGCTCTCTAGGTCCTCAAGTGCAGCCCTTTGACTGAATCCAAACTTTATAGAATAAATCCCCTTAATAAACAGATTTGTTCTGTAAAACTTGGACTCAGTCAAAAAAACACACCCAAGGACCTAGAAGGCCACATGTGGCCTCAAGACCAAGGTTCCCCACTCCTGGTCTAGAGTAATGTACCTCTCTAGGCTTCACTATTCTCATGTGCAAAATTGGGGGGTGGGGTGGGAACAGAATAACTCCAAAATCATTTCAAGGGCCAACATTCTAAGAATTCATATTCCTCTAAAGGCTTGTCAGTGACACCGCTGGTCCCTTACTCAGCCCCTAATCCTTTATTCTTCCCTTTTCTCATTTTTCCCTCCTTTTTTCTATTCTTCTACCTTTAAATTAAATAAAGATGTTTGTTGAGGGATGGCTAGGTGGTGCAGTGAATAGAGCACTGGCCCTGGAGTCAGGAGGACCTGAGTTCAAATCCGGCTGCAGACACTTAACACTTACTAGCCATGTGACCTGGGGCAAGTCATTTAACCCCAACTGCCCTACCTTCCCCCCTCCAAAAAAAGCAAGAAAAAAAAGCAAAAGATGTTTATTGAACACCTTGGGACCAAAAGAATAGAAAATCAAAGCATGCCCTTAGCTCTCAAGGAACATCTAACACTGTGGCACAATGGAAAGAGCTCTCTAGCCCTATAGTAAGAGATCTGGGTTCAAATCCTACCTCACCTTTAAATAACTGTTATCTTGAGCAAGTTATTTGGCCTTGATTTCCTCATTTATAAAATTATATAGTATACATGAATATATTTTATGTGTATATTATGTATTTGTACATATGGAAGTAGCTGGTGGCTCAGTGGATAGATCACTTGACCTGGAGTCAGAAAGACCTGAGTTCAAATTCAACTTCAGAAATATCCTAGCGATAAGACACTGGACAAGTCACTAAACCCGAACTGCCCTGCCTTCCGCCTCCTAAAAGAAAAAAAAAGTCCATAAAAAGGAGCTTGAACAAGAAGGTGGGATTTAAGACAAAGTTTGAATGGTGGGTAAAATTTAAATAGGTGGGTAGTGCATCATGAACACAACTATATAGAAAGGAAACTGCAAGCTGTGTTTTTGAGATGCTAAAAAAAAATAGTTTGCCTGGAGTGTAGGATTTATGTAGGAGAGTGGGAAATAAGATCGGTAGATCATGAAGAGCTTTCAATGTGAGCTAAAGAGTTTGAAACTTTATTCTGTAAGTAATGAGGAGACATTGAAAGATTTTGAGCAAATGAAGTAGAATAAACATAGAATTATTTTAGTAAGATTACTCCAGTCAAAGTATACAAAGGTTACTTTGTCCAGTGTGTAAGCACCCCTCTCTTGGGAAAAGAAGCAGAAACAGCTTGTAGTACTCAGAAAAAACGTGCTAAAATGGATCAGGGCTCACTTCTCATTATCACCAGCTTCCTCAATTCTAATGTATGGTCTCTGGGAATACAAGCCTCATATAAGCTATAAACCCAGACTAGTCGTCACCACAAATGGTCATCCATCACACCATACCCACACTGCAGGTACAACCACACCATGAGTTTCTTCTTCATTTTTTAAATCTATTTTGTTTTTATATCACCTCACCTTCTTGGTGAGACATCCATTATAACAAAGAATAAAAAAAAGAGATGAAGGAGAAGCAGTTCAGCAGAGACAACCAACGCATGAACCAACTCTGATAGTTTGTGTAATGTTCCACATCTATAAAGAAGAGAGATATGGTTTTTTTTATCTCTTCTTCAGAGAGTGAAAGAAGTCAATGATCATAAATGCTGACTCAAAGTGTTCTTGCTCACTTGATAAACAGGACTCTTCTCAGCAATGCACAGTTAAAAGACAGCTCTACAAGTATCAGAATGGAAGGAGATACCTACACTCAGAGAAAGATCTAGAAAGACCAGAGTTTAAATGGAGACTGAAGCAACATATGCTATTGTTCTTTTCCATGTTTGGTTTTGTTTCTTTTGTTTCTTTTCCCATTATTCACTCCATTGGTTATGATGCTTCTATACAAACTATTGTACAATGTGAAAGTGTTTGCAGATCCCATACATGATTGTACACCACCATGGGGAGGGGAGGAAGAAGGGAGGGGAGAAAATCTGAAACTCAACTGATTCTGTAACTGAATCTTGTAAACTAAAAGTAAATAAACAAGTCAATAAAATTTTTTTAAAAAGTGTTCTTGCTCAGCAAGCCATATTTGTTTGCTACTTCTAAGCCATGACCCTTATATTTCGGCTTCAGAGGAGAACAGGTTCAGTCCCATCCTCCTCTCCTTTTCAGTTCCCCCTTCATTCCAGCTCTCTCTCTCTCTCTCATGCCTTCCCTAAGCCAGGCCCAGCAATCCTAATACCTCTAACCTCATCATTAAATGAGTGCTCAGGGACACCTCAAGCTCATTGCACCCTTTGCACAATATTCAACACTTTGGCCCTAAATTGTAGTGTGTGAAATGAAGTAATTATTGCTTTGTGACAACATAGTTTATTCAATTGAAAAACAAGTTTACAAAATGCTTGGGGGGGAAAAAACAGTGAGGCCAAATTGTCCTAAGGGAATTTAAAGAGTAAACTGGAAAAAGAACAAGAGAAAACAACCTCCCCTTCCCCGCCCCCCCAAGAAAGAAAACCGTCTACATAAAGATTTCTGTAAGAAAGATTTTTCCCAGTAATGATATCATGACAGTGGCAGTCACCCCTTTTGGTTCATGTACTAAGTAAGGAGTTAGAAGGAAGACCTTTCTAGATACAGAACCTAACTGGCCCTCCATTCCGTTCAGCCTTAGGGTATGTGCAGTAGAGCTGGAGATATGTCAGTGAAACCGGTTGGGAAAACAAATATGATTTGTCGATAAAAAATCAAAATATGTCAGGTCAGAGGTCAAAACAGCCAGGTACTAACTGATGTCCTAAAGAGGATGGAGGTAACCTCAGGAACAGAAGAGAAGCTTGTCTGTTTGTCCAACAGAAACTCATTTAGGAGGCAAAAAACTACTCATGAGAAGAGTTTAAGCAAAATTTGGAATCAGGCATAAAATCACAGGGAAATAACAGAAAGACAGGAGAGGAAGCTCAAAGGGCAGGGCATGTTGAGTTCAGTAGCCATGACCACTATGTCATCATCAGCTTGTTTGGGCCACCAAACCCTTAAGGACACTATCCATGCCTCACCACCAGGGGTATATTGGTTAAATTTTTAACAACCAGTGTTCGGTGGGGGGAAAAAATGTATGCACAATACACCTTTAAGTTCAATCTGAATTATTAACATTTTCTCCACCAGTTTCTTAAGTCAAGGTAATCAACAAGAGAATAAATCAAGGCCCAATTTGCTTTGCAGTATTTGCCGATTTCTAAGACATAAATGCTAACATTGAAAATTAAACAATCTACTTTCTGAGCTGGGATGAACTGGCTCAAGACCTACCAGTTCCTCCTTAGTTGACTTGTAAAATAGACTTAAATAATTGAAGAAATGTTCATTTCACATAGGCAAGCTGAGCCAATATAATAAAAATGACAATACTACCCAAATTAATTTACTTGTTCAGTGCCATACCAATCAAACTGCCAAAGGACTGTTTTATAGCAATAGAAAATAATAACAAAACTTATCTGGAGGAATGAAAAGGTAAAGAATTCCAAGGAAAATAATGGTGGGGGTTGGGGGAGTGGAGAAGGAAGGATGCCTAGCTGTAGTAGATATCAAAACTATACTACAATGCAGTAATAATGAAAACAATTTGATACTAGTTAAGAAATAGGAATATCATAATCAGAGGAACAGATTAGGTATGCAATATAGAGAAGCAAACAGAGTCTAATGTTTAATAAATCTAAAGATCCCAGCCACTAAGAGTAAGAACTTAGTATTTGACAAAAACTGCTAGAAAAAATGGTCAATAGTCTAACAGAAATTAAGTATAGACCAAAATCTCACAACACATACCAAAAAAACTCCAAATGAATTCATGACTGAGCCATAAAAGGTGACATCATAAACAAATTAAAATAACAAGAAAGAAATTACCCTTCATATTTATGGATAAGGGAATCGTCTATGACCAAACAAAGAAGGCAGAAGATAGCACGAGGTTAAATGAAAAGTTTTGATTATATAAAATTTAAAAGTTTGTGTACAAAAAAATCCAAAGCAGCAAAAATTAGGAGATAAAAGGAAAATAAAATCTTTGCAGCAAGTTTCTCTGAAAAACGTCTCATTTCCAACATATGTTAGGAATGATTAAAATTTATATGAGAACCATTTCCCAATTCATAAGTGGTCAAAGAATATGACAACGCAGTTTTCCAAAGAAGAAATCTAAGTTATCTATAGCCATAAGAAACATTGCTAATATGGGGGGGGGGGGGGCGGAGTTAAGAAGGCAACATAGAAGCAGAAAAACTATGCAGCTCCCCCCATAACCACCTCAAATACCTAGAAAATATGACTCTAAACAAATTTTAGAGCTCCAGAACTCATACAATGACAGAGAAACAAGGCTCTTGCTAAATGCAGCCCGGCAAACAGACAGAAAGGGCTCATTGCAGAGTGCTGGGAACAGAGCATAGCCCCATGTGGTTTTAGCCCCAGGATGTCCAGGAGAAGCCCTAGCTAGAGCTTTCAGGAGAGCAGATCACCAGCAGCTGTGGTGGCTTCCAGAATTACCAACCCATAAGAGCCAAGGACAAAGGGAAAAGGTCAGTGGAACTCAGATAAATTTGGGGGAGAGGGTCTGGCCAACTGCCTCCAGAGCTGGAAGCAGTTTGAAGTGGCAACCCTGCAGCTACCTCCACATGGCTGCTTCAGAAGCTGCCAGCCTGCATATTGCAGGGTGGGGGGGGCAAGCAGTCATTCAGAGGCTCAGTGATCTTGCCTTCAGCTGCCTGGATCGGGATCACAGTTGGGTGGTGGTCCTGAGGTGCCTGAATAAAGCTGTAGAGACAGCTCTGAGCCCAAAAGTCAAGTAACTAACTGGCAACATGAGCAGGCAAAGGAAGAAAAGAAAGCTCAGCACTTCAACTTAAGATCTCTTTTTTGGGGACAAAAAGGATGAAAGTATGGAATGGGAGGAAGACAACACAATCAGAACTCCCACATCAAAAGCTTCCAAGGGCCTTCTGGGGGGCGGAGCCAAGATGGCGGCGTAGAAGCAGCAAAGCACCGCAGATCCCATACAAACATGCTAAAAAAAACTCATAAAATGGGACTCTAAACAGATTTTCAAGCTCCAAAACTCTCCAAAAGACAGAAAGCACATCTGTTGCTACAGGCAGCGCAGCAGGTGGGGCTCTTCGCAGCAGTCTGGGAACCGTGGCAAAACCCTGGCCGGGTCAAGCCCGGGGGCATCGGGTGGGGAGCTGCATGTATAGGAGAGCAGATTGGCTACACTGGAGGCACAGTTACCACATTTATCAGGCCAGAAGAAAAAAAGACTAAGAGAAAGGTCAGTGGATTTTGCTAACTCGGGAGGAGAAGAGCAGGTCCGGCCAAATTGCTCCCAGGGCAAGGAAGCAGTGGGAGGCAGCTGTAGCAGCAGGAACGGAGCAGCAGTGGCCTCCACTGGGCTGCTTCAGAGCCCTCGGCCTGCAGATAGCAGAGGGGCTGAGGCGATCCATCAGGGCCATGGGCTCTTGCATTGAGCGTCCTGGATCTGGATCGTGGTCTTGAGTGGTGGTCCTGGGGTGCTCTTTCAGTGAGCCAGAGCTGGGGGGGGAGCTGCAGCACCCCACTAAGAGCTCCGGCAGCT
>CM053593.1:144486748-144497107 GCA_028646575.1 Pseudocheirus occidentalis
TGTAACTCAAAACCTTGTGGAAATGAATGATGTAACCAAGAAAATAAATTAAAATTAAAGAATAAAAGAAAAAAAAAGCTTCCAAGAAAAATGTAGACTGGTTACAACCAGAGAGGAGCTTAAGAAGGATTGTGAAAACCAAATAAAAGAAATGGAGGAAAAATTGGGGAGAGAAATGAGAATGATGCAAGAAAATCATGATAAGAGAATCAACAATATGACTGAAGAAAATGACACTGTGGATTAAATCAACACAAGCCTTAATACAGCGGTACCTTGACTTACGAGTTTAATTCCTTCAGTTACTAAACCTGTAACTCAATTTGCTCATATATCAAATCAAATTTCCCCATTGAAATTAATTGCAATGCCATTAATCTGTTCCAGCCCCCAAAATGCTACCCCAGTATTTTTTGTTACATATTTTTAAATAAGAACAAGTATTTATAAATAACAAATATTGTATAAAAACATAATAAAAGAGAATGTAAAGAAATAAACTGGTTTTATAAAGTATATATTTACCTTGGATATCAGACACCTTGAGCTAACAGAAGATAATGGTGGAGGTAGAGAGTGGAGGAGATAGATGGAGGAAGTTAGAGGAATTTTGTTTCCTGCTCTTTTTGGTCACTTTCGTTCACTTACATGCTATACTCTTAATGCTACATTGTATCCCTGAACTTAATTGCTACAATATCTTTTTTACTTTCACTTAACTTAATTTTCTTCACTGAAGAGGTAAACATGTGGACTGAACAAGTGAGGCCAGGGATGTTGGGTGTGTGTTGGGTTGTGGCATTTGCTGTGCCAACTAGCGGTGGCTTGTACTTCAAATTTTGGCTCTCAGTTCCAAGCAAAAAACCAACCAAGTGACAACTCATATCTCAGAAATCTCGTAAGTTGGTGCACTCCTATGTCAGTTTCCTTGATGTAATGGTGGGAAAAGCAAAGATGGAAATAATATTGTTCAAAAAACATAGTCACTGGGTAAGACATAAGTGAGATCAAAATATATATACACAGACATATATACATGCATATGTATATATGTATACCTACAAATATGTGTACACATATGTTTTTTAGTACGTGTACATATACATTTTTGTTATGCATGTATATCATGAATATTCTCTTCAAGAATGGACCAAGGGGTGTTGGGCATGGCTAGAAGTGTATAACATCACAAAAACTGAAATTTATTTTGTCTGAACAGATGAAAAATGACTAGTTACATATGTGAGAATCATATCTGAATCAGCTCTCTCTGTGTGTAAGACCAACGTATTACAAAGACAAAAGTCAACTCTAAATGAGAATGAATAAAAATGAGAAAATCTGGCATCTAAACCTCTCTAAACAAATTGTCAATGGTTTGCTTGTTTTTTTTAGTGTAGGTGGCAACGAATGCAACAACCACTATCACCTTTTCCTTAAGTTCAGTGATTGCAAATCAAGTACCACAGTGAGATCAAAAAGATCCTAGAAAAGGTTTCAACCAGAAAACACTTTATTTCCTTGCCAAGTGGGGAAAGATGACAACCCATGGCAATACTGTCTTAGAATATAAACTTATGCCAATTTGGAAAGCAATTTGGAACTATGCCCCAAAAGTTACTCAAGCAGGGGTGCCCTTTGACTCAGCAAAAACTCAAGTAGGCTTATACTTCAAAGGGATCAAAGAAAAAAAGAAAAAAGGAACAATGTGTACAAATATTCAAAAAACTATAACATCTATTTTTTGTAATGACAAAGAATTAGAAACCAAGAAGAGTACCCATCAATTGAAGAATGGCTAAAGAAATCATAGTATATTAAAAATAAGGGAATGGTATTATGCCATAAGAAATTGAGAAAAAGATATTTCCTGAGGAACTTAGGAGAACTTAAATGAACTGATGCAGAATGAAGTGAAAAAGAGCCAGGAGAACAACTTATAACACAAAATCAATATTGTAATAAACAAGCAATTCTTTTTTTTATGTCAACCTTATTTATCTGAATATTTCTTTCTTTTTTATTTTTTATTTTTATTTTTTAAATTGATGTGTTTATTTACTTTTAGTTTACAAGATTCTGTTCCACAATCTCTTGAATTTCACATTTTCACCCCTCCCTCTTCCACCCCCCTCATGGCAACATGCAATCAAATATAGGATCTGCAAATACTTTCACGTTTGACATTAGTCTGGTTGTATAGAAGGGTTGTAAACAATGGAGTGAACAATGGGAAAAAAAAACGAAAACCAAACATGAAAAAGAATGATAGCACATAGATTGCTTCAGTCTCCATTTAAACTTTGTTCTTTCTAGATCTTTCTCTGAATGTAGATATTTCCTTCCATCCTGAGACAATTCTCATCCTGAGAGTTGTCTTATAACTGTGCGTTGTTGAAAAGAGTCCAGTTTATCAAAGTTGGTTGTCACATATACAATGTGTCTGTGATGGTGTACAATTTTTTCCTGGCTGGAGAGATGTAGTACCTCAAAGTTGTTTTGATTTGCATTTGTCGAATCAATAGTGATTTAGAGCATTTTTTCATATGCTTATGGATGTCTTTAATTTCTACCCCTGAAAATTGCCTTAAAATAAAAATTAAAAATTTAATTAAATTCCAATCAGCACAATGATCAATCATGATTGATCCATTAACTGGTGGATGTCTAAAAAAAATTGTGGTACATTAATACTGGGATCTCATTGCACCATAAGAAGCCGTGTATATGAAGAATTCTGAGAAGCATGAGAAGAATTATATGAATTTATGAAGAGTGAAATAATCATAATTAAGACAACTTACCTTTCACTGGCAGAGTCATCTCCATATTACAATGCATTTGAAGGGACTTAAATGGAGGATGTTTCTCTTGTGGTCAGTTTTTTTTTACTTCTATATAAAAAAAGAGGGAAGAAAAGGAAAAGGGAGAAAAGAATAGAGAAGAAAATGAGAAAAGGAAAAGAGAGAAAGAAGTAGATATACTTATGGTCATTGAACAAAGGTTAGAAGAGAGAAGGAATGGAGAAAAAGAGATAAGTTTTGGCCTGAAACAAAGGTCCATCTTTTTAATACTAATATTCTTCTGGTGGGGTTGAATGTCTTCAAGGCATGGAATATTAACTAGTCTCCTAAGAACTGAAGTTGACAATCACTGAGAATGTGATCAGCATATACAATATTTCACAGCCATAGTACCTGTCCTCTGCAATGAAGGGCACATGCTAGACATGAGTACGCCTCATTCCAATGAGAAATTAATTATGTAACAGACATTTAACCAATGAAAAATAGTTGACTCAACAAGAAAATTGACAGAGTCCTGAAACAACATCAGAGAGCTAACAATTACTCACTTTACTGTGGGAAGATACAGGACAGCTAAGTCTAATTAATAGTAGTTGAAAGTACAAGCTCATGTGCAAAAAATCATTAAGAAATTTAATAGATTGCAAGCAGCATCACCTCACAAAACTACAAAAGCAAAGGAAGAGAAAGTGAAAGTAAGTAGATATGAGCAGGAGACCCAGAGAAGTTATTTCACTCTAAGACTGTGCTCTGGCTGATTCATTTGGGAGAACAACCAAAGAAAGGGATCATGGAACAGATTTGCAAGGGTTTTTAGAGTGAGTTATTCTTGATGGTCATTATAGTACAAGAATTTGTATCCTTGTTGAGTTCAATAGCCAGGAAGAAACATATGCCAGAGTCTTCATAGCTTAAAAGCACTAAGAAATTGGTTTTCTTGATGGGGTAAGATTTCAAAACAATGTAAAAGATCATAGCAATTAAGATTATCCACAGCTCTAAATACCTGCTTTACCATTCTATAAAGTCTTTATGAGAATGAACTGTATGTTTATTAATTAAAATATGAAGAAGAAACAGAAAGATTTTCATGAAAGGTCTTCTACAATAGGCCATCAGTTATGAGTCTTAGAGGAATTAAGATTTTTTTTGAGAGAGGAAGGCAAAGCTATTGGGTTAAGTGACTTGACCAAGATCACAGCTAGTAGAGTGTGTCAAGTGTCTGAGGCTGGATTTGAACTCAGGTCCTTCTGACTCCAGGGCCAGTACTCTATTCATTGCAACAGCTAGCTGCCCCAGGAATTAAGATTTTACCACGCTAATTAGTTAGCTAGTTAGGTTTGCTTGCATTTAGTTAGTCTATCAGTTAGTCAATAGATTGTGCTCTCTTTGAGAGTTAGGATTTTTTTTCCTTTCTTTTTATCTCCAACATATGGTATCTGGCACCTAGCAGACACTTAATAAGTGCCTTTTGACTGGTCTAGCGGATTTGATTTTACAGGACAAAATTCAGTCTAAGAGCTTTTCCTAGAAGAACATGGTATCTTCATCCCTGATTAGCTTGAAGAACCAGGTCTCTGCTGGTATGTGAAAGTTTTGGTAGGATAAGAAAATACTTCAGCTTTGATCTCCTGAAACACTGGATTATTAGAGGGATATTAGAGGTCCAACCCTTATAATTAATTAAGGGGTCCTTCTACAACTTCTGGGATAGATAACCAGTCATCCTCTACTTGAATATGCCCAGTGTGATATGGAACTCAGGGTTTCATAACTCCACCTATTCCACTGTTGAGCAACTCTGATTGGTCAGGGGGAAAACGCGTTTTCCATGCAAACTAAAAATTATAGAAGATTCTGGAAGAGACGCCATTATGGGAGCTAGTAGCATCAAGGGACCTAGATTCAAATCCCACCTCTTACACTTACTAGCTTTGCGATCTTGAGCAAGTTAATTAATCTCCATGACGCTCAGTTTGTTCATTGGCAAAATGAAGGATTTGAACTGGAACAGCCCTTCCAGATTTAGATGTACGGTCCATTAAACTACAGATGTAACCTTTTCAATAACCCACTGGATATTGACATAAAAACGAGGTATGTGTAAAACAAGAAGACAAATGTTTACCAAAGCTTTTTACCAGTGTCATAGAAGAAGTCCTACGTTCTACACGGGATCCAAATAAAAGGCTTCCATATGGATGATGAAGTTCAATAAATGTTCCTGTTCTCTGCACTAGGTATATTGTACTACACTACCTACATAAATCTCTGGAACATTACACAGTAACCTCAGTGAAATCATAGCAATAGAAACATCACCTATAGACTGATGGTAAAAAAAAAAAAAACAACTAATCTTTAATGAGAACAGCAGATGACCCAAAAAAAAATGAGTAAGAAGTATGGATCAGGCTGGATCCCATTTGGTACACTGTGTAGGGCTGCTAAGTATCTCCAAACTATTATATTCTTTAAAAATCCCATCTTTTTAATGCCTGTACTATCCCAGGGATCCTGTGACTATGAATCATGAAATACCTTGATCTCTGAGAATTAACATTATAAATAACCCAAAAGAGAAATGGAAATACATATTCAGGTTTTCTCCTGGAATGACTTTTCATTACACTGATCATCAGGATTACATTTAATCTGGTTTGGGCAAGGTTGGCCTAACTGAAATTAACCAGATATCCAAAGGAATGTGTGCCCCCTCTTGTTATTTTCTCAAAGAGAATTCATTGAAATAGCACTGACTCCAGACTCCCATGTGCCTGTCCTTCGTCTTCTTAGGGAGAAATCACAGTTTGATACAGACATATTTTAGAATACAATGTCCAAGGGCAGAGAAGACTGGTGATAATGGTTCACTGCAGAGCTAATTTCTTGGAGATATACTGGGGCATTCCAAAACAGGAATAGAATAGAGGTAGGAAAGAGTAGAACATGGTAGAACAGGAATCAAACACCTCTTCCAAAAAAAAAAAGGCTAATGTCTTTTTCACAGGGTATCCCTTTAAATAGCTGAATAAAATTTTCATGCCCCTTCCCTAAGGAAGCCTCTTTTCCAGGCTAAACAATCCCAGTTCCCCCAACAGTTCTTCATATCACATGGTTTCCATTCTCCTCACTAGCCTGGTCACACTCCACATTGTCAATGTCCCTTTTTAAATGCTCCCTCCAGAAATGAATACAATACTCCAAATGTAGCCTAACTAATACATTGGCACTCTGCCTTCCTGGTTCTGCACATCATCTTTCCATTAATGTAGCCTCAGAGTGCATTAGCATTTTTGGCAGCCATACTATAACATTGCCTCATATGAACTTGCAGTCAATCAAAACCCTTAAATATTTTTCACAGGACTGACTTATTACTGAACCATGGCTCCTCTATCCTGTACTTACTTGTTGAGTTGGGTTTTTTTGTCCTAACTATAGGATTTAATATTTGTCCCCATAAAAGATCTATATTTGAGATTAAAGCCTGTATTTTATGCTGTCAAAATCACTTTCAATTTGGCTCCTATTATCCAGTATATTAGCTTTCCCGCTTAAACATATATCATTCACAATTTTGATAAACGATCTATGTTTGCAATCCAATCTCTTTTTAAAATGTTGAACACTGATCCAAACACTGAACCCTGTTATACTCCAAGTCAACACTATCTAAATAATATCTAGATATAAATCTAAGCAGCTTAGGTGGCAAAGTAGATAAAGTTAGGAAGATCTGAATTCAAATCCTGCCTCTGGCACTAAATGTACAACCCTGGGCAAGCCCCTCTCAGACTCAGTTTCATCATTTGGGAAATAATGATTACAATAGCCACTAACTCCCAGGTCCATTGTGGGGATGAAATGAGACAGAGGAAAGCATATGGCAAACCTTTAAGTTACATATAAATGTTAGCTGTTGTTAGTGGGTAGAGATTTTGCTGATGATTTCATTGGTGTAGGGAACTCCTAGGTGGAAAAAACTCCCAATTTCAGTGTAAATTAGCATCCTCTCTGAAACCTGGTCTTAGGGAATTACCTAATGTATTAAAGGGGTAAGCGACTTGTCAAAAGTCACACAGCCCATAAGTGTCAAAAGGCAGAATTTGAACATGGGTCTTTCTGGATTTAAAGGCAGCTCTTTATCCACAAGACATACCATGATGCCTCTCTTCATCGTAAATCAGTCAATAAACATTTATTAAGTGCCTATGACGTGCCAGCCACTATTGTAAGTGCTGCAGATACAAAGAAAGCCAAAAGACAATCCCTGCTCTCAAGAAGCTTACAGTCTAATGGGAGAGAGAACATGAAGACAACAGTGTACAATAAGTTTTATACAAGATAGGTTATAAATAATCAAGAGGAGGAAAGCGCTCAGATTAAGTGCGACCAGGGAAGACTTCCTATAGAAGGTGGGATTTTAATTGGGAGTTGATCATTAGTATTGTGATTAATCAATGCACTTTGGGTATGCTTGCTCACACAGTCACAAATCCACCTACCTGACCCATCATCTGTCATTCTCCTGCCCACACCTGCCGTCTTGGCCATAAGGATACTTATTTCATCTCTCCACACCAGTATGAGTGAACTGACCAAGTTCATGCCTCTTTTTATCTCCCCATTATTTCATGCATCATCATTATCCTCAACATCTCACTATCATTCCCATTACCACCACCACCATCATAATCTTTATCTTCCACACCTCAATCTTGTATCTTTGTTCAAGACTTTAAGTTTCTCTCCTCTTTGACCACTAGATGGTGCAAGAGGAAAGTGTCTGGGAGGGGAAAAATGGCAGATGGAACACAGAGGGAAGAATTCAGAATAGTTCAGAAGAAGGAATGGTCTGCGTGATTAAAGTATCTTTTGTGTGGGGTTTTTCACCTGGTATTCCCCAAAATATTCCTATGAGCAAACTCATTCATTTTTCTTTTCTTCACAGTATCATAGGATCATAGATTTAGAGTTAGTTAAGGTAATTAATTGGGTTGGATCCTATATTTAATGGATGATGTAACTGAGGTCAGAGAGGTTAAGCAACTTGTCTAGGATCATACAGGCAGCTAGGTGACAAAGTGGATAGAGCACTCTACCTAAAATCAGAAAGACCTGAGTTCCAATCAGGCCTGAGAACTAGCTGTGTGACCCTGGGCAAGTCACTTAACCCTGTCTGCTTCAGTTTCCTCTTCTGTAAAGTGAACTGGAGAAGGAAATAGCAAATCACTTCAGCATCTTTGTCAAGAAAACCCCAAATGGAGTCATAAAGAGTGAACTACAACTGAAAATTTTATGATAATAACTAGGATCATAGAGGTAGCAAGTGTCTGAAGCAGAATTTAAAACAGGTCTTTCTGACTCCAAATCCAGCACTATTCACCATACCACACTGCCTCACCATGTACCAAGCTGCAATCATCTCAATATGCTCTATGACCTCTGTCCAAACCCTATGTGAATTTTCCATTCGTGTATCCATTAGCTGCACCCTGGTGTGATGTATAGATCTTATCCATTGTTGATTTGTTCTTCAATATCACAAGCCAGTTATATTGCTTATATCTGTACCAGTGGAAGCAACATCTTCCACTGATCAGAGAGATCATATTTCTAGTTTGTAAAATCTATTTATTTTCTTGTTTACATCACTCATTTCTACAAGATTTTGAGTTACAAATTTTCTCCCCATCTTTCCCCTACCCACTACCCCAAAACAAAGATTCCCATGTATAGCCCCTACCCCAATCTGCTCTCTCCTATGTCCTCCCCAATCACCCCTCTGACTTTATGGTAGGGCAAGATGGAACTCCCTACCCCAGTGCCTGTATATCTTAATTCCCAGTTGTATGTAGTTAATAATAATATACATATACATATATATTTTTTTAAACATTTGATTATAGAACTTTTAAATCCTAGATTATTTCCCTTCCTCCCTTGTCACCCACCCCCACTGGAAAGACAAGCGATTCAATACAGGCTGTATGTGTGTAATTACACAGAACATCTCCACAGTGGACATATTGTGAGAGACTGATTATATGTCCCTCCTTCCTAGCCCTCCCCTCCCTTGTTCTATTCTCTACCCTGTCCCTGTCCCTTTACTGAAGTGTATACTTCTAGCAACCCTCCCCCCCAACCCTGCCCTCCTCTCTGTCATCCCATCTCTCATCCCCATCCCCCCTACTCTCCTGTGTGACAAGATACTCAGTTTAGAGTTTATGTCATTCCTTTCTTAAGCCAAATTCAATGAGAGTAAAGTTGATTCTTTCTCTTTTGCCTTTCTGTTCTTCCCCTCCATTGTAACAATTACCCCTAACTTCTTCTATATGAGATGATTAAACCCCATTCTGTCTCTCCCTGTCTCCTCTCATTCTAATCCTCTCCCACCTCAGAATTTCACCTTTTAAAGTGTTGTCCCTTCCTATTCAATTGATCATGTGACCTCTTTGTACATACAATATACACATACTCAGATATGTGTTCATACACACATATAAATCCTCCTACATAGATATATGTATATGTATACATACACACACACACACACACACATATATATATATATATATATATCTATACATACATACATTTGTATTCTCTTCACCTATCCTCATACTGAGAAAAGTTTCATAAGTTGCAATTATTGTTTTTCCATGTTGGCATGTAAATAGTTCAACTTTGATAAGTTCCTTATAATTGCTTTTCCATATTTACCTTCTCATGCTTCTTGTATTTGAGTGTCAAATTTTCTTTTCAGTTCTGGTTTTTTCAGCAAGAATGTTTGAAAGTCCTCCACTTCACTGAATGACCATATTTTCCCCTGGAACATTATACTCAATTTTGCTGGGTAGGTGATTCTTTGTTTTAATCCTAGTTCCCTTGATCTCCAAAATACCATATTCTAGGCCCTTCGATCCTTCAATGTAGAAGCTGCCAGATCCTGGGTTATCCTGATTGTGTTTCCACAGTATTCAAATTGTTCCTCTTGGCAGTCTGTAATATTTTCTCCTTGATCTAAGGATTCCAGGATGTACATTCCTGGGAGTTTTCTTTGGGGGATCTTTTTAAAGAGGTGATCAATGAATTCTTTCAAGTTCTATTTTGCCCTCTGGTTCAAAAATATCAGGGCAATTTTCCTTGAGAATTTCTTGAAGTATGCTTTCTAAGTTCTTTTTTTGATCATGGTTTTCAGATAGTCCAATAATTTTTAAATTGTCTCTCCTGGATTGATTTTCCAGGTCAGTGGCTTTTTCAAGGAGATATTTCACATTGCCTTTTATTTTTTCATTTGTTTGGATCTCTTTAATAGTATCTTGATTTCTCATAAAGCCATTTGCTTCCATTTGCTCCACTGTAATTCTGAAGGAATTATTCTCCTCAGTGAGCTTTTGAGATTCTTTTTCCATCTGGCAAATTTGACTTTTTAAGGCATTCTTCTCCTCATTGGCTTTTTGGACCTCTTTTGCTATTTGAGTTAATCTATTTTTAAGGTGTTATTTTTTTCAGTCAGGTTGTTGACTCTCTTTTCATGATTTTCTTG
>CM053593.1:144497207-144542207 GCA_028646575.1 Pseudocheirus occidentalis
TATGGCTTATAAGCAGTGTTCATGTTTCTTAGAAGCTTTTGGTGTGGGAGCTCTGACTGTGTTGTCTTCCTCCCGTTCCATGCTTTGATCCTTTTTGTCCCCAAAAAAGGATTCTAGAGTTCTGTTGCTATTCTTCCTTTGCTTCCTTTGCCTTCTCATGTTTCCAGTGAATTATCTGATATTTTTAGGTCTGTGGAACTCTGCTTCCGGGGAGGGGAAAACTCTATCCCAAATCACTGAGGTTTTCACAGCTGCCAGAGCTATTAGGAGGGCGCCATTTTTGTTTTTGTTTGTGTTTTTGTTTTGCTGCCACCACTACCTTTGGCTCACTGATCTCTTGGCCCCCCTGCAGTCTGCCAGCTGGGAGCTCTGAAGCAGCCACATGGAGGCAACAGCAGGGCCTCCACTTCTGCTGCTTCCTTGCCCTGGAGGCAGTTTGGCCAGACCAGTTTTCTCCTCCAAATTTGGCTGAATTCCACTGACCTTTCACTCTGTCCTTGTTTCTTATGGCTTGATAAGTCTGGAAACTGCCACAGCTGCTGCTAATCCACTCTCCTGAAGGCTCCAGCAGCTGCTTGTCCTGGCCACCCCGGGGCCAACTTGTGGTTTTAGGCTGGGCTGGTTTCCACTCCCAGCCTGCTGCGATGAGCCCTTTGTGCCAAGCTGCCTTCAGCAGGAGATGTGGTTTTTTGTATGTTTGTGGGAGTTTTGGAGCCCTAAAATTTGTTTAGAGTCATATTTTATGGGTATATGAGGTGGCTATGCGAGAGTTGCAAAACCTTGCTGCTTCTACACTGCCATCTTGGCTCCGCCCCAGATCATATCTTTATTGAAGTATTATACACTGTTATCCGTTCCACAAGAGCAAGAAAAGGTCCACACATGATCTTCATTCTCCAAAAAAAAAAGAAAATAGGAGTATATTACCAAGCCTCTTACATATGTAAGATGTTTGGGATACCCTGTATTCCTGAAATATACATGTAGAGATAAAATTGAAACTCAAGTTGAATCCTTATTGGTATTTTCTTGGGGGAAGCAAATGTCTGCACATTCCATTTGGCTTTCTTATTCTATTTATATATGCTTCTAGAAAAAAAATGTTGAATGGCTTCAGGTATTTTAAAGTTAAATATCGGTTAGCTGTGCAATATGAGGAATTCTTAAGAATTGTCCAAAATCTTCTCTGAAAATGAAATTCTGGTGGTTAAAAGGTTACTTGAGATCAGCTGAAGCTTGATATTCTTTATTATTTTCTGCTATTTGTTGCCTGTCATAATGAAATTCACCCTGTAGTCTGACATATCCTATCAGTATCTGCCAAACAACTAACCAAATAGCAATTTGTTAATAAAAACTTAACAGGGCCCTTTCTTTCCAGAACAGAATGAAACAAAATGTAATAAGACCTGACACTGACACTTGGAACATTTTGTATTTGTACATAGTTTGGAGCGTGCCTTACAAATTCCTATCTCCATGTCAGAGTTCTTTTGAGATACCACTGGTCAAAGGCATGAATTCAGGCAAAATCAGATGAGCCAGAGAATCAGAGGATGCCAGAGTTGGAGCTGTCTTAAAGGTCTTTTAGACCAACTAATCAATCAATATTTATTAAGCATCTACTGTGTGCCAGGCAATGTGCTAAGCACTTGGGATACACACACAAAAAAAAAGTCAAAACAGTTCCTGCCTTCAAGGGACTTACAATCTAATCCTCTTATTTTTTAGGTGTTGTTAGGTTGTTCCAAAGGTTGAAGTGAACTAATTTGAAAGTATGAAAATGTGTTTAATAGGAATGTATGTGTAGAGCCTATATCAGATTGTAAACCATCTTGGGGAAGAAGGAGGAGAACATTTAAAACTTATGGAAGTAATTGTTGAAAACTAAAAATCAATAAGGTTGAAGTTACTTATTCAAGGTCTTACAGATGCATTGCAAGACCATAACTCAAACCTAAGTTTCTAATTTTAAATCTTGTTCTCTTTTTATATGTCACATTTCTAATATAAAACTTTAACTGATGTATGGAAGCTGGGGCTTTGTCCCCAGGTGCCAAATTTGGAAATAAATTAGCTTATCATCTTGTGGTTGTTGTTGTTGACACTTAGACCTGTAATTCCAACTGTATCAGAAGTTCTTGGTGTGGAATTCTCTCAGTGATAAGGTCAACTAATGCTCAGTAACCTACAGTCTTTGAGAGATGCTTAGAGCACTGTTAGTCTAAGTGATTTGTCCAGGTTTACACAGTCAGCATCTATTAAAGGTGGCCTTGAACCCAGGACTTTCTGATTTTAAGCATCTAGTTAGAGAGAATAATTAGTAAGAAAAAGAAAGCCTCAGATAATTCCTTTCCTATTTCAAGCAGTCTCATCTCAAGTGAGATATATCCTAAACCCAGGCATGTCCTAATGCTTACAGTTCTCCCCGCCCCCCAGTAGCCTCCAAAGCAGTTGCTTCCATGTTTCCCAGGGTCTTTTCTACTTCTGTTTTTCCCCCATCTTAAAAAGATGATTGGAGGACTGGGGCATGTTCCATGCTGTTTACCCCAGCAAACACACACACACATACACACACAAACATGCTGATCACAACCTTGTTCTTATTGTCATAGTATGCCAAAAGAATGTGGACAAACCCTCAGATCAGAATAAGAAGTTCCCTTTACATTAATAAAGGGTCTATTTCAAATGAATGCAATATAACTCCACTAAAGTCTTTCCCTAATGCTTCTAGAAGTGGTGTGTTGAAAGTATTAGGCTGATGAGGAGGGGACTCATTACTCCCTTTCCCCCATACACATGTACAGCTCTCTCCAAGAAACTCTTTTCACAACTCACTGGGCATGGCTCAGTTTTCATTTTAAACCCAGCTTCACAAAAGGAATGATGAGAAGAGGAAGTGGTCAATGGTGTTATCTCCCTTACCAGTCATAACATCCCCCAACCACAGCTATTAAACTAATTTATCTAGAGAACAATCTGAATCCATTTATTTCTCTTTCTGTTGTTGGGAAACTACAAAAATGTGAATCAATAAAGTCTCCTCTGTCCTGCTGTGGGCCCCTATTATGCTAAGAAAGATCCCAGCAGTAATAAGATCTCTCCCTCCCCCCTTCTCTCCCCCCCCAACCTCTTTGTCTCTCTGTCTCTGTGCCTCAGTCTCTCCTCTCTCTGTCTCTGTCTCTCTCTGTCTCTCTCTGTCTCTCTGTCTCGCTCTGTCTCTGTGCCTCAATCTCTCCTCTCTCTGTCTCTGTCTCTCTCTGTCTCTCTCTCTGTCTCTCTGTCTCTCTCCCTCTCTGTCTCTGTCTCTCTGTCTCTGTCTCTCTCTGTCTCTCTGTCTCTCTGTCTCTGTCTCTGTCGCTCTCTGTCTTTCTCTGTCTCTGTCTCTCTCTCTCTCTCTCTCTGTCTCTCTGTCTGTCTCTCTCTCTCTCCTCTCTCTCTCTGTCACCTCACCACTCATTGCCATAACTGAGCAATGAAGACATAGATAAATAATGCAATGTTTAACCACATTTTTAAGAATCTTAGATAAATAGTTTAAATAACAGTCAAAAGGGGAAAAAACTCTTAAGAAACTGAGAACAGACAATAAGCACACCTCTCTTAGAAATGAAGAGGCAAAGAAAGAAAAAGATAGGAGAGAGAGGAAAGGGAGAAAAGAGGGGAAGGGAAAAGGAGAAGGAGGAGCAGAAGGAGGGAGAAAGCAATCCCTAGCTTTGCATCAGTCCTTCTGTGTAAACTGAACAGAACAGAATCTGCCTGAATGTGACTATGTCTTCTGACCCAGGAGTCCATAGCTATCAGATTCATCGCTGATAGTTTCCTCCTGCCTCCATAGTTACTGCTATCCTTGACTTCTGCTCTCTCAGTCTCCTGACCCATTGCCTTGTCAGAACTGCTTCTCCCTCATTACCCTTGATCATCTCTCCTGCTCATCAGCCCCCAGCACAGCAGCCACCATGGTTCCTCCCAGGTCTCTAGTGGGCTCACCCCCAGTTCCAATTTTTGAGTCTCCTCCTCTTATGAGTCTCTGTCCTATCCCCTACCTTAAGTTGGAAAACAGGTTAGCTTTACATAGTCTCCATGGCCCCTCAGGGGTTCAAGGAGATAAATATCGAGCAATTTAGGTCTCCTAGTGAACGTTGGCCTCTAATATACTGTTATATTTTATTCGGTAGTTGAGAAGACCCTGGATTCACAAAGAGAATATCATCATAGAATAAATTCTGGTGGGTCCTTTGTTGCTCAGTTGTGTCTCACTCTTCATGACCCCATTTGAGGTTTTCTTGGCAAAGATACTGGACTGGTTTGCCATTTCCTTCTCCATCCAGCTCATTTTATAGATGAAGAAAGGGAAGCAGAGTTAAGTCACCTTCCCAGGATCACACAGCTAGTGTCTGAGGCCAGATTTGAAATCAGAAAAATGAGTCTGCCTGATCCAGGTCTAACTCTCTGTCCATGGTACCACCTAGCTGCCCCATTGGTGGGTCCTATTGAGTTTACAAAAGTTTCAAGAACTGGAGTGTCCCTAGACCAGCGATTCTCAACCTGTGGGTTGTGTTCAATTTGTAGCAATGAAAATACATCCTGCATATCAGATAGATTCATAACAGTAGCAAAATTACAGTTATAAAGTAGCAACGAAAATAATTTTATGGTTAGGGGTCACCACAACATGAAGAACTGTATTAAAAGGTTGCAGCATTAGGAAGGTTGAGAACCACTGTCCTAGACTATAAACCTCATTCAGGGACAACCTCACTAAGTCAGAAGAGGTTCATTATCAGAAAAGCCATAGGGTAGTAAATTTTTTGGCCACAACCCTTCTGAAATTCTATCTACCGAGCTGTAGATGGGTTTCAAACCACATCCTAGAGAGGTTTCCAGCACTCATAATTATAGAGTCTATGACATAGACATTTACTGTATTGACATTTTGAATAAATTTGTATTATAGAGCACTTATTACTTAATTCACCATTAGAACAAAAATCTTGTGTCTTAGGATATCCTTGAGGGACATCCAACAAAAAAAAGCAGTAAAGAGACTCAATGGAGACCCCAACTTTGGGTTAGAAGTTAGAAGTCTCAGGTTCTAGAACCAGATTTGCCACAGTCTATCTGTGGGACCTTGGGCAAGTTAATAAATCTTGCTAGGCTTATGTTCCTCCATAAAAATCAAGATAATAATATTATTAAGGTAGTTGGAAAGAAAAACAAAATTGGGTAGGAAAAGGTAAAAGGGAGCAATTATATTATAAAATGGAGCATGAAAGAAATACAAAATACAGAGGAAGTAAGTGGGGATGGAAGGCTGGGAATGTTGGAATCTTATTCTCATCTGGGTTGAAGAGGAAATAATGCATGTATATCTGGAAGGGTGTAGAAGTCTTCTGAATAGGTAAAGAGGTGAGAAAACTGAGGGACAGGGTGGGGAAGGGACTTTTAGAGGGGTGTGTGAATTGGGATTGGGAGGGTAATGGGAGAAGATGGGGGGACTTTTGGAGGGGTGTGTGGATTGAGATTGGGAGAGGAGGAAGTGATGGGGAGGGACTCTTGGAAAGGTGGGTAAAGTAGGGGGCGGGAGGGTAGGAGAAGAAGATAAAGTAACAGGGATAGTGTAAAAAGAGTCTGAGAAAGAAAATAGTGGGTAAAAATAAGATGGAGGGAAAATCACAAATGGTGGTGGCAAAGAACTGGAAATTGAAGGAATTCCCATCAATTAGGTGATGGTTGAACAAAATGTGGTGTATGGTTGTGATGGTACTGTGCTATAAAAAATGATGAGCTCAATGATCTTAGAAAAGCATGGAAAGATGCCTTATATGAAATGATGAAGACCTAAATGAGCAGAACCAAGAGAACATTGTATACAGTAATTAATATTGTTTTAAGAACAACTTTAGAAGACTAAGTCATTTTGGCTATTATAAATATGCAAATTAAAAATAAAGGACATATAAAGAAAGATGCTATGTATATCCCAAGAAAGAAGTGATAAATAGAAGAATGTATAAAATTATTTTACATTTTTATGTATATGTATGCAGAAAGAAAGAGAGGGAGAGGGGGAGAGACAGAGAGACAGAGAGGGAGAGAGAGAGACAGAGAGACAGAGAGAGACAGAGAGAGAGACAGAGAGAGAGGGAGAGAGAGAAAGTATGTGTGGACATGTGCCTAATGGTAGCCTTCTCGGGGAGAGAAGGAAGGAAAAAAGTGGGGGAAAGAAATTTGCATGATGACTTTGTCGAATATTTGGAGGAAATACCAAGTTGTACGTGGTAAATTTGCAATTTCATGTGCAATCATCTTTTTTATTAGACTGTGTTATGAAAATGCTTATTTTGTTCCTTGAGTTGAAAATAAAATTATTTTAAAAAAATAATATTCAACCTATCTCACTAGAGGGGCTATTGGTAGAATCAATCAATTAAGAGTTACTTACTAAGTATGTACTCAGCTAAAATAAGATTATTTGGCTTCATTAGGTAACCTGGAAGGGACTTTAGAAGTCATTTTTTAATATGACAAAATCCAAAAGGGAAGTAACTTGCCCAAAATCACAGGGCTAGCAAGTAGAAGAATTTAAAAGCAAACCAGTCCAAATACAGTGTATTTTCTACTACTTGGCCATCTTAGGGCTTTTGCAAGCCTTCAAGAGGCACATACTCAGCAAAGCAACATAGTTTCCTCTTTTTTCTGATTCTTCTACCAATACCTGCTCCTCAGCAGCTGCCTGGTCTAAATCATTAACTCCTCTTTTACTTCTTTAGCCAGTTTCCACTGATACCATTTCAGCTCTGAGATGCAGATCTTGTTTCCTTTGTGTGTATTTGTGTGCACACGTGCATGCACACACACACACACACACACACATATCCCCCTAGGTAAGTGGAAAAGAAGCAGCATGGTATAATGGATAAACATCCATCCTTGGAATCAGAAGGAAGTGGTTTCAAGGGCCACTGTTGGCATATGCTGACTGTAAAGCCCTGGGCAAGTATCTTAACCTCTCATTGTCCCCCAAGAAACCCTCTCAGGCATTAGAATAAAAGTGAGGAATGAGCCCCTTTGGAAGGCCCACCTTAAGGGATATGTGATCAACCAATCAGAGGGTGAGAAGATGGGTCACATCCCATATTAACTGCCATATTGAACCATGATCTCCTCTACAACTCAATTAAATCTACATATTCTGCTCCCTGTCTCTCCAGTGCAAATTCCCAACACCCCTTTCTGAGCATAATATCTATCATCACCTCAGTGTAATTATAACTAAGGGTGCACTGGACCTGGATCATATTTGCTTATGAGAGCCAATTGTTAAATTTTCACCATGAGTATTTACACCCCCAAAATTAGAAAAGTCTACAAATCAGGGCTGCATTTATTGTTTTGTTGAGACTAAAAAATATGATAGAGAAAATATTTATAATACAAGTTAAATTTAAAAGTATATCCTGTGTGTATGTATATATAAAATATAGATATATAATATATACATATATGTATGTATAATATATATCATGTGTGTTATATATACACATACATACATACATACATATGTAAAAACATTTCCAGAAAGCTTGTTGTTAAATATTTACCAGCACACTCTTGGTTATAACCTTGCTGTTTTCCAGGTACCCATGGCAGCAAGTATACAGATTCCACTGGAACTCCCATTAACACCTCCTTGAGCATACCCACCTCCTGCCCCCCCATCACCTGGTAGGCTTTAGCAAATGACCTTCTGAACCCTAGGGCAGTGAATGGTGAATATGAGCCCCAGTCCAAACTGTTTGATAGGTATCATTATCAGCTCTGGTGCAGATCTCATCTCATTCTCTTTCCTAGAGCATTCCCCTCTTCTAAATTCCCTTATTTCCACTGAGAGCACCACCAGCCTTCCTGTGACCCAGACTCACAACCGTGGTGTCATATTCACACCCTATCATCTCCCCCCCCCCAACATATCAGATCAGTTACCAAATCTTATCTTTCTATCTATAAAATACCCTTAGCATAAGTTCCCTTCTCTCTTCTCACACAGGCGCCAGTATAGTTAAGGTCCTCATCACCTGCCATAATCTCCTAATCCGCCTCCCTGCCTCAGATCTTTCCCCACTTCAGTGCATCCCCCACTCAACTACCAAAGTGATTTTTCTAAAGCACCAGTCTGGCCGTGTCACTCCCCTACTGCATAAAATCCAGTGGTACCCTATTGAATTTTGGATCAAATATTAATTCATTTTTATCTTAGTCTTTAAAATGTCT
Source organism: Pseudocheirus occidentalis (assembly GCA_028646575.1). Classification (NCBI taxonomy): domain Eukaryota; kingdom Metazoa; phylum Chordata; class Mammalia; order Diprotodontia; family Pseudocheiridae; genus Pseudocheirus; species Pseudocheirus occidentalis. The sequence goes on from CM053593.1 coordinate 144,505,485, forward strand.
ATTTTTCATGTAATTTTTATAATATGCATAATTAATGAATACATGGATATGGTTTACAAACAGTAACTATGCATTTGGAGACAGCTAGGTGGTTCAATGGACAGAGCACCCAGCCTGGAGTCAGGAGGCTATTGTGTCATTTTTCAGTTCTGTCTGACTCTTTAGTGCCCATTTGGGATTTTCCTTGGCAAAGATACTGCAGTGGTTTGCCATTTCCTTCTTCAGCTCATTTTACAGATGAGGAAACTGAGGCAAAGAGGGTGAAATGACTTACCTAGGGTCACATAGCTAGTGTGTATGAGGCTGGATTTTAACTCATGAAGATAAACTTTCCTGACTCCAAGCCCAGTGCTCTATCCAGTGCACCGCCTAGCTGCCTGTCAGGAAGACCTGAGTTCAAATCCAGCCTCAGACACCTACTAGCTGTGTGATCCCGGGGCAAGTCACTTAACCTGTATTTGCCTTAATCTACTGGTGAAGAAAATAGCAAATCACTCCAGCATCTTTGGCAAGAAAGCCCCAGGGAGAGTATTGGTGTTTATAGTCCATGGGGCCATGAAGAGTCAGGCACAACTGAATGAACAACAACAAATATGCATTTATTGGGAGTTTAGTTTTAAAGATGTTTTACAGGTGGTGGATGCTATTAAACCAATTTAGAGACCACTCTTCTGAGATCCTAAATTGCAGAGGAACAGAAAGTCACAAGACTGGAGCAAATGAAAAGAGCGGTAACTGGAAGCATGATATATTCAACTGGAAAGAGACATGCCTTGGGAATCAGGAGATAGGCTTCCAGTCCTAACACAACCTCTAAGTTGTCTGACTTTGGACAAGTCACTTACTTTTCTGAATCTCACTAGTGGTCCTGTGATAGCCATCAGAACCATGTGCCAGGCACTGGGCTAGGGCAGCTAGGTGGCGCCATAGTGCACAGAGTGCTGAGCCTGGATTCAAGAAGACTCATCTTCCTGAGTTCAAATCCAGCCCCAGAGATTCATTAGCTGTGTGACTCTGGGCAAGTCACTTAACTCTGTTTGCCTCAGTTTCCTCTTCTGTAAAATGAGTTGTAGAAGTAAATAGCAAACCACTCCAGTATCTTTGCCAAGAAAACCACAAAAATGGGGTCATGAAGAGTCGTTCACAACTGAACAACAAGGACATTGGAGCTCCAAAAAAAAAAAAAAAAAAAAGAGGGGCGGCTAGGTGACACAGTGACTAGAGCACCAACGCTGGAGTCAGGAGGACCTGAGTTCAAATCTGGCCTCAGACACTTAACACTTACTAGCCATGTGACCTTGGGCAAGTCACTTAACCCCAATTGCCCTGCCTTCCTCCCTCAAAAAAAAAAAAGAAAGAAAATAAAAGAAAAACCCTGCCTTCAAAGACCTTTAATTCAAATAAGAGAGAGAATGTCTATGAATATGGATAGATATATACACAGAGTAGATGGAAGGTAGATAAAAGGGAAAGTTCTAGCCAGGAGTGGGGAAGGTTGGGAAAAGACTCCTGCCTAAGGTGGCATTTGGATTAAGTCTCAGAGAAAGTCAGGAATTCTCAGAGGTGGAGGTGAGGAGGGAGCTTCTTCCAGGTACAAGGACATCTAGTGCAAAGGCACTGAGATGAGTGCCATGTACAAGGAACAGCTAGTAAACCTCTACGTGGAGCTTAATGATCTAGGTTCAAACTGGGATCTTCTGCTTATTATGTTGGTGACCCTGGACAGATTACTTCTCTTGAGTTTTCTCATTGGTGAAATGGATTGATCAGATTTGGTCCTTTCCAGCATTGCATTGCACTATTTCTCAGGCCCTTTGAAGGTCTAAAATTCTATAATGTTTATTAAACTGCAGTCTCCTAAGGAGGAGAGCATGCATTTATCTTTTAAGCCAGTCCCACAGTGCCTAACCCAGAGCTGTGTAGTGCAGTGGTCAGCATGCTCGAGCTGCAGTCAGGAAGACCTGAGTTCAAAATCTAGCTTCGGAGACATTTATTTACTAGTTGTGTGACCCTGAGAGAGTCACTAAAAACTTCTGTTTGCCTCAGTTTCCTCAACTGTAAAATGGTACTCCCATCATCTACCTCACAGGATCTTTGTGAGGATTAGATCAGCTGATATTTGTAAAACGCTTGGCACATAGTGCATAATAAATACTTATTCTCTCCCCCCTGTCTTCATCATGCATATTAAGTGCTTCATAAATGCTGCCTGTGTATTACTACCCAAACCTCTCTGGTCATTTAAACAGTCCAGAGGCATTTGGTGGGGAGTGAGGGAACGTAGGGAAACAGTGAGTGAGCTGTGAGAGGCAGCTTCTGTGCTTTGGGAAATACGGCATTAAAAGAAGGTGCTTAAGTTATTAAAGTGAGGCGCTTTCATCAGCCAGTCCTCCTAGAGGGCTGGGGATTAATGTATTTTTACCACAAAGCCAATGAATCTATTCTGGTCATTCCAGGATCGCTCTCCCAAGCAAGGGAGAAACTTGTTCCTCTGTCCTTTCAGTGGGGTAAGGAAATGGAGTTTTACCTGGAAATTGATCCTGTTACCTTGAACCTGATTATCCTAGTGGCAAGTTATGTCATCTTGCTGCTGGTTTTTCTCATCTCCTGTATCCTCTACGATTGCAGAGGGAAAGACCCCAGTAAAGAGTATGCACCCGAGGCCCCTCTGGACTCTCAGCCATCCATCCAGCTGGTATTAATGCAACAGAGTTCTCCTGGGAGCCACTGGGCAAAGGGACCTGGTCTGCCTTATGGCACTTCAGCTCCTCTTGGGAAGAAGAGTACAGTGGTTTGAAGGGTGCCAGGCAGGCAGTGGGCAAGGGTTGGACCCTTTCTTGACAGGCTCTCCTCCTCCATCATGTTTGCCTTCCCCTGGCACAGGACCAGCTTAGGCAAGTAAGTAGAAGCCCTCCTTCTCTTTACCCTTGCCCACCCCACCCCCCACTTTGCTGCTGCTGAGTTAACCGTTTTGGGTTATTAAGCTAGAAGGGTGGCATTTGGTCATGCTCTCCAGCAGGAAAATCTCGATGATATTATTAGAATGGATATAGCATGTTTAAGTCTGCAAACCTGCTGTCAGGACAGGACAGGAAATATAAAAGCTTCTGGAGGGAGAGATTAACATTTAAGTCACAGAGGCAACAGAAGGGATATCCATATAACATATAACTTCCGTGAGGAATGAGATGGGCTTACAGCTGTTCTGCCTTCAGCAAATCCTCACTTTCCAAAACATTCATTTGGTGTCATTTCATCTCTGGATCATGCCCATAAATGCATATGGCCGTCTCTTTGTACTCATTTTCCTTCCCTGTGAACCCAGGTATCTTTTTGTGATGTGGGCAGTGAATGCCGAATAGAGGAACTATCAAACACTGAATTTATGAATCAGGAGTCTGCTCTGATTTACTGAAGACTCAAATTATTGAATGTATGGGTGTCTTCCAGTTATAGGTCCAGAGATTTGGTTGGAAAAGTGTGAAGGGGTCTGGGTTTGGAGTCGGGGGACCACTGATCAGATTTCAAGTTGGTCACTTACTACCTGGGTGATGTTGGGCAAGTCTTTAACCTCTCTGATTGTCTGTTTCCCAGTCTACAAAAGGAGAGGTTGGAATTGATGATAGCTATGTTCCCTTCTAACTCTGTATCTCTGATGCTATGTAGGACTCTTCCAGAATACTGTGGATTTTCCAATGCATTTTAGTAAAATTGTCATCATTTGTTCACCTATTGGCAAATTCTGAACTGTCTCTATGAAGCTTTGGCATCTCACCCTACCTCAACCCAGATCAAATTATTCCATTCTTAGGGCCAGCAACTTCTGTAACATGGTAAGAAACAAGACTGAGAAACCATCTCCCCCCTTCCTAATGCAGAATACAGAAGTGGTTTTCTAGAACCTAAATGGTTTTGTCCACACAACTTGGTCCAGTCATGTTCCCATATTAATTTTGTATTTGGGTCTTTCAGTTATTGTGGCCCACATAAAATTAACCCCCTATTACCTGATTATGGTAATTGGGGGAAGGGTTAGTATGAATAATATTTTATAATAAGGCCACTCTTTTCTCTAAAAACATCTTATTTGCCAAAGCATAATTTTATTATATCTCAAAACCAAAGTATTATATATACATACATATATGTGTGTATATTATATATGTGAAGATCAATGGGACAAGAGCATTAAACACAAAGGTCTGTGCTTCACATAGACCTTATCTACAAAGTGGAACTCACCTAAACTGATCACCCCAGGATTGGGAGACCATTTTGCTATCAAGGGCAAGTGACCCATATGAGAAAAAAAAAGTTGAGGATTCAAAGTAATAAAAAACAATTTGATTTTTCTATAAGTTTGAGAAGGGGCAGGGTAAGAGGGCAAAGGAGGGAAGACAGAAAGAGAAAGGGAGCTACCTCTTAATCACAATTAACTCAATCACAGTTAACTTAATCACAATTCACTCAAATGTATAATTAGAACCAGAAATTATGCAAAATTATTCATAACTCATATAATAAACATTATATTAAAAACATGCTTCATAGGATCATAGATTTTAAGGTGGAAAGGATTTTGAAGGTCAGTTAGTCCAACTCTTTGATTTTACACATGAAGAAACTGAGCCTCTAAGAAGATAAAGTGACTCTACCAGATTAGAGATAGCAAGTGGCCAAACTGGTATTTAAACACAGGTCCTCTTACCACAAACCCAGTGCTCTCTCCACTGCATCACATTATTGCATATTACAAATAATTGAAAAGAAAATCAGAAAAAGGATAAGAAAAAGAAAGGTTATATAGCAGGTGGTAGAGGTGGGGAGTGATAGGGGAAGGAGAAAGAAAAATGGAAAGACAAAGACAGGAGAAAGAGGGATGAAAGTCTTATTAGAAGGTATAAATTGTTCTTTTCACACTTGCATTCACTTCTGTGAAAAGCCATCCAAGCAACGTTTTCACTGCTCTTTGAAATTCTGATCCATCCTTCAGCAGTGTAAGAATTTCTTCTGTACCGTGAAACAGCTTAGAATCTTTGAATGTTAGAGCTGGAAGGAATCCTGAGATCTAGTCCAACCCATTCTGTGGAATTAGGGAAAAGCAGACCAAGAGAGTTTAAACTACCTTCCCATGGTCAGACAGAAAGTTAAGGAAAGTGTGGAAGCTTTATAACATTGCTTCTTCTCTGTTTTCATTTTTAATATATATTTAGTGTCATTAAATATATTTCTATAACATGCATATTTCTATTTTATTTCTATTAATATCATATATGTAAATTATTTCTATATTTCTACAGAATAATAATTTGTTTATATTTATTATATCCATCTATAAATATATTCATATATTCATATTTAATATATTTAATATATAATGGTAACAGCTCCTAGCATTTATTTCATGTCATAAGGTTTGCAAAGCATATTGTCTCATCTGATCCTCGTGACATCCTTGGGAAACAGGTGCTATTAGTACCCCCATTTTACAGATTGCAGCTTGTTTTATAAGTAAAGGTTTGTTTTCTCCCAAAATTATGATTATTTTACACCTATACGAAAGTGCCGCCTTCTTTAGCAATTAATTTAGGACCTTAAAAGTGTCCGTTGATTTCTTAATTACATCCTGAATGTTTCTCCCATACTCAAAACTTAATTGATTTTTGTCAAGAGATTCAAGATACCTCATTTCGAAATGATTAAGAATCCTATTTGGAATCATCATTTATTTCATTATTCTGACATCCCCTTCAAATCTACCTCTTACATCGTAATTTTATTATATATTTAAAAGGAATAGCAAGTTGTACATGATGGATTTGCAGTTTCATGTGCAATCATCTTTTTCATTATACTAAGTTATGGAAATGCTTGTTTTATTTCCTAAATTAAAAATAAAATAAATAAACACAAAGAAATAAAGCCCATGATTCAAAGCTATTTTAAAAAATCTACCCCCAATTCCTCTATCCTATCTCAGGTTGTTGGACTGCAATTCAAGTTTTTAGTCTAATTGATGTACGATATGATAGAAAAATGAAAAAGCTCAATTGAGAAAATTAAAAAGAAGTTTTCAAGAAGAAAAAGGTTAAGCACTGTTTATAGCTTTTCTTCCTCATAGCAAATCTTCATATGTTCCACTCTGAATAAGATAACCGGAGCAAGCTGCTAGGAGGAGATAATCCTATGGGCTGTAGAACTTTGGCCAGATCTCACATGGTACTTCCTGGTCACATGAAATCAACTAAGGGGCCAGATCAGTATCCAGCAAGAGTCAGTCAGAGGTCCTCCACTTCTTCTTAGCTTGCAGGATATGGATAATCCTTCCCTCTACCCCAACCACCTGAAGGATAATCTTCTGGGTGTTGTGTTTTGTTGCTGCTGTTGTTGTTTGGGGGGGCAGGGGTTCATAGTGAGGGTATCAATTAGAAATAAAGTAGTTGGGGTAGCCAGGTGGTGCAGTGAGTAGAGCAGCGGCCCTGGAGTCAGGAGGACCTGAGTTCAAATCCAGCCTCAGACCCTTGACACACTTACTAGCCATGTGACTTTGGGCAAGTCACTTAACCCAAATTGCCCTCCAAACTGCAAAACAAACCAAAAAAAAAGGTAGTTGAAGATAACTTGTTTATATCCTTAAGTGAAGGAATTTTTTATTGTGATGCAGGTAGATGGTACCAAACTGGGCGTACAGTCAGGAAGTGTTGAGCTCAAATTCCACCTCAGACACTTACTAGCTGTGTGAACCCAGACAAGTTACTTAGGTGTTGTTTGCTTCCGTTTCTTCATCTATAAAATGAGGGTAATAATAGCGCCTACCTGAGAGGTCTATTGTGGCTATCAAATGAGACCTTAGTTGTAAAGTGCTCTAGGACAGTCCCCAGCACATTTGTGTTGTTCGGTTGTTTCATCTGTATCTGACTCTTTGTGGCTCCATTTGGAGTTTTCTTGCACAAGATACTGGAGTGGTTTGCTATTTCCTTCTCTGGCTTATTTTACAGATGAGGAAACTGAGGCAAGCAGGGTTAAGTGACTTACCCAGGGTCACACAGCTAGTAAGTCTGTGAGACCAGATTTGAACTCACAGAGACAGGTCTTCCTGACTCCGGGCCTGGTGTACTATCCACTGTCCCCCTTAGCTGCCCCTCCTACTGCTACATACATGTTAGCTGTTATTATGAAGCTGAAAATAGGGGTTGCAATATCTATTCACAAAGAAAGCTATTAATGAAATACAAGAAACCACTTTTTGGTTAGATCAATAAACCTCTCAATGCTCCTAAATGCTGGGTCAAATGCATTGCATCCTGTGAACAAGATAGTAAATATTAATTAAAAGTTGTTAACAATACGGTAGATCTAGCCAGCAGAAGACAGAAACATCTCAAAGCGTTGACTACAGTGGCAGAACTAGGCCTCCCTTAGGACCCCTCTTTCTGCCACTACCTCTCCACCATCAACCGCAATGGAAATGTTTCCCAAAGTAAGGAGGGCTGATGCCTGTTCATCCACCAGGCTATGATTCAGGCTGAGCCTCAACCAGTCCAAAGAGAGAAGAGTCAAGTGTTGAGAGGTTAATGATACTAGAGAGATATTTTTAGATTGTCAGACTCATCATGACACCCTGTGGGTGTTGATGGATGAGGTGACCTTGGAAAACCCCAAAGTTGAGGAAAGAGGATTCTTATTTAGTTTAAATTCCAGACTTCAATGCTACTAAATGAGTAAAATAAAATTAAAACAAACTTTATAGGAACAGGACACCTAGGAATGGATGAGCATGAAACATCACCCCTTTCCTCAGCTTCCTCATCTATAAAATGAAAGGGTTTCACCATGGTTCTGCTTAAAGTGCTGTGACTGGGGACAGCTAAGTGGTACAGTGAATGGATAGAGCACCAGCCCTGGACTCAGGAGGATCTAAGTTCAAATTCAGTCTCAGATACTTACTATCTATATACACCTGGGCAAGTCATTTAACCTTGATTGCCTCCAAAAAAAATGCTGCAGATAGAACGCTGGACCTGGAGTTAGGAAGACCCAAATTTGAAACCTATTTTTGATACTTTCTGGACGTGTGACCCTGCAAAAGCTACTCAACCTCTGTTTGCCTTAATTTCCTCATTTGTAAAGTGGAATAAAATAATAGCATCTATTTCCCAGGGTTATAGATCATGTCTATAAAGTGCTCTGTGAACCTTTAAGTGATATATACACAATAGCTTAAAAATTGGCTACTATTCTCATTTTCATTGTGGGTAGAAATTCTGGACAGGGAGCTTTTAGGCTTTGGGTAAAAAGAAATGTAATAATTTTAATAATAGCTGGCATTTATATGGAACTTTAAGGTTTGCCAAACACCTTATAGATACTATTTAATTTCATACTTACAACAACCCTGGGAGATGTGTGTTATTATCATATCCATTTTACATATGAGGAAACTGAGGTAAATAGAAGTTAAGTGTCTTGCCCAGGGTCCCACAGTTAGTAAGTGTCTGAAGCAGAATTTAAACTCAGGTCTTGCTGACTATAGGACCAGAGTTCTATCCACTATGCCACTCAACTGCCCCTAGCAATGAGAGCTGTCCAAAGTGGAATGGGCTGTCTCAGGGAGGGAGTGGGTGCTCCTTCACTGCGTGGGGTCTACAAGCAAAGGCTTGATGACCAGTTTATCTGAAATGCCACAGAGAGAATTATTTTTCTGGTACAAGTTGGCCCATGAGGTGCCTTTCAGTTTTTTAATTCTTTTCTAGAAAAAGAGAAAATCTTGTACCAGACAAACTTAGCCAAAAACAAGAGTTGAGTTGTTGCTGTGGAAGCAGCTAAGTGGACAGAGCCAGGAAGACCTGAATTAAAAGCCAGCCTCAAGCATTTACCCTGGGCAAGTCACTTAAGCCTTGTCAGCTATAAAATGGAAATAACAATAGCATCTACCACCCAGGGTTCTTGTGAGAATCATACAAGACAATATTTTGTGACATTTAAAAAGTTTGAGAGACATAATTTCTGGGTAATTAGTCATTTTATTAATAATGCTAGCATTTCTTAATAGAAGAGATCAGTGGCACTCTCAAATGCCAAAGACCCTCATGGTGGCAGGCTCACAACTTATATGCCTTTGGAAAAGTGGGTGTTCCTGAGGGTAGCAACCAACTCTAATTGGTTAATTAGAAAACAAATATTATAATGAGATATGGTCTGGGTCTAATGAGAGTCTTGGGGGAATGTAATTTAGATCACCCAAGTCTCAGTCAAAGAGACTTATCAATATACATATAAAAGGGGGAACCCATTTCTAACCCAGACCTGTCTGACTAAACAAAATGAACAGGAATTCACCAATTCCCTCAGTCTGGTTGGGGAAGATTTTTTCCCAAGATTTCCTACACTGGCTGATTTCTGGATGAAGAAGTGGAAAGCCCGTTAATCTTAATTCAATAACTGGTTATTAATATAAGAAAGAAATAATAATTTCTCTCAATTTGTAAAGTACCTAGCAGACAGTAGGAGCTTAATAAATGCTTGTTCTCTTCTTTTATAGAATTAATAGTATCTGAATTGTTGGGAGTGAGCAAAACTTCCTAATAATTTGGCCATGGGCCATTGTTGTCTTATTATTTCAAGGACAGCCTCATTCTAAGGCTGTTATGCCTGGGCAGAACAGAGGTTAGTGTCAGAGGTAAAACAAGACAACATTTGCTTAATATACATCTGTTGCAACAGTTCAGCTGGACTTTGGCCATCACTGTGCTGTCACCATGTTCCAGATAAGAGTTTTTGAGGCCAGGACTGAGAAAGATCTTGGCTATATTACAGTCTCCCAGGGTACTGAAAATTAATCCCCATATACTTAATTTATGGTCAAGGCTCCACCATACCCAGCCATTATTTTAATTAAACATCAACTTTGTGCTGAGCCTGTGGTTGGTCATGTCCCGCTCTGGTGGCCATTGCTATATATTAAATTAGTCAGACAGTATAAGACTAAGAATTCAGGGAAAACAGGAGGACCTGGGATGTGATGGGAAAAACAGAACTGATGTGCTTAAGAGAAAAAAGAAAAAAAATTTGTCGATGAGGGGTTAGATGGAAACATGGCAATAGAGTTTGGAACCTATGTTGTTTGCCAGGAATAATCTAAGTGTCCTTATCTAGTCTGAGAATTTGTCAGCAATAGGTTTTTTTCCATTTCAAGGGCAGAGATGCTGCTGCTAGAATGATTGTGCTGGATAGTGATGATAGAATGATGGTAATTTCTTGCAGAAAGGGCACACAAAGTGTCAAGAAACATGTTGTTCATTTCTTAGGTCTAAAGGGAAAACTCAAAAGGTCACCTGATCTATCTTTCTGACTCTGGAAAGGCAGATAATTATTTACAAATTATTCTGATCATTCTAATTCAGAATATGTCTGTATTGTAACATAGATAAAACACACAACAACAACAACAGCAAATGAAATATTCAGATCAGGGGTTAACTTTTGGGGGCCAGGCCTGCTTTGGAAATCTGGTGAAACCTGTAGACCCCTTCTCAGAATAATGTTCTTAGATAGAACGTTCATTAAATATAAGATTACAAAGAGAGCCAATTATATGGAAATATAGTTATTGAAAAAAAATTTAAATAAGTTCCCATCTGAATGCAAATTTAAGCATACTTTTTACCTTTGTTTTTACTGTTTTGTTTGTGTTTTCTTTTGCAACATGGCTAATATGAAAATGTTTTCTGTGACTTCCCATGTATAATTGATATCAAATTTCTTGCCTTCTTGAGAAAGAGGGTGGTGAGAAAGCTGCCTTAACCTTCCCCTCTTCCTAACTTTCCTTTTCCAGTCCTCCTTAATTTTAGTGCCTTTCTGTCATTTGGTTGTTTGTTTCTTTCTTTCAGTCATTTCCAATTCTTTGTGACCCCATTTGGGGGTTTTCTTGGAAAAGATACAGAAAAGGTCTGCTATTTCCTTCTCCAGCTCATTTTACAGATGAGGAAGCTGAGGCAAACAGGGTTAAGTGACTTGCCCAAGACCATACAGCTAATAAGTGTCTGAGGCCAGATTTGAACTCATAAAGATGAATCTTCCTCACCAGAGCCAGCGCTGTATCCACTGTGCCACCTAGCCTCTGACACTTTCCCAGATTTATTCTGCATATATTTTGTTTGTATATAGTTGCTAATTATGTCATCGATCCATTATATTGTGAGCTTTTTGTTGTATTCCCAGTGCTTGGTACAGTGCCTGAGGATTGAACAACAGCCTGCCTAATACCCCCGCACTATGAACTAAGAAATGAGTAAGGGAAAGGGGTAGTCATTCCTTAAATGAGCCAGCCAAGTATAGAATCCTATGCTTGTGACTCTCAGGCCAGCTATGTTTCAATGTGCTTGTGTTGGAGATACCAAAATAAAACAGTCCCTGTCCAGAAGGAGACCTAGGAAATTACCTGGAGAAACTGAAACATTATTGACAACAAATTAAAATGACACAGCTCTGATTTGTTTTGGTGTCTTCTTCCCATTCCAGTCCCCTTTCACAGCAGAACTGCCATGAGGATAACACCACATGCTTCTCTACCTTCCCATTCTCTAACTTATAGGACCACAAATTTAGAAAGGAGCTCAGAGGCCATCTAGTCCAACTCCCTCAATTTACAGATGAGGAACCTGAGGCTCAAGTGAGGACAAGAGACTTTCCCAAGGTCACACAGATAACAAGCATCATGGTAGATGGGGCATTTGAACCAGAATCTTCTGACTATAGAGTCACTTCTTGTTCTCCTACACCAAAGTGCTTCACTCTCAGACGAAAGCATGGGAGAAAAACCAGCATGTGCTGGAAACTTCCCTGACTTGGGTGAGATGACTCATCTGCCATCTCTACCACTAACTAGCTCAGTGACCTTGAGCTACTTTTCTGTTCTGGGCCTTTTTCTTTCTCAGGAAAATGGACAAGATGCTCTCAGAGTCGTCCGGCCCCCAAATCTGATTTCTTTTTTCCTTTTCCCTGTCCCTTTATCCCTTTCCCCTGCTTGACATTTTAAGATGAAGTATGAAAACAAAAATGAGCTTTAGAAGCTGTCCTAGAAAACTGCTGAAGTCTGACAGCATCATTGCTAATTGGGGAGCCCCACACTGAATGCACCATGACAGTTAAGAGAGGTTGGGGGAACGAGCTAGACCTTTCCTTGTGCCAGATGCGTGCCCATGCCCTGTTATATAACCTCTTTTCCATCTGACATTCTTAGTATCTAACCCCAGGTTACTACTTCTCCACATCACTGTTTGTTTCACCTTCCTCTCGAGGAGAATAAACAGAAGACAAATGGTCCCCAAATAGGCATGTGGTGATGCATGGATTTCATACTTGCAAAGGTGCATTAACTGAACTTATTGGTCCCAAACGTATGAAATGCTGAATTTACCATACCACGTGTATCTTTTACAAAATGAGTCTCGGTGGATTTACTGGAACCTCACATACAGTTCATATTTTTCCAGAATATCATTTTTCAACTTCCATGGAAATGAATTTCAGACATAGTCACTTAAAATAGATAGATAGACAGACAGACAGGTAGGTAGGTAGGAAGGTAGGTAGGTAGGTAGGTAGGTAAGTAGGTATGTAGGTAGAAAGAGATAGAGATTGGATATAGAAACAGAAATATAGATCGTATACTTTTACTGTGTGTCAGACTCTGTGCAAAATGCTAGAGATATAAAGACAGAAAATAGTGCCTATCTGTAAGAAGTTTAGGTTCTATTGGAAGAAGACAAGGCATCCTCAGGTTGCTAGGGTTGCAGAACAAGTTAGTCCAGTTCCTTGAGGTCCTAGGATGGGTTAGGGGGAGATGGATTATGCAAATTAGTTCAAAGAAGCCCCCTGACCCACCAAAAAAACAACCTGGGGTGGGATTGTAAAAATTTAAGTCAACTGGAACCCACTTGAGGCTTCATTGGGTCTCCAGAGCAACATATTTGGAAGTTCACTTATAGAAGTTTAGGCATAATAATGTCGTACCTTGAGATTGTTCCTTCCATCATTACTTTTAGGGAGACATATGGCAAATTTGGCACCCTTTCTCCAGTAGCTGATTATGGAAGATCCCATGATCATTTCTTTTTTATTTTATTTTTAATTTGTGGAATAAAACAAGCATTTCCATAACATAGTACCATTTTAAAAAGACGATTGTAAATGAAACTGCAAATCCACTACGCACAACTTGCTATTCCTTTCAAATATATGATAAAATTATAAAGTAAATTTTTCCCTCCCTCTTCTCCCTAAAGAAGGTTACTAAATACAAACAGGTATATGTATGTGTGTTTATGTAAAATTATTCTATGCATACTTTTATTTTTCAGTTCCTTCTCTAGATGCAGACATCTTTCTTCACGTCCTTTATAATTAATTTAAGTATTTGTAATAGATAAAATAACCTATTTGCTCAAAGTCACCCTTTAAATAACATTGCTGTTACTGTGTGCAATTCTTGGTTGTGCTCATTTCACTCTTCATTATTTCATGCAAGTCTTTCCACGTTTTTCTAAAATCGTTAGACTCATCCTTTCTCATAGCACAGTAGTATTCCATCACAATCATATGCAACTTAGTTTAGTTTCATTCCCCAATTGACGGGCATCCCTGCAGCTTCCAGTTCTTTGCCACCAGCTGCTATAAACATTTTTAGAACAAACAAGTTCTTTTCCTTTTTCCCTAATAATCTTTGAAAATGGACCAAGTGGTGGTATTGTTAAGTCAAAAGGTATAGGTAGTTTAATAACTCTTTGGGCATAATTCCAAATTGTTCTCCAAAATGGTTAGTTCAGTCCACAGTTCCACCAACAGCATATTTAATAGTGTCTTGGTTTTTCTACATCCCCTCCGACATTTGTCACTTTCCTCTTCTATCATTTTAATCAATCTGGTAAGTACAAAATGATATCGAGAGGTTGTTTTAATTTGCATTTCTCTACTCAATAATGATTTAGAACATTTTTATATGACTACAAATTGTTTTGATTTCTTCATTGGAAAACTGCCTGTTCATATCCTTTGATCATTTATCAATTGAGGAATGATTCATTCTTATAGATTTGACAAAGTTCCAATTAATATTTGTGAATTTCCCTCCATCTTATTTTTACTCACTATTTTCATTCTCAGTCTCTCTTTTAACCCTATCCCTGTTACTTTATCTTCTCCATTACCCTGCTATTCCTTATTTTACCCACCCCTCTAGAATTCCCTCTTATTTCCCCCCAACCTCCTAATCTTATTCTATACACCCTCATGATAATATCTAAGTTTTTTTTTTAATTCATTGGTGGTACTTTCTATATTTTTCCATTTCTTTTTTGTTTGTTTGTTTTGTTTATTTGGAGGGGGAAAGGCAGGGCAATTAGGGTTAAATGACTTACCCAAGTTCACATGACTAGTAAGTGTTAAGTGTCTGAGGCCAGATTTGAATTCAAGTCCTCCTGACTCCAGGGCCAGTGCTCTATTATTGTGCCACTTAAGTTATCTCTCCATTTCAAAAGAAAACTAGGCATTGATTTATATAATTTTAAGCAAAAGACATCCTAACAAAGTGTCTAGTCTAACATTTCATCCTTCAAATATGGAAACTGAGACCCAGGATAATCAAATGACTTCCCAAAATTGGGTCATTAGAATTAGGGCTCTAGAACTAGATGGGCCCTCAATGGATGAGATCCCACAGAAGTTATGTAAATTACCTGAGGTGATACAGGGAGCATCAGGGATGGTCTGCGGACCACTGTCATCTGACTCCTGGATCTCTGTGCCTTCTGCTGGACCTCTCTACCTCCCCTATTGGCTAGTGCTTGAGAGAGAATTAGAACCCTGATCTTTTGTTAGTAATTCTGTGATCTTTCCACCACAAAATGAGCAAGAATGATATTGGTCATGCTCAGTCTTTTGTTGTTGTTGTTACTAAGTCTCTTATGGAGCTGGATTTTGATGGCGAGACTACTATATCCTCCTTTCTCCTTCCCTTTTAGGCACAATTTGGGGAGGAGGTATAGCAATGGGGATATAACATATATAAATATATTTGTATATGTATATATGTATAGACGATGTACATATATTTATGTGTATATGTATGTACACATGTGTGGTGTGATTATCACATGTACACCGACATTTCATGTATTATAAATGTGTATGCATATAAATGCTTGCATTTGTATAAATATACACTTGCATATGCACATGATGCAGGCGTATATGTGTGCTCATGTTACGTGTGTGGATTGTGTGTGCACCTGCATAATATTATTTATATTATACATGTGTGTATATGATTTTTGTTGTTCAGTCATTTCAGTCACGTCCAACTCCCCATGACCCCATTTGTGGTTTTCTTGGCAAAGAAACTGGAGTGGTTTACCATTTCCTTCTCTAGCTTTTTTTTTACAGATGAGGAAACTGAGGCAAATATTGAAGTGACTTGCCCAGGGTCGCAGAGTTGCTAAGTATCTGAAGCAGAATTTGAACTCAGGTCTATTGACTCAAGACCCAGCGCCACCTAGCCGCCCCCATGTGTATAATTATATATCAACACATAGCAGTGGTGACATCACCCTTCTTGCCAGTTATGTGGAGATCTCAAAGTTTTACAAAGCTACGTGGCCCCAGGGCTTCTCCTGAATTGTAGGTCATCTCTGCAGCTGTCTCTGATAGGGCTACCTCAGCATCACTGGTACAACTTGAGTGTGCACGTTAGAGAGTATGGCTCTAGTTCCAACACTTTGACGTGTCTGTGACATACATTTTAACCCACACAACATATGATTTCTAAGATTCACAAGTCCAGTGAACACAAGAAGGAAAAGCCAAGTAACAGCTGGAGCCAGCAGATAAGTGGAACTGGAAGGAATATAAAAAGACCTTTGCCTCATTTTTTGTGCTAGTTCTGACCAAGCAACACTACTACACAGATCCAGAGAGGGCAGGGTTGGTATTGCCATATTAAACTTGCTGGATACTTTTTTTAAAGCTGTGCACTGTGGATTCACAGTCCTTCTGTATATAGGAAAATGGTCACGTTTGTTGATGAATGCCAAGTTCATGATAAAAAAATAATTTTTAAAAACAATGTTACAAAGAGGAGGACATGGAAGAGAGAAGAAGAGGAGGAGAAAGAGGAAGAGGAGAAGGAGAAGGACATGAATGAGATGGAGGAGGAGAAAGAAGAGGAGGAAAGGGAGGTGCAGGAAAAGGAGAAATATCACAATAATAGCAACATATAAGAATGAGAAGAAGAAGAAGGACACAAGTAGGAACAAGAATAAGGAGGAAGAAAGAAAAAGGAAGAGGAAAAGGATCTTTTCATAGCCCTTTGAAGTTTGTCAAGCTCTTTACATATATCGTCACGTCTGACACAGACAACCAACCTGATGAGGAGTGTACAACAGGTCTTAGTTCCTTTTAACAGATGAGAAAACTGAGACCTAGGAAGGTTAGGCTTCAAATATACCACCATCGAGACTATAAATATAAAATAGTCTGAAATTATACCAACAAGACAGGTCTAAATGTCATATGTGACTGCAGGATTAACCATGAAAGAAATATTCCCATTTTTTAAATGAGCAAAATCCTTTTTATTTTTTAAATGGCTTTAAATGACAAACAGAAGAGCTTGTGATTTAATCTAGAAGCCATAGAGAGACATCAAAGGCTTTGTTCAGAGAAAGGGAATGATGCAATCAGAATTGTGTCTCAATTCTATCAATTTAGCAACCATGCAGAGGCAAGAGGTCTGTTTCCATCTGGGAAAACAACTGGGTAGTTCTTGTGTTATGCTGGTGAGAGGTAAGGAGGGCCTGAACCAGGGCGGCGGCTGCCTAACAAGAGGACATATGTAAGCTAGGCTGCAGGGGTAGATTTCACTGCATGTAACAACTCATTGGATGTGGTGAGGAAGAGCAAAGAGAGTTAGGTGACTCTCCTTGAGCCTGGGTGACTAGGCAGATAAAATGCACTTGATAGAAATTAAGAAGTTTGGGGCAGCTAGGTGGCACAGTGAATAGAGCACCAGCCCTGGAGGCAGGAGGACCTGAGTTCAAATTCAGCCTCACACACTTAACACTATCCGTGTAACCTTGGTCAAGTCACTTAACCCCAACTGCCCTGCCTTCTCCCCTCCAAAAAGAAAAAAAAATGAGGAAGCTTGAGAAAGGAGTTAGGTTTAGTGGGAAAGACAGGAAGCTCTGAATTGGACTTGTTGAATTTGAAGAGGTCCATCAGAGAGCTGGTGATGAAAGGAAAAGAAAAAAGTGGGAGAAGGGTGGGCCAATCTTTCCATTAGTGTGAGGATCCCCCTTTATAAGAAATTAAGAAGAACATCTAAATGCAAGTTCCACAAGATTATACATGAGTAACTTAAGCTCATATTCCTCTGCCAAGCTATAATCCTCCGTTTCTAACTGCCTGCTAGACATTTCCACAGCTACATCTTGCTGACGCTTCAAATTCAACACGTCTCATCATCTCCCCAACAAGATCCTCCTCCTCACTTTCCTTTTTCTACAAATGGCTCCTCCGTTCTCCTATTTGCCTAAGTTCGAAACCAGAGAGACAGCCTTCCTTCTGCTGTTTTCTTCTCCCCCACCAACTCAAATCAGTCACAAACTCTTTCAATCTTCCCCTACTGATCTCCCAAATCCATCCCCTTTTCTTTCCATTCTTACCACTATGACCCTAGTTCCAGTCTTCATTCTTACCAGCCTCTTAACTAATCTCTCTGCTGACAGCTTCTCTCCCCTCTAATCCACTGTACACAGGGCAGCCAAATTAATCTTCTTAAAGGACACATCTGATTAAGTCATGCTACTCCTCTGCACAGAAGCCTTTGATGTCTCCGCATTGTCTGCCAAACGATATCCAAATTATTTAACCTGACGCTCAAAACCCTATGACAATCATGACAATGGTAACAGTAATGCCTAGCATTGGGGGGAAGGGAGCAAGCATTTATTAAACGCTTCTTGCTTTAACGTTTTCAAAGCACATTACAAATACCTCATTTTGTCCCGAGAGGTAATTAAGAGCTATTATCAGTCCCATTTTACAGATTAGAAAACTGAAGCAGCCAGAGGTTAAATGACTTACTCAGGGTCACACAGCTAGTAAGGGTCAAAGACTGGATTTGAATTTGGGTCTTCCTGCCTCCAGGTTCATCACTTTTTCCACTGAGCCCTTACATTATGGTTCTGACTTTCCAGTTTTATAATTAAAGTTAACACATATAGAACTTTAAGATTTAAAAAGTAGTTTATGTATTTTTTCATTTGAACCTCATGACAACCCTGTAAGGTTGTTTTCATTTTATATATATATGCATATATATGTATATATTATTTATATATTTATATATATAATTGACAAAATTTTATATTATTTTTATATATATATATATACATATATATATATATAATCCATAGTACTATCCTCATTTTGTTGTTTAAAAAAAACTGATGTCTAGGAAAGTTAAGCAGTTTACTTAGGGCCACACAGACTAGACTATGTCTGAGGCAAGATTCCAACTCAGGACTTCCTAAGCCCAACATTCTATCCACTGTCCCACCACCTGGCTGTCTCACCACTTCCTTGTATGAACCCTATTTTTCTAAACAAATTAAATGACTCGTAATTCCTTAAAGATATCTTGTGATCTTCTAACTCTGCTGTGATATTCTTTATTTTTCTTTTGGGATACCCTCTGTAATTTCACTTCCCAAGGAAAAAGATAGATCAATTCTCCCACCCTGCTCAAATTTCCCAAAGCCTTCCTCAGTCACTTTATTACAGTCAGACCCTCAGTTCACAGGTTAGAGAATAAAGCACAGAGCAAAGAGCCTTAGGATCATAGCTCAAGAGCTAGAAAGGACCTCTCAGGCCATCCAGGCCAATACCTTTTCCTTCTCCATTTTACAGATAAGGACATTGACACCCAAGGAGGTTAAGTAATTTTTGCCCAAAGGTCTCAAGAATCTAATCCAGTTGCATGTAAGTATCAGAGATGGGATTATGAACCAAGGTCCCCTGGTTCAGGTTCAGGTTCCACTAAACCACACTTTCAGTGCCAAAGCCTGTAGTACTGGGATTCTTAGGGTGTCTCCTATCCCGAGGACCAACTTTGCTTAGCATACCAGTGGAACGAGATAAGAAATGTGAGGTGAAGCCTGAGCTCAGCTTTTATAGACTCTATGATGCTGGGTGACCCTTAGGTTCCTTACCTGGAAAATGAGGGTGATGGCATTATACAGTTACTCTGAAGAAAGACCTTCGGAAAGCATAAAACTTTCTAAATGTGACATATTAATAAACCATAGCAAGCTACGTGAATGTGGTCTAGACATGTGGTTTTCCCCTGTAGAATGTAAGTTCCTTGGGGGAACCTTGTGTGTGTGTGTGTGTGTGTGTGTGTGTGTTGCCATGGTAGGACATGGGGTGGGGGTGGGAAGATCAGATCTGTGATTTTATACATTAATGGAAATTTGACAGAGACAATTGCCTCCACCAATACAGATTTTTGCCTCCTCAGCAAAGTATTGTTTTAGTTCCTCTTTTAGGGTATAATGGACCCTTTTGTCAGAATGTTGAAGCCCATGGAACCCTTCTCAGAATTGTGTTTTTAAGTGTATAAAATGAAATACAACATGATTACAAAGAAAGCAAATTACACTGAAAAAGGTACCTATCTATCTGTGTGCATGTAGAAATATATTTAATATATACTATGGAATGGGTAGCTAGGTGGTGCAATGGATAGAAGACCAAGCCTGAAGTCAGGAAGACCTGAGTTCAAATTCAGCCTCAGACACTTACTAGTTGTGTGATGATTAACTTTTTTGCCTCACCTAGTTTTCATTTATGAGTTCTTGAAATATAGTTCTGAAAAAAACAGGCTTTGATAAAGCTCATTGGGGTTCAAGTAAGCTATTTGACCATACCTTTAAATCCAAATCACTATGGCTCTAATTGATTGACCAATAATAGGTCCCAGTTCAAACCTACTTGCTCATTGGTTGGGTTTTGATGGCTCAGAATGAGTGTAAATAGCAACTGTCTCAGCAACTCTGAGAGTCTTGCTCTCCCAGATTTATCCTTTTATGAAGGCAAAACAGGACACCTTTTGCCTCAGTTCTTACCTAGCATTTAATTACTGAATGGGCACTGCCTCAGACAAACTGAGAACTGGGAAAGACTTTAGCTTAAAAACACCATGGTCTCCCACTGCGTCCAGGGCCATCGCTAGCCATCTTGACCTCTGTCTTGCCAATTGGACTCCCATGACTCTGAAGGAGAGAATGAGGCTGATGACTTTACACAGCTCTGTCTCACTTAAATCTAATCTGCTTGCATCTCAAGACATCACCCTCCTGATGTCATTTGTCCTCTTCAAGAAAGGGGGACACACAGCAACAGCTATGTGACCCTAGGCAAATCATATAACTCAGTTTGCCTTGGTTTCCTCACCTGCAAAATGAGCTAGATAAAGAAATGGAAAACGACTCTAGTATCCTTGCCAAGAAAACTCCAAATGTAGTCACAAAGAGTTGGACATGACTGAACAACAGCAATAAAATATAAGTCGTATGGGGATCGATCGCGAGACATGAGAGACACTGGCATGGGGCTGCCCAGCGTAGAATGCCTGCATCAAAGAAGGTACTGTGCTCTATGAGAAAAACATAATTGCAGTAGTTCAAAAGAAGCATGATAATTACACATTTAGAGACATATGCACTCCAAATGTTCATATGGACTATTTGTGCCTGACCTGTGCTGTGAGTAGTACAAGTTGCCCCACTGCCCTTCCTTCCTTCTTTCCTTCCCTTCTTCCTTCTTCCTCTCTTCTCCCCTCCTGCACCCAAATTAATGTAAATTTTGATCACTGAAATCTCTCAAGCTATGTTGGGGTTTACAGGCTAGATTTCTTTCTTAAGAACCATGCCTTAAAACCAATCACCCTGGTTCTCATTGATTGATCAATAATAGGTCCCAGCTCAAACCTCTGTTGCTCATTGTTTGACTTGTGATGGCTCAGAGTTAGTGTAAATAGCAACTGTTTCTGTTCTGACCAGAAACTGAGGATCTTCCCCTTCCAGACTGATTCTTTTGTGAAGGCAAACTAAGAGATCTTTTACCTCAATTCTTACCTAGCCTTTAATTACTGAATGAGTTTTGCCTCAGACCTTAGCTTAAAAAGGCCATGGCCTCCCTCTGCATCCTTGACCATCACCAGCCATCTTGAACTATGTCTTGCTACTGAACTCCCATGATTCTGGAGGAGAGACTGAGACAGATGACTTTGGACAGTTCTGTCTCATTGAAATCTAATCCACTTGCAAGTCAAGACATCACCCCCTGATGTCATTAGTCACCTTCGAGAAGGAAGGACAAACACAATAGTCTGACCTGTGATAAAGCCTTCCAAGCTTGAATTGGTCTGATCATCCACAGTCAAACACCCTATACTTTGATCCCAACATAGTGATGTCATTTGGTCCTCCTCGAGAATGAGGAACAACAGCCAAACAACCAGCTGTGTGACATTGAACAAGGCACTTAACCCTGTTTGCCTCCATTCCTTCACAACTAAAATGAGCTGGAGAAGGAAATGGCAAACCAGTCCAGCATCTCTACCAATAAAACCCCAAATGAGGTCACAAAGAGTCAGACATGACTGAAACCACTCAACAACAACAAAATATAAGTCATATGGGGCAACTAGATGTCTTAGTAGATACAGTGCTGGGCCTGGAGTTGGGAAGATCCAAATTCAAATCTGGCCATACCAACCGCGTGACCCTGGGAAAGTCACTTTAGCCTCTGTCTTAATCTGCTGAAGAAGAAAATGGGAAACCATTCCATTGCCAAGAAAACCTCATGGAAATGATAGTCTGTGGCACCACAAAGAGTCAGATAAAGCAGAACAACAACAAATATAAATCATATATAGATAACATATTTAATTCATATTGTAATATAGAAATGTGTAGATGTTTGTATATGCATATATGCATGTGTTTATATATATGCATGTATACACATAAAGATTCTTGTGTACGTGTGTATATGAAAGTTGGACATGACTGAACCACAAAAAACAAGTAGCTTAATGAAGTGACTCATTCAGATCAGAGGTTCGTTATATGTCAGAGGTGACTTAAACTCAGCTGTTCCTGACTTTGAGGCCCATCTCTAACCACAATTTTCAGAGCTGTCTTACACAGAGGTTATATTTAATAAATGTTTCCTGGCTGACTAAATAAAGTAGACAAGCAGTAAGTAAATTCTTATTAACTATACTGATGATAATAAATGTTTCCTGACTGACTAAATAGAGTAGACAAGCAGTAAGTAAATTCTTATTAACTATATTGATGATAATGATGCATATTAATCTTATTTTTGTCATTTAAATTCAAGTTGCAGAAAATCCTTTGCATATTAACCAGATATGTGGGCGGGTTGGTGAGAAGGTATGGCAAGGAGCAATTGCTCTAAAAAAAAAGATCCAAGGGTTTTAGTAGCTCCTTGAAACTTTATTAAGTTTCCCCAATATCCGCACAAGGGGATATTGCAGTCAAAAATGTAATGGGGTCTGAGGGAGAGAACTCTTTTAGTAACAAGGACCTGATAATTCTGTTGCCCCATGGCCTGATTAGATATGTAAATAAACTCGTGTGTGTACATATAGATGCATGTGTGTGTGTTCCTTTCTGGGAATCACATTTTAGGAAAGTCATTGATTAGCTGACTCTGAGGCTAGCTCTTCCCTACAATAGCCCACCTGTGACCCATTTGAGCTCTTTGAGCTTGGACTTGTTTGCAGTGATAGTGGAGAGAGCACTGGGCTCTATCAGGAAAATCTGAGTTCAAATTCCACTTCAGAAACCTGTGAGATGTGTGACCCCAGGGCAAGTCACCCAAACATCTCTTTGGGTCAGTTTCCTTATCTGTAAAATGAAGGGTTGGATTCAAAGATTTGTAAGGTTTCCTTATGCTCTAAATCTGTGATCCTAGTCAAAGATACTTATTAGCTGCATGGCCCTGGGCAAGTCACTTAACTTCTATTTGCCTCAATTTACTTCATAGTAAAATGGGGATAATAACAGCACCTATCTCACAGGACCATCTTCAGCATCAAATGACATAATAGCACAGTGCCGGGCACATAGTAACCATTATAATAGCTCCTTATTCCCTCCTCTTCCCCTAGTCACTTAATTTCTCAGAGTCCAAGCAGATCTCTAAGACTGTATGTAATTTGCCAGTTACCAATCTGTTCTGACAGAATCAATTTCCTTAGTAGGAGTCCCCTACAACCAAGCATTGCTAACTCAATAGGAATGGGCACTGTCTCCTCAGACAGTTTGTCACTTCCTCAGACTCTTTGTCCTGTACTGACTTAGAAGATAAATTCCTGTAGCACTGTTGAAGGTCAAGAAGAACGACGGCTGAGCAAAATTGGGTTATTCCTCTGCAATCAATTGACACAAAAGAATTCATCTCCCAAGGGAAATTTGACCACCTTGGTTAAACTAGAACAGGAGCTTAAAAAATCCACCCTGCTGCTGCCATCCAAGGGTTATCTTTTTCCTTTCTCTGTTGGCTTCACATCAAATGCTAACTGGCTCATTTTGTGTTGGACGGTTGGGTTGGCCAACTTGCTGGGCTCTCTCTGTAGGCCACTTTTAATGCTTCTGCTGCTGCTGAGCCATGGATGGAAACCTACGCAGCAAATCAGACACCTGTATTCAAATCCTGCCTGAGATACTTAGCAGCCATCTTGCTTTTATCCCTCCTTCTAATGGCATTGAACTCAGTGGACTCTAAGTTTTCCCCTCCTAGCTTTAAATCTAATATCGTAACAGCAAAGGAACTCTTCCTCTACCCTCCCCAATTGTCTGAATCTCTGCTAGTTTCCCTAGGAAAGAAACGACTTATAATTTTCCCCTTGAGTTGTTCTCATTTTCCATGCAGCCCCAAACCAATAAAATCCAATCTAATAAGAATCAATTAAATTCCAATAGCATACAAGGTACTGTGCTAGGTGCTAATGACACGAATGAACAAAAATATTCTATGACCTGGAGTTTATATTTTAAGTGAGGGCTTGGAATTTATAATTAAATAAGAGTATAGAAGAGATTGTTAAGGAGAGAGAAAACAGCTAATAACTAGGTAAATCAAGCAAAAAACTACCCAGGGAAGATCGCACATTAACTAAACCTTGAATAAGGCTAGGGAAATGAAGAAACAAAAAGGTAAGGAGAAAACACATTACAGACACAAGGGGACATACTGAGAAAAGGCATGGAAAGGAAGCAGAATGCTGAGTTCGGGGGACCTCACATAAGTCATTTGGCATTTGAGAGAAGAAGAAATAATCTGAACATTTTATGACCCAGAAATGTTCCCTACAATCCTTCAGGTTCTCATGGAATCATGGAATGCAGAACCTCAGAATTATCCTTCATTTGCTTGGTTTGCCCTGGTCTAATCTAACTAAGTATCAAAACCTATTTTCAGATACAGTGAGAAGAATATTGGATTTGAGATCAAATGACTGATTTTAAGGCCCAGCTCTTCCACTAACCGCTTCCGTGACCTGGAGTAAATAATGTCAACTTTGTGACCTCAGTTGTCTTACTTACAAAATAAGGTGATTGGATCACATCGGTGGTGTTAAACCACAATAGGAATGACCACTAACCCATAAGGATCCCTGTGGCATCACATTGACTTAGGAAATCATAGATAATATGCATATTTTTACTAATTTAATTAAACTTTTCCCAGTTACATTTTAACCTGATTCAACCACACTCAGGAGTGTTGGGGCAATAAGCCACATGGGTGACACTTTGGGATTTGATGACCATAAGATCATATCGTAGACTGCAAACCTTTAAGTGCTGTGTAGATGTCAGATTTTAGAACACATGATATTTTTAATGTGAGTTTTCTTGACCACTCAGTTCATCAGTCATTCCATCCTTTGAAATCTGAAGGCTGGTGTCTGTCTTTGTGGACTTTGCACTTCAAGGTACCAAATGAAGTCATGGGGACTTAAGGGATAGTGGTCCAAGAGTCTGAGCAAATATTGATTTTTTTTTCACATACCCAATAGCAGCATCTACAGGTGGAATTTGATCCTAACAACAATTCTAGGAGATAGGTACTATTATTGTCCCCATTATACAGACGAGGAAAATGATGTGGAGAGAGGTTAATTAACTTGCACAGGATCACACAGTTAATAAATACCAGAGGCGGCATTGGGAACTCAGGTCTTGTTCACTCTGAGACCAGCATTCTCTTCCATTCTGTTCCCTAAAAAGAACTAGGGTTATCTCATTTGAGAACATTTATTATATCATTTAATAACAACCCCTGGGAAGTTGGTGCTATTATGAGCCCCACGTTACAGTTGAGGAAACTTAAGGCAGACAATAGTTATGAATTACCCAGGGTCACACAACTATTAAGTGTCTGAGGCTGGATTTGAGCTCAGGTCTTCCAGACTCAACACTGTATCCCAAGCACCACCTAGGAGCCTCAGTTACTGGGATCTGAACCAAGAGCAGGTACCAGGCCATACCGTCTGCCTCAGTCTCACTTCGATTTACCTGATGACTTGACTTGCACAATGGCCTTTGTCCTAGCTCCATCTCTTTATACATCTTTATAGCATCTTTATAGCATCTCTGGGTACTGGCTCTGTTCCTTGATGTGATCCTGACAGGTCCCACAAGTCTATCAAAAGATCAAGTGGCCTTCAGGTCTCCTGGAGGGACCTGACGTTGGAACTGCCTGGTGGGCTCAGTCTTCCATCTGCTAGCACAGTTCCCTGACCAAGAACAGAATGTTCCTTGCAATAAGTACAGACTTGAGTATCACATGAGCATAGGGCCCCCACTTACTAGGAATCACCCTGAAGATCCCCCAAGCAGAATGCCCACAGGCTTCTAGCTATTTTGTGCAAAGCCAGCCTAGAGGGAAGAGCTAATGGCTGTTTCTCTGGGATTTCTCTGCCTCCTCAGTCTGTCTCTCTGTTTCATCTTTGTGGGGCTGTTTCTCTGGGGAGCTGGACTTAGCTGAAACCCTTCACATTACTAGTTTTGCCAAAAGTCGTTTACTTCATTTTTGAAAGGTAATGACATGCACTAAGGCCATCTATTAGAGGCAAGAGATAGAAATTATTGCCCTGAGGAGAAGCAATTTACCCAACGTGGTTTTTAGTTCTCTAAATAATTGCTTCCATCACTGAACTCCTTGTTTTCACCAGAGTCCCTCATTTCCCATGGTAAGAACGCAGCAATAAACAAACTGTTTGCTGTTTGCATAACAGACTGACTAGTCAAATGGGTGCAATTAAGTGACACAATCAACTGTGTTTTCTCTTCTTCTCCCTTCAAAAAATTTAAGATCATGGGAATTTTAGAGTTGAAAGTTTTAAAGGCCAGGTAGCTCAGACTCCCGTCATTGAGCAAATGCATCTACAACATTGCCCTCCAAACTGAGCATCAGCAGATTTAGAGCCAGAACAGGCCTTAAATATCACCTAATCACAGCATCACAAAATGGAAGGAACCTCATAAACCATTCAGTCAAATCTGGACTTGTACAGGGATCACTTCCATTGCTTCTCCAATGAATGATCTTTCAGCCTTTGCTTAAAGGCTTCCAGTCATACCCTTATGTGTGGGTGCTCTGTCCAAAGGAATATAAATTTTGATCCCTTATACATCTTAAGGTCTTTTGGGACTTGGGGGCTAGATTTTGTTTCTTCCCTATTCATTTATTATATAGTTGGGTTTTTTTCCCAAAAAAACTGGGTCAATTAACTCTTTTGTCTCATCAAGTTTTCATTTATGACTTCTTGAATTATAGCTCTGAAAACCCAATCTTTGATAAAGCCCATTGGGGTTCAAATAGAACTTCTTAACTATGCCTTTAAACCCAAATCACTCTGGCTTTTACTGATTAACCAATAATAGGTCCCAGCTCAAACCTCACTTGCTCATTGTTTGGGTTTTGATGGCTCAGAGTGAGTGTAAATAGCAACAGTTTCTGTTCTGACCATATATGAAGACAAACTAGGTCAACCTTTGCCTCAACTCTTACCTAATTTTTAATTATTGAAAGGATGTTGCCTCAGACAAATTGAGAGTTGGAAAAGACCTTAGATTAAAAAGGCTAAGGTCCCCCACTGCATCCAGGGCCATTGTCAGTCATGTTGACCTATATCTTGTCACTGGACCCAGATGGCTTCAGAGGAGAAAGTGAGGTGGGTGACTTTGGACAGTTATGTCTCACTTAAATCCATTTCACTTGCAAGTCAAGATATCCCCCTCCTGATGTCATTGGTCCTTTTCAAGAAGGAAGGACACCCAATAACAAAGATATCCAGTGCAGAGGAACTCTGCCTACTTGGGCAGCCCTGTCTCTTTGGGACTGGTTTAAATATTAGGAAGCTCGTGGTGTTCACAGAGCTTAAATCTCTTCCTTTGCATCTTATACCTATGGCCTTGAATCCTGCTCTCCATGGTCAGAAGAAATCTAATCCTTTGAATCTTGTAGGTTGTCTTCAATTTATGCTCTCTATATCTTGCTTGTACAGAAGCATTTTCATGTTCTTTCTTCCATTAGACTGCTAGCTCCCTGAGAACAGGAACTGTCTTTTGACCTTCTTTGTAATTCCCAGGGCTTAGCACAGTGCCTGGCACAAAGTGCTTAATAAATATTTATTGATTGACTAATTAATTCTTCTCCCATGTAATATTCCTACAAATACCGGAAATCAGCTATCACATTATCTTACACACACACACACACACACACACACACACACACACACACACACCTACCTAACACCTTTTCTCCAAACTAAATATCTTCAGCTCCTTTGGCCAATCTTCATAAGGATTGGACTTAAGGACAACTAACTCCGTGGTCTCATACTCTGGACCCTGTCCTGCTAGTCAGAATCCTTCCTAAAACGTGACACCCTGAACAAAGCCAACTATTTTGGATATCTGGATGGCCTGACCAGGGCCGAGTACAGTGAGACCATCACCTCCTGGGTCCCAAACACTGTAACCCACTGAATACAGGTTGAGATAGCTTAGACTTTTTTGGTTTTAACTATCATGTCACGTCAAATTTGTAGTTCAGTCAATCAGCAAGTATACAAATAAAAAATGACATATTCTATGTAAGTGGACAGAATCTGTGCTAAATTCTGGGGAAAGAAAGAAAGGTAAAACCACAATCCCCACCCTTGAAGAGAGTACATTCTAAAGGCAGAAACAACATGTAAATAACTAGGTAAATTGTAAATGCATAGTGTTTATCAGACCTTCTGGTCCCTAGGAAAGATGAGAAGGGGAAATAAAGAGAGAAACCAACTGTACTTTTTTTTGCATGGTGGAAAAATATCAGTAGTGTATGGAGTCAGTCCATCTACCTCAAGGTTATATAGGCCTGGGTGAAGGACAAAACTTCAAGCTGAAAAACACATAAGCAGCAAATCTGACTTCTTTTAGTTTTCCCTTGTCTCCTCTTACGTGGTCATTCATCTATAACTCGAATATCTCCAGTGAAGGGGAGTTCACTATCTCCTGGAACAGCATGTTCTACAGATAAACTTTGTTCTGGGCTCCGAGAAAAATGTGTCCTTTCTCATGGCCAAGGTCAGCCTTCTTTCCTTGAACTAGTAGTTTTCAAGCCCTCCTGTCTCCTCAGGGAACCTGTCCCATCAATTCTTCCTTCTTTTTTTCTCTCATCTTAAATCTTCCCTTCTTCAATGGCTCCATTCCTGTCTACAAAATCAGGTCTATCGCATCCCTAAAAGAAAAAAGAAAATCGAGTCTTCCATCTCCTTGAGCTGTCACCTTATATTTCTTCTCTTTTTTCATAGCCAAACTCCCAGGAAGGGTAAGGAATACTTATTAACTCTCTCTCCTTGCTTCTCTATACTCTTTACCTTTTACATTAAGACTTCTTACCTAGCCACCTGACTGAAACTGCTCTTCCCAAAGTTATCAAGAATCTTGTAACTTCTGAATCCAGTGTTCTTGCCTTATTTCTCATCTGAGGCTTTTGAC
The DNA here is from genome assembly GCA_028646575.1 of Pseudocheirus occidentalis. Lineage (NCBI taxonomy): Eukaryota > Metazoa > Chordata > Mammalia > Diprotodontia > Pseudocheiridae > Pseudocheirus > Pseudocheirus occidentalis. The sequence goes on from CM053593.1 coordinate 144,534,635, forward strand.
ATGGTAGAACAGACAAGGCCTTCCTCCTGGATACTCTTTTCCCTTGGTTTCTATGACACTCCCTTCTCTTGGTTCTCCTTCTACCTCTCTAACTGCTCCTTCTCAGTCTCCTTGTCTGGGTCAGCATCCATCCCTTACCCACTTTGCATGGGTGTCTTCCAGGCCTCCATCCTGCGTCCTTATCTTTCTCCTTACTATCTCCCTTAAAGGTCCCATAGATTCAAGCATCATTTCTATGCATATGACTGTCAGATATGAAGAGACATCCTTCTATAATGGCTATCTTCAAAGCCAAAAACTCAGGTTCATACCCTGAATTCAGGTTTACACCTCTTGATACATACTGGCTGCTTGACTCATTGTAAGTAACTTGATTTCTCAGTATACTGGTCAACTTCTAAGACTATTAGTTGTAGAGAAGGGAGCAGCCTTCCTTGGTAAAGGAAGTTTCCTTTTCTTGGGATTTATTTTGCCAGTGAAATCACAGGTGTAGTCCCTATTCAGATGGATAGATGATGAGAGAGAGAGAGAGAGAGAGAGAGGGAGAGAGAGAGAGAGAGAGAGAGAGAGGAATGTAGTATGACTCCTAAGTTGCAAACCTGAGGAACTGGGAGGATGGTGTTGTCCTCAGCAATACAGAAAAGGTTAGGAATGGGGGAGGCTTTAGGGGGAAGATAATGAGTTCCATTTTAGACATTGAATATAAGATATTTAAAGAACACTTTATCTTATACAAATTGATGCTGAGAAGAGCAGAACCAGGAAAAATTTGTATACAATCACAGATACATCATATGTGTGACAACCAACCTTGATGAACCGGACTCTTCTCAGCAACACACAGCTATAAGACAACTCTACAAGTCTCAGGATGGAAGTAGATACTTAAATTCAGAGAAAGATCTAGAAAGACCAGAGTTTAAATAGAGACTGAAGTAGTACATGCTATCATTCTTTTTCGTGTTTGGTTTTCTTTCTTTTTTTCCATTATTCACTTCATTGGTTACAATCCTTCCATTCAACCAGACTATTGTACAATTTGAAAGTATTTGCAAGTCCTATACATGATTGCACGCCACCATGGGGAGGGGGGAAGGGAGGGGATAAAATTTGAAACTCGGAGGAATGTGGAACTGAATCTTGTAAACTAAAAGTAAATAAGTCAATGAAAAAAAAAGAACATCTTATTCAAGAAGTCTGAAAGGCAATTGGAGATGTGAGGTTGGAGGTCAGCAGAGAGTGTGAGGCAGGACAAGTAGATTTGAGAATCAGACAGCATAGGGATGGCAATTAAATCCATGGAGAAAGAGAGAGACAGAGAGAGAGAGAGAGACAGAGACAGAGACAGAGACAGAGAGACAGAGAGGGATATATATGTATAAACATGGAAAATTATATATTGATATCCTATATAACTATATGTAATGTTAATTTAAACAGATATTATGTATTTCTATATAAAGTTCTATATAAACAATTAAATATATATTATAAACAGTTTGAGAATCCAAAGACATCACAAACATGAACAATGCTATTAAAAAGGAAAATGAGGGGGGCGGCTAGGTGGCACAGTGAATAGAGCACCAGCCCTGGAGTCAGGAGGACCTGAGTTCAAATCTGACCTCAGACACTTAACACAAAAACTAGCCATGTGACCTTGGGCAAGTCACTTAACCACAATTGCCCTCCAAAAAGAAAAAAAAAAGGAATGAGAGACTTCGTCATTATTAAAATACTGACCCTCAGACAGTCATAAAGCAGCATTATAGGAAAAAGCAGAAGACATTACCCATTAAAAGAAGGAGCAGCTAATTTACCTAAGACCATGCAGAAAGCCAAGAGAAAAACTAAAATTAGATTCCAGATCTCTTGACTCCTGGGGAACCAGAGTCCATGGCAAAGAAAGCTCTTTTAAGGAGAAGAAATGCAAAAGGGGGCAGAATGCCCAAGAAGGAAGCTCCAAAAGGGATAGTAGAGGGTCCTAAATGTGGGAACAGTCAAAGGGGTCAGAGGTGGCAGCATCTTGCTTAGGACCAGGTCCTGGAGAAACCCTTGTGCATGCTCGGAGGTTTTAGACACAGAGGGCAGCTACACAGTGCAGTGGATAGACTGCTAGCCTGGAGTCAGGAAAACCTGAGTTCATATCTGGCCTCAGACACTTAGCCCTCCTCCTGACCCTGTTTGGGGCTTTCTTGTCAAAGATGCTGGAGAGGCTTGCCATTTCCTTCTCTAATTCATTTTCCAGATGAGAAAATTGAGGCAAACGTGGTTAAATAACTTTCCCAGGGTCATATAGCTAGTTTCTGAGTCCAGATTTAAAATCAGGAAAAGTCTTCCTGACTCTAGATCAGGTACTTTATTCACTGTGCCACTTATCTGCTCCCATTTTACAGATAAGGAAATGGAGGTTATGAAAGGTTAAATTATTTACCCTGAGTCTAATAAGTGTATGTGGCTAGATTTGAATTGGGATCTTCCTCACTGCGGGTCCAGAGGTCTATTTTCTGTGCCACTTGGCTTTCTACATGTTATTTTCTTCCCCATCCCCCCCCCAATTTCCATTACATGTAAACCACTTGAATAAATGAATAAAAATAATTATTATGCACTTACTGTTGTCAAAGAAAAGTGCTATTTCTATGTTGCAAATATGAGCCTGACAGAAACAATTTTTATTCATTTATCATTATTGTTATCTAAGCATCGTTCCACTCAGAGAGAAAAATGCTCAAAATGACAAGATCTTCTCATGCTTCAGACATGCTTCTTCTCAGAAATCAATTGACATCCCAATTTGTTGTTATCTGTCCTTCCTTCTCAAAAAGGACCAATGACATCAGAAGGATGAGGTCTCAACTTTCCAGTAAATTGGACTGAAGTGAGGCAGAGCTGTGCAAAGCCCTTAACCCCACTTTCTCCTCTGGAGTCATCAGAGCCCAGTGGTACGACATAGGTCAAGATGGCCCAGGATGCAATGGGAGACCTTAGCCTTTGTAAGCTAAGGTCTTTCCCAGGTCTCAGTTCCTCTGAGGCAACACTCATTTCGTAATTAAAAGATAGCTAAGAAGGGAGGCAAAAAAATGGCCTAGTTTTCCTTCACAAAAGAATCAGTTTGGGGGGAAAAAGAAAATGAGGGGGTTAGATGGGGCGGGGGAAGGAATTAGTTTAGGAGAGAAAGACCCTCAGAGTTTCTGACCAGAACAGAAACAATTGCTATTCACACTCATATATCCCAATTTATAAGATCCTTGAATGAGGAATATCTCACAGTCAAGATTAAACAAGAACCCAGAATTTAGATAACAGTTCAGTTAACGGTTTATTTCATTAAAGAGAACAACAACCAGCAACTTTAAGCACACCCTTAGAAATTGTTTTCCTAAAACCACTCAATCCCTCTAAGGGCCTAAAAGGCACTCACTACCCTACCCTCAACCTGAACGTTTTCTTTCTGTCATATGGATCCTAATGCCTTTAGTACCTTGGGAAAGGGGCTTATACCCTTAGCTGGACCAATGATGGGCTGCTAGCCCCTTGTCCTCTACAGCCACTGACCTCATGACTTGAAAGGAGGAGTCTGTCTTCTAGTACAGATTTCAGTGAGTCATGAGAAGATAGTGATCACTTAATGAATACAAAGAAAACCTTTAATGAAAGTGTTGTTCAGGCACATCCAACTCTCCACCGCGCCATTTTGAGATTTTCTTAGTAAAGTTACTAGAGTGATTTGCCATTTTCTCCTCCGGCTCATTTTGTAGATGAGGCACTGAGGCGGCTCGGTCCATGTGGGGGTGGATTGATTGGTGGCCGCTGACAATCATAGCATGCACAGGTAGTTTCTCCACTTATAAATTGTAGAGCAGTTGCTGAGCAGCCTTGGTTGAAGGAATTTCCTTACTGGGAACTCCCTACGTGGATGAAATCATAAATCTGCAATTCACCCCCTCTAAAAATAAAAATCTTTAAATTCCAAAAAATATAAACCACCTTGCAACATGTGACTCGATTCTCTCTGCTTTTGTCCTACCCTCCAGAGATGCCCAAACTCCAGGTACTGTATACAGAGAACTTGCAAGCACAGATAATGAATAGCAGGTAAAATAGGTCTTAATATTTATCACAGTTGGGGGCAGCTAGGTGGCACAGTGAAAAGAGCACCCGTCCTGGACTCTGAAGGACCTGAGTTCAAATCTCATCTCTGACACTTGACTAGCTGTATGAACTTGGGCAAGTCACTTAACCCCAATTGCCTTGCCTTGCCCCCTCCAAAATAATATATCACAGCCCATCCAGGCCCTTGACACTCAGCAAGTTATCAGGTTATGATTCTGGCCTTTTAGAAGAACTGGCCTGAGGTAGTTTCTAGCAGAGGAGAGCTGCTATTGTGTGTGCCGGCTCAGAGCACCCAATCACATCTCCCTGGTGTCTTCATTTTTCCCATTTGTTACTGTATATCCCACTGCATTAGAGCAAATAGTTGAGGTTAATTAACTTAGCAATTGCCTTGAGACAGGAAAGAAATCTCATTAGAGCAGGGAACAGCCAAAGTACAGACAGATAAACCAGCTGCCATCTTGGGGAAAAAACCATAGGCAAGTCACTACATCTCTCTAGGCCTGTTTTTTTTATCTAAAATAATAGAAGGTTTAAATCAGATTCACTTTCAGCTCTCTCTGTTTCTAATGTTCTATACAATCTTTGGGATGCAGTGTGACATAGAGGAAAGGGTGCCAGATTTGTAGTCAAAGTACTTGAGTTGGAATCTCGTTATCACTTGTGTGATTTGGGGCACTTTTCTGGGCTTCAGTTTCTTCATCTATAAAATTAAGTGATTGGTTAAATGACCTTTAACGGCCCTTCCAACTCTAAATCTATGATTCTAGGACCCTAATCCTATGCCTTCCAACTTAGATCATTCAGCTCCTGCTGCTGTTACTGCTGAGATTTTGAGACAAGTGTATTTTGTTCAAGCAGATGCACTTGATTCTGCTTTTGTCACCTAAGAGATGTGTGTGGGGAAGAATATCAACTTTGTCCTTCTCCCTATATACTGTGCAGTCAGCTGAGATTAATGAAGAAACTGGATTAGTATAGTGACATATATAGGGACTCCTAGATCATGAATAGCAGAGTCTAGTACTCAAAATGGCCCTCCCAGGGACTGAAAGTCTTCTGAAATCTACCCAGTAGCCCAAAGTTCAATTCAATTAAAATAAATATTTATTTATTAAGCACCTACTATGTGCCAAGCACTGTGCTAAGCATTTGGGATATAAATAAGGAAAAGGAAGACAGCCCCTACCATCAAGGAGCTAACAGAGGAAGAAGACAACACACAAAAGGGAGCTAAAAAGCTGGAGGGGAAGGTGGGGCACCAGGGAAGGCAGGATGTTCTCCAAGCTGGTGGAAGGTAGAGAATGACCCAGATCTGAACCTCTATGGAAGAAAACTTTGTGAAGGGTTTATTACTCTACCATCCAGCCCTAAGAAGAGTGGAGAGGCAACTGAGGAAATTGGGATGTTAAGTATTAAAATCTAAGTCAATCAGCTTGGTTTGAGATTTCAGGGCATTAGCTTATCCTAGGGGATGCTTGATGTTCCCTAGAGTAGAAACAAGCAGAGGTGCTGATGGAAAATAGAGAGTTACCAACGTGGAACTAAGGGGTTATTAAGAGGCAAGAGGTATGTCTGGCAGGTAGACATCACTTCAGGGGCAATAGCATGAACTCTTCTTCGTCTTTGGCTTCAGACTCTAAATGACATAGTGGAATGAACCAAAGGGTAGAGTCGGAGGACAAGAGCTCTTCTGCTAACTCTCTGTGACCCAAGAAGCCTTCATGTAATCATAGTTGTTGTTTGCCTTTCTCCAAAGAGAACCACAGGGTGCTATCTTGTGCATGAATTGGATTTAAATGAGGCAGCTGCACAGTCATCAACCTTACTCTTCCAGAATCATCAAAGTACAGTGGCAGGACAAAAGTCAAATGATAAGATCATAGAAATTAGAGAATCAAGGCCAAGGAGACATGGAGGTAGAGAATGGCATGGAAGAAGAAAGACCATCTAGTCCAAACTTGTCTTTTTATACCTAATGAAACTGTGGTGGTACATGCCTGCAATCCATGCTGCCAAAAAGGCTGGGACTAGCAGATCTTATAAACTCGGGAGTTCTGAGCTGCAAGCTAAGCCAAATCAGGTGCCTACATTGTTTGCCTTTACTAGGGGAATGGGAGGAGAACCAAGTTGCCTAGAGAGTTGTCCCACTTTGGGAACAGAGCAGTTTAAGGCCAACTATCGTAGGATCTTCCCACAAATAGCTCCTGCACTTTTACATAGAGACTTCATCCTTTGATAAAGAAAGAAAAAGAAAATAATTTGAGATTCACAGAGGGGAAGTAATTAGCCCATGTCCTCTAGTGTCCAGAATATTTTAGGGCTCCTAATCCCTGCCCCCACCAATTAGTAAGTGTATACTCACAAAATGTGAACTTGTTATCATAAGGCAAACATCATTAAAATGATAAAGCCTACCGACAATGAAATTAAAATGATCTAGTTTCAGAGCCACACAGAAGATTTTGATTTATCCATTCCTCTGTGTGCCTCTGTGGCTGAAGAGAGTGGACCATTTGTCTCCTAGGACTGACAGACAACAAAGCGGTCCTTGATATTTTCTTCATTGGGGCATCTTTTAGGATTTGAAAGACCCAGCAGCTTGGCACATGTCTTCAAATGTCCCAGACATGAGAAGAACTGAAGTACTTTGAGATTAGAGAACAAAAAGTCCTTTCTTTCAAAGATTGGTCAGGTGAAAGAAAGAACAAAAAAAAACTCCTAGTTCTTTAGTGGCGTCTTTCTCAAGGATCTCATTATCTGTCCACATCAGTGAGTCCAGGGCTCTATACACAGTCAATGCTTACTTTGAGTTGTGCGTTACTGGATAAGTGGTTTCCCACAGATCACTATCTCATGCCAGGCAAGATTAGTACCCAACCAACATTTGGCCTGCTGTATACAGTGTGTAGTCAGACCAGAGACAATCACTGCCTTGCACAAAGCCCCTCTCCAAACAGGTAGCAACAGACTTTGGAGGTGGGGAACCTTTAGCCTGAAGGCCACACATGGACTTCTAGGTCCTTGGCTGTGACCTTTTGACTGAGTCCAAGTTTTACAGAAGAAATCTTTTAAGGGGATTTGTTCTGTGAAGTTTGGATTTGGTCAAAGGGTCACACCTGAGGACCCAGAGGGCTACTTGTCTTGAGGTCTTGGGACCACAGGTTTCCCACTCTGGACTAGGTTCTTACATTGGCAGTAGCTTGTCTATAATGGAAAACTCTTGGTGTCAGGTACAGGCTTTGGGGCCAGTTAATTTATCTTTCTTTATCCCACAGCCAGAGACTGTATCCCTAACCAGTTTATCCCTCCCCTCCAATTAAAAAATCCATTCTTCAAATCAACAAGTATTTATCGAGTACTTACTATGTGCCAGGCAGGCAGCTAGGTGGCAATGGATAGAGTGTCAGGCCTGGAGTCAGGAAGACTCATCTTCCTTAGTTCAAATCTGGTCTCA
>CM053593.1:144544707-144580153 GCA_028646575.1 Pseudocheirus occidentalis
AATTTTCAACCACATCTGCCTGAAATGTACATTTTTAGAAAAGATGCATTTTGATGTTTTAGTGCTCATGGGTTGGAATTGGGGAAGTAAACTAAAAGAAGGAGTTGGTGGAAATTTGAAAAGGAAGTTTTGGCAGCTGAATACACTTCACTAACACCTAGAAACAAAGTAGGTGCCCAGTAGCTATGGAATAGTTGAACAAATTGTAATACATAACTATAACGAAATATCATTTTGTAGTAGAAAATTGTGGCTATGAGGAATTAAAAAAAAAATCAAGGGAAGACCTGTATGAACTGACCTGGAGTGAATGAATCAGCACTAGGAGAACAATGTGTATGTTCACTACTATGCTGTAAATGGAAACCACACTAAAAGGCATCCAAAACAAGATTAATTGCAATAACCATTCTTGGTTCCAAAGACTGAATTATGAAACACATTTCCCCTCTCTGGGAGAGAGGTGGGGATTACAGGATAAGAATATTGCATTTGTTGCCAGAACAAATTAGCAAATCCAATATTTTACCAATTAGATTTGTTCAACTGTTTGGTTTTTCTTTGGGGGTGGGGGGTGGAGCTATTTTTTTTGAGGTTTCAGTGGGACTGACAATAAGAGTCAGAAAGAGTCCTCTTCCTGTGTTCAAATCTGACTTCAGACACCTACTAGTTCTGTGACCCTCGGCAAGTCACTTAACCCCGTTTGCCTGAATTTCCTCATCTGTAAATGAGCTGGAGAAGGCAACGGCAAACAACTCCAGAATCTCTGCCAAGAAAACCCCAAATGGGGTCATGAAGAGTCAGATATTACTGAGAAACGACTGAACAACATTTATTTACCACAGTGTGAGTCTGACTGGACATCTGAATATCTGTAAACAGATCTAATCTTAATTTTTAGAAACTCATAGGTGTTTTTATTATCAGCTCTTCAAGCTCTCTTGTTTCCCAAGAATGCCTAACCCTTTTCAATAAGTTCAGGAAAACTGCAAGCCCTCAAGATAATCTGTCTTTGTCTAGTCTGACATGGGCCAGTCTCTCTTTCTTAAGCCCTAAATCTGAATTTCCTTGGGCAGGCTCAAATTTAACCTAAAACAAATGGTTATGGCAGTTATTTAGAAGACATTAAATAAATAGCAATTAAAAGCTTAAACTTTTTAGGTTGACTATTTATACAGATCATATTTCAAAAAAAAAAGTAGCTTATATCCCCATTTATAGAAGGTATTAGGTGATACAAAGTCATAAACTGTCAATGAAGGTTTTACTACTAGAAAAGAAGGGGAGAATTTGACCATAGGAGTGAGAGGCAGCAGAGTGAAAGAATATTGGGTAATAATGGGTGAAGAGATGTGGGGTTGTGTTAACTATGGCAAGGAGGGCAGGATGTAACTGGTTACTCCCTGGGCTCATGCCATGTCTTTCTTAGAGTCATGCTATGCCGAATGGTACCCAGTGCTAAACAGATATTCCTTCAATTGTGCAAACAGATCCTGAGTCAAGGTAGTCTCCAAAGCTCATCCCTGAAACAGAATGGACCAGAGTACCACCCTCCTATGGCCAGTTACTGAGGGTAGAGGGGAAAGGCAAAAGAAAAGTGAGACAAGAGACTACCTGACCATCATAGGAGCCCAGATTCAGAACTGAAAGGAAACTTTAGAAGAGATTCAATCCAACCCCCTCATTTTAGAGATGATAAAACTAAGACTTAAGGAAATTAAGTGGCTTACGAAAGTTGCACAAGTAAATTTGGCAGAGGTAAGATTTCCATTCACTCCAGAGAGAATATGCTTAACCTCTATACAGGGTGGTAGGTTCCAGGGTGAGGACGGCACCTAACCAGCGCCCAAAAATGGACTGGCACTGGGACACCCATCCTCATTGATCTAGTAATGGTGACCCTAACTGGATTTGGAGTCAGGGGATCTGGGTTCAAACTCTCCTTCTGCTACTTACTACCCATATGGCTTTAGATAAGTTATTTAATATCTAGGTCTCAATTTTCTCCTCTGTAAAAGGGTAGGTTTTGACTAGAGTTCTTCTCTTCCAGTTCTAAATCAAATGATCCCTTACGAACCTTTCTAAGCCACAGTTTTCACCCAGTGTATCTCACAGAGCAGTGAGGAAAGCATTTTGTAAACTGTGAAGCACTTATAAGGATGTGAGAAATTATAACATTTTTCTTAAAACAAAAAATCTGCGGCTCAGAAAAGACATGCATGATATGCAGCATGGGACTAATTAGCTCAGAACTGTTGAGCATTTGTCTGGGGGCCTTTAGAATAACATGAATTTCATAGCTGTTTTTTTGAGAGGTATAGAAACGGGCAGAGAATAACAAGGCACAATGGGACATTTTTCTGGCATGATAGGGACATGCCCAGTCTGCTCTAAAAGACTGACCTAACACAGGTGTTTTGGAAGTGATACACAGCCATAAATAGCACCATTCAACTTATTTCCCCAACCTACATAAATCAGAACTAACATAACTGGCAGGGAATCACCACCCCGCTACGTATCTTAAATTTATGTTGTATATATTTTCTCTAATTATATGTGTGCATGTATGTGTTATCTTCCTCCCTATTTGAGGTCAGAGAGTGCTTTTGTCTTTGTACCCACTGTACCTGGCACTGTCTCTGGCATATAACCTAATAAATTTAGGCTTGTTTCCTGTTTGATTGACCTTAGGCATGTGACTTCGGCTCTCTGTTCTTCAATAGCTAGCATTTATATATAGCATTTTAAAGTTTGTAAAGCACCTCTCTAGTCTCAAATTTCCAACTGCCTTTTGGACATCTCAAACCAAATGTCCCACAGACTTATTAAACCAGCGTGTCCAAAACTGAACTCATTATTTTTCCCAAAAAACCTTCCCCTCTTCCTAACTTTCCTACTATTGTCAAGTGGTACCATTATCCTCCCTGTCACCCAGAATGGAAACCTAACATCCCAAGAGAGAGACAAATGCAAAAGGAATATACTTCCAGCATAAAGGACAATCTTTGTGGAGATATAAAAGAAGGGAAATGGAATGCCAAATTCAGATAACAGCTAGCCGTCCATTTTGTTGTATTTGTATGGCTCCTTGACTTGATTTTTATAGATGAGGGAGTAGGAAGAAAGAAAAAAACAAGCAAGGTGGGGGCAGAAAGGGAAGACTATGGAAGACAAGATCTTCTTGGGCTTAAAGTTTTTAATTCTCATGCCAATACCAAAGACTCTAATAATAACCAATGTTTCCATGGTCTCAATGATGTGGGTGTTTCCTCCAAAGATACAGATTGCAATCTACTACCCATGGCCCCCAACAGTTGGCTAAAAATGCAAATTTCGAAGCCGAACAATAGAAATGGCTTTTGTGCCTCCAACTTAGTAATTCAATTAAGCCACCAGGCCTAAAAGGGGACATAGAGGAAAAAGAGAAGAAAATATGCCATTCAGAAACATAGACATGTACTTCTACAACGGAACATGTTGCAGTGGAAAGAGCAATGGTTTGGGAATCAAAGGACATTGGTTCAAATCCTTATGAGGCATGGTCTATTGAGTCTACTGAGCCTTGGAGCCAGGAAGATCTTAGTTCAAATCCTCCCTCTGATGCTTACTAGGTGTGTAACCCTAGTGAAGTTAATCAGTTTCTCATTTCTCTTATATTTAGTTTCCTCATCTGTTAAAAATAAAAGAGTTAACAACACCTACCTTACGCAGTTGTTTGTGAGGATCCAGTGAAATGATATATGTAAAGTACTTTTCAAAAGTACTTAAAAGCCCTACATAAATATTTGCTGTTATTAGATTTTTTTGTCCCTTACATGGTCTTGGGCAAGTTATTGAAACTCTGTTCTTACATCCCTCATCTCTAAAATGAGACCATTAGACTAAATGGCCTTTAAGGTCTCTTCCAGCTATATATCTTTGATCTCATGGATGAAATACACAATCTACACACACAACTTGTGCATGGTAGTAACAAGTCAGTGGGTTGTTTGGGTTAGTAGCAAGTAACTGTGTCACATTTTGTTTTATAACAAGGTCCTGTGGGCTTTTTGAAAGGTCCAATACCCTGGTGCACTGAGATATTCTCAAACAGAGCAGTTCGTTTCGTACTGAAAAAAGAGGCTGAGAACTCCAAAATGGTTATAGATAGTAGTTTAATCAATTGGGTTACTTACATTAGGGGCCAGTCTGGGGCAGCTGCCAGAAGAAACAGTGTCAATAATGCATTGATCCCTGCAAAGACCCCAGGAAAGCCCAATGATAATTATAGGAAACAGACAAAGGGAGGAGGAGCTATAGAGCATTTAGCTACTGATTGGTGAATATTTTAGGTTTCTACTTAGTAATGAGCTCACTTCCAAGATTGGGGGTTAAGCCAGTGCTGTTGGATAAATACCCAAACACAGAGTTGTGTCCTGACCACATACTGGTCATGAACTGGTTACTGTGTCTGTGTTATGGTTGTTACTGGTCACAGTATCTAAGTTATGACATTTACCAGTCACAGTATCTAAGCTATGGTTTACAACGCTCTCTATGTCCGTGTTCTCACCATTCACAGTATCTTAGTTCTGGCTTTCACTTCCCACTTTGCATTACGGCTTTTCCCCAATAGGGACCCCATAGAAATGGGCTTGTTCATACACTTCATATACGAGGTTAGGAAATAACCACTATGTATTCATGTTTACTAACAATGCTCACTTGTCTAAAAGCTGCTTGATTTCCCAATCCTTTCCCTATCCTTTCTCTTTCCTTGACCCCCTGAGTGTAATCTCTTAGCTTGTGGGTTTCTGCTTTGGGAGATGACATTGAATTAAAATCTTTTGTCATCCATCTTATAATCTTCTTTGCCACAGGAGATGCCCTATCAAAAATGACCAAGCAGGGCTTGCAGTGTTGTCTGATTGAACTCAAAAGACTAACTGATGAGCAAGCCCTATTTTAGAATGCAGTGTAGGAACATGTAGGTTAGCCTCACCACTGCTTATGCATGAAAATTTGATGAAGGTATAACGCTACTCCTTTGTTTTCCATTTTTTAGGCCCCACAGAAAGTCAGTCCTATACGCTTTGTAGTCAATAAGGATGCCCGACCTATTTTCAATGACAATAGTAGATCCCATGGTAAAGTGCTATTTCTTTTTTTTTTATTTGAAAAATTCCAGATTAGCCTCTCTTTTGTAACAAGAAAAAAGAGCTAACCCAAAACACGTCATACAACGGCAGAAGTAGGCAATATACCCATTTTATCCTCAGCTCCCTTCAGCATTAAGAGAGGAAGGCATGTTTCATGATCTGATCTCCAGAATATTATTGGTTTTTCAGTTCCTCCACATTGATTCCCTTTCAGTGATCTTTTCTTTTGCACCGGCATAATTATTGTGTATGTTTTCTTTGACTGTTCATTTCACTTAGATTCAGTTAGTACCATTCTCCCCAGGTTTCTGACTTATGGCACTTCAAAACCGTATGGCACCTGCAATCTTACCCAGTTACCTGGGCAGTTTACCATTTAAATTGACGCAATCCAACCCAATCTAGTTCTCTCCCAGAGACAGGAAACTAAGACTAGTAGCACAGTAGCATTCCATTTTGTCCACACCAGTTTTTAACCGTGCTTTAGTTGACCAGCACCCACTTTGTTTCTTTTTTTTTAGCTGCAGAGTTGTTGCTATGCAGACTTGGATATTTATCGAACTTTTCTTTCTGTCTTAGACCTCCTTAAGGTTCCTTTTACGGTTCCCAGTACCAATTCCTCACTCTCACTCAGCCCACATGTCAGTTGCCAGATCTCATCATTTCTATGTCCACATTTCTCTAATATGCCCTTTTCTGTATAGTCACACCACCACCACGCTCAATCAGGTACTACTTAACTCTCACCTCAGCTATAAAATAGCCTTCTGGTTGATCTCCCTACTTCAAGTCTCTTTCCACCCCCAATTAATCCTCCATTGAGCCTCCTTAAGCAATCATTTTTGAAGTGCAGGTCTAACTATCGCACCTCACTACTCAATAAACTCTCATTGTGGTTCAGTCGTTTCAGTCATGTCCAATTCCCCCTGACCCCGTTTGGGATTTTCTTGGCAAAGACACTGAGAGTGGTTTACCATTTCCTTCTCCAGCTCATTTTACAGATGAGGAAACTAAGGCAGACAGGGTAAAGTGACTTGCCCAGGGTCACACAGCTAGTAAGTGTCTGAGGCTGAATTTAAACTCAGGAAGCTGAGTCATCTTGACTCGAGACCCAGCGCTCTATCCACTGTGCCACCTAATGAATCCCTCTTACCCATTTGTGCTATCTGGGTGCAGAAAGCAGACAGAATACCAACACGATCAAATCCCTAAAACTAAGGTACTCTTCCACGGTCAAGTGTCCTCTATTATCCACAAAGCCCAAAGCCCTTCTCTATTATATTAGCACTAAGGTCAGAGTGTGAGAACACAATATGTCTGGTAGAAACTCATGAGCAGGTCAGTAGAAAACCAAGGAACTTGTTCAACCCAATTATTTATTTAAAACAAAAAGAAAAAAGGCCATCAATTCAATGAATTAAATGCATGTCTCCCATTGGTTATTTTCAAACTAAGCAGGTGAACTGAATTTAATGATAATGGAGTTTTCCTCCAGAAGTTTTTGTGTATGTCCACAACTTCACCATGATATAGTGGAAAGATTACTGAATGTATAGTTAGAAGCCCTAGCTCAGGAGACAGCCTCTACTTCTTCCCATCTGGGTAACTATTAATGAGTGATATGTTTCCCCTCTCCCCGCCCCACCTCCCCAGCTTAACATTTGTTCTTTGAAAAATCAAGGGACTGGACTTAGATGATCTCTAAGGAGCCTTCCAGCCCTAAATCCTATAATCCTCTAATAATTCTACTTTAATATGTGCTATCAAATCCTAAAACTGGGCAAGTGATCCAGGAATTTGGATTCTGCTACTGATACATTTATTAGCTGTATGACCCTGGGCAAATCACTCACTGTCTCTGAGCTTGTTTCCTCATCTATTAAAATGGAGCTATTAACACCTATAGTATCTACCTTGAAGGTTTGTTTTCAAATGATGTACAGAAGCCATTTTGCAAAAACTTTAAAGCATAATGCAAATGTTAATTTTTATTAATATTAGGCAGCCTGGCTTAGTTGAGAGTCAGCTTCATATATAAGCTGCTTTGCAAAACTTAAAGTAGGATATAGATGAGAGCTATTGTTTTTAAACAGCCTGGCTTGTTGAATAGACAGCTGACCTTGGAGTCAAGAAGACCTGGTTTCAAGTCCTGTTTCTAATACATACTGGCTGTGTGACCAAGTCACTTAATGCCTTATTTACAGAGCAAGCACTGAACTTCAGAGATGTTCTATCCTATCAGGGAAAAGTTAGAAGAATTTGCCTTATTGGGAGCTCCTCAAACCAATGAAATCACAGGTCTAGTCCAAAACAAATAAAATGAGCTGTTGAGGTGGCTTTTTTTTTGAAATGGGAAATGGACAAAGTAAGGATATTGACTCTGATCTTATTTATTAAAGAATGAGCAGTGTAGAGTTAGGAGTGGGGTAGAGAGGAAATGGTGACATGCAGAAATCATCTCAGATCTCTTTGTCAAATAGATATAGGCAACTAAAGGCAATAGCTATTTAGAAAACAAATTCATTTGTGAAACATTATTCCTGAGTAGAAGGTAAAGGAGGATGGATTAAAATGACTCACATTGATAAACTACTTTTCAGTTTACAAAGAACTTGCCTCACAGAAGTCCTATGAGATATTCCTTCAGTCCTTATGGATACCCTCATTCTATTATTGGTGGTCAATTGTATGTATGGAAAATAATACTTTTAAGGGAAAGGAGTCTCTCACTATTGCCTCCGTATCCCAAACACCTTGTATTGTATTTTACATATACTAATATATGGTAGGTGTTTTACAAAGGCTTATTTCATTGGCTTGACTTGGATATGTTTCATGATATTTCTCCTTTCTCAGCTTGGCTATTAGTGTAACACAAAGGCACTGGACTGAGAATCTGGAGATGCAGGCTCTGGACCCAGTTCTATTCCAAACTGTGTGACCTCAGTCAAATCATCCCCTCTCCTTACATGTCAGTTTACCCAACTGTAAAGTGAAAAATTAGATCAGATGATGTCCAAGGATACTAGAAGCAGCTGGGTGGTAAAGTGGATAGCTCCATAAGGATGGAGTCAGGAAGACCAAAGTCCAAATCCAAACTCAAACACTTACTAGCTGTGTGACCTTGGACCAATCACTTAACATTTGCCTGCCTCAAATGTAAAATTGAGATAGTAATAGCATCTGTTTCCTGGGGTTGTTTCGAGGATTAAATGAAATAATGTGTGTGAAACACTCAACACAGTGCCTGGCACATAGTAAGCGTTATAAGTGCTCATTCCTTCTAGCTCTAACATTCCATGAATCTCAACTCCCCTCACCCAGGAAGGCTCAGAAGTAACAGGCATGATTTCTCCTTTAAATCCCAGGAAGCAGATAAGGTTTTCTGCTTTAGGAAGGTGAAATTTACTCTGAAGTATCTCACCATAAAAAGATAAAAGGAAAAAAAACAAAACCTGAGATAAGGATCATCATTTTCTAGCACCAAGTGCCCACATCAGAATCCTCCAGACTTTTGCAATAAGAAGGATCACATTACAGAGATCACTATCTCCAAACAAGCTTCCTACAACACTGCTCCAGTTTAGCAAAGGGCATGTGAATCCTGCAGTTGACAAAGCTACTTTTAAAACAGTTTAATTCTCCTTAGGCCTGGTGGTCTTAAACAGGGGTGCAGCAGATAAAGTGCTGGGTCCAGAATCACAAAGGCTACAGTTTAAATTGACTTCAGAATGGCACCTACCTCTCAACTTTGTGGTGAGGATCAAATGAATGAGATATTTGTAAAGCTCTTAGTTCAGTTGTTGCCATTAAGTCATTTACAACTTTTCATGACTCCATTTTGACTTTTCTTGGCAAAGATTCTGGAGTAGTTTGCCATTTCCTTCTCCAGCTCATTTTACAGATGAGGAAACTAAGGTAAATAGGGTTAGGTGACTTGCCCAGGGTCACACAGCTAGTAAGTGTCTGAGGCCAGGTTTGAACTCAGGTCTTCCTGACCCCAGGCCCAGCTTTCAATCCACTGCACCAGATAGCTGCCCTTAGCACCTGGCACATATGAGTCACTTAATAAATGCTCATTTCCTTCCTTCTTTAAATCCTGTCCCTAACTCCTCATCCCACATATAGG
This sequence comes from Pseudocheirus occidentalis, assembly GCA_028646575.1. Taxonomy (NCBI): domain Eukaryota; kingdom Metazoa; phylum Chordata; class Mammalia; order Diprotodontia; family Pseudocheiridae; genus Pseudocheirus; species Pseudocheirus occidentalis. Next base: position 144,553,978 of record CM053593.1, read on the forward strand.
AAACCTTCCTCAGGAACTGCATTTGCACATCCAAAGTATTAAGCAGAGTAGGAGGACAAACTTTCCCATTCTTTCTTCTCCCTCTCCCAACTTAATTACTGATGATGAAGCATAGTTTCCTACAGAGAGAATATTTCGAAGATTCTCATGTGTACAGGTTAGAGAGCACTAAGAAGCAGCAATGCTCACTTACAGACCCTGGCTATGCACAGGGCAGGTGTCACAGCTCAGTAAAGTATGGATGTTACTGCAGAACCCTTTCTGTCTGCTCAGAGCTAATTTCTTGACTTGATTCTGCTTCTCAGCAGAGGCTTGATGGATGGGTAGAGAGTGCTTCGACAATCATTAAGTATACACATGTATTTACAATGTCTTTACAATGTATTCTCTAAAACAGACCTTTTCAGGACTCACTCTGGGTGTCTTGTCTTTTTATTTTCACACATACAAAGATTCATTTCTGTTTCAATTGTGGGATAAATTATAATGCCTTACCTTCATATAACATTTACAGCAATTTACAAAATACTTTCATATATATTACCTCCTTTGATCTGATCTGGAAATAAAATAAAATAAAATAAAAACAAAAGAAAACAAAAGAAAAGAAAAACAAAATATAACATAAGAAAACAAAATGCTGTGACATGATATAATAGCTAATTGGTCCCTTAGATAGAGTGCTGAACCTGGTGTCAGGAAGACCTGAGTTCAGATCCATTCTTGGACACTGCCTAACTGTGGGAGAGGCCAGTCGCTTGACCTCTGGTGCCTCAGTTTCTTCATCTGTCAAGTGGGGATAATAATAGCATCTCCCTCCCAGACTTGTGAGGATCAGATGAGATACTTGTAAGGTACTTTGCAAAGTGCCATATAAATGCTAACTCTTATAACTATAATATGAAAGAATATATAATATGTGATATGTGAGATGATAATATATAACATGGCACAACAATGTAGCAAAACACAATTTAAGATAATATAATGTGATCTAATATAACACGAGGGCAGCTACGTGGCACAATGGATAGAATCGGGGCCTAAAGTTATGAAGACATGAATTAAAATGTGGCCTCAGACACTTACTAGCTGTGTGACCCTGGGCAAGTCACTTAGCCCTGTCTGCCTCAGTTTCCTCACCTGTAAAATGAGCTAGAGAAGGAAATGTATAATCCCCTCAATATGATCTCAAATGGGATCATTAAAAGTTGTAAATGACTGAACTACAACAACTGAACCAAGAGCTTTACAAATAACTCATTCATTTGATTCTCACAAAGAAATGGTAAACCACTCCAGAATCTTTTCCAAGAAAACTCCAAATGGGTGACAAAGAGTCAGATAAGACAGAAAAACAGCTCAACAAGAAAATATAACATGAAATAATGTAATCTGATAGGACACAATATAATGCAATATAATATACTATAATATAATGTACTATACAATAGCATATAATGCTATAAGTGATATAACATATGACAAATAATATAATGTGACATCCATATACTGTTGAAACTGCATCTAATTTCAATTAGCACTTCCTTTATAAAGGTTCCTATGACAGGGTGGCTGGGTGGCACAGTGAATAGAGCACTGACCCTGGAGTCAGGAGGACCTGAGTTCAAGTCCAGTATGGCCTTAGGCAAGTCGTTTAACCCCAAGCCTCAGACACTTAACACTTACTAGCCATGTGACCATGGGCAAGTCACTTAACCCCAACTGCCCTGCCCTCCCCCCTCAAAAAAAGCAAAAACAAAATAAAAAATAAAAATAAATGTTCCTCTAAACACTGCATTCTCTTGGTTCCCCTACAGGTCCACTCTTCGGTTTTCCCCTACATATTTGTATTCCCCAGGCTTCTCTCCTAATCCTCTTCTTGTCCCATCTCCCTATCTCTCTCCCTATCTCTCTCTCTGTCTTTCTCTCTGTCTCTCTGTCTCTCTCTCCCCTGTCTCCTCTCTCTCTCTCTCTCTCTCTCTCTCTCTCTCTCTCTCTCTCTCTCTCCCCCTTTCTCTCTCTCTCTCTGTCTCTCTGTCTCTGTCTCTCTGTCTCTCTGTCTCTGTCTCTGTCTCTCTCTCTGTCCCTCTCCCTCTCTCTCTCCCTCTCTCTTCCTCCCCTCCTCTCAGTTTTAACACCTCTCCACAGGTAATTCTCACATCTCTATTGCCAATCTGACTTTGGAGATAACTCCCAAGTTTCAGGCCCACATTGTCTGGATATCTCCAAGAGACATCTCTCTAATATCTTCAAAGGCAAAATGTCCTAAAATGAATCCAACATCATTTCCCTCACTTGCCATCTTCAAATCAAATCTTCTTCCTGATTTCCACATTTCTCTAAATGGCACCACCCTAGCAACCAAGCTCAAACCTTAGAATCATGGATGGAATCACAGCCATAAATTTTTAACTAGAAGGGGCCTTAAAGGTCATCCTGTCCAGCCCTTCCTTTTTTTTACAGATGAATTAGCTAAGCACCAAAGATAGAATGAGTCATTTGCTCTAAATCATCAGGTTATACATGACAGAGGCAGGAGTGGGTCAAATTCCAGTCCTTTACTTCCAAATGCTTTCATCTTTAAATCTTCTCATTTCCTCATCCCAACATATCATTAATCCCTAGATTCAGTCATTTCTATCTCCGTGATAAGTTTTGCTTCACTTCTTCCCACTTAGACTATAGCAATGGCTCCCTAACCTGTCTCTGCATCTCCACATTTCCTACAGATTTATCTCACATCTATCTACTAATTAATTATTCTGATCATATTGACACCCCCCCAATATCCTTCAAGAGTGCCACATTGGGGTGGCTAGGTGGCTTAGTGAATAGAGCACCGGCTCTGGAGTCAGGAGGACCTGAGTTCAAATCCGGCCTCCGACACTAAACACACACACACAAAAAACTAGTTGTGTGACCTTGGGCAAGTCACTTAACCCCAATTGCCCTCCAAAAAGCAAAAAAAAAAAAAAAGAGTGCCACGTCGCATACAGGATAAAACCTGAATTGCTTAGCTTAGAGTTTAAGGCCCTTTATGAACTGGCCTCCACCACATGCAATCTTACTCCCCACTGGTCCCCAACAGGCTCCAGTCAAATAGGGATAGTCATTGTTCTCCAAACATGCCCCATAATTCCTGAACATTTTGCCTCAGTGAACATTGCTCTGGCCACTTGTAGTAACCTTCTCCCTCAAAACAAATTCCTATCAATTCTATAAAGTCCAACTCAGAACCACAGAACCATAGAGTCAGAAGATACTTTGGAGACTATGTAGTCTGCCCTATACCCAAATAATAATCCCCTAATCAACACCCCCGTGATTAGTCAATACAGTCTTTCCTTGAAGACTTCTAGTAATGGTAAACATTATCCCCCCCAAGGCACCCCCATTCCATTTTTGGTTAGCTGAAAGTGTTTCACATAGAGCCTGAATCTGCCTCTCTGTAGCTAACATTGAGATGAAGTTGAATATGGAGTTTAGAGGATCTGGGTTCGAATTTTAGCTTTGCCACTTACTAGCTGTGTGGCTCTGGGCAAATCTCTTAACCCTTCTCAACCTTAGTTTCTCCATCTATAAAATGAGGAACTGGAATAAATGATCTCTAAGGTATCCTCATCAAGCATCTGGAAAGCCACATGCGACCTCAAGGCACAGTGGTCAGTGCGCTGGGCCTGGAGTCAGGAAGACTAATCTTCCTTAGTTCAGATCTAGCCTCAGACATTTCCTAACTGTGGAACCCTGGGAAAGTTGCTTGACTCTGCCTCAGTTTCCTCATGTGTCAAATGAGCTGGAGAAGGAAATGGCAAACCACTCCAGACCAAATGGGGCCATGAAGAGTTGGATGTGACTGAAAACAAGCCCACAACATAGACAAAGTGGCAAAAAACAAAGACTTGGACTGAGAAAGGAGTGAGATCAAATCCAGCCTCAGACATTTACTAGCTGCGGGACCCTCGGTGAGTCACTTAACCCCATTTGCCTCAGTTTCCTCACCTGTAAAATGAGATGCAGTAAGAAGTGGCAAGCTGCTCCAGCATCTTTGCCAAGAAAACCCCAAATGGGGGGCACAGAGAGTCAGACATGGCTGAAAAATTACCAAACAGAACAGTCCTTAAGGAACTCACATTCTAATGGGAAGGGAAAAGAGAGGAGAATAAGCATTTATACAACATCTGCTATGGACCGGATACTGTGATATCCTTATGACAGTCCTGAGAGGCAGGTACCATCATCAGCCGCCTTTAGAGTTGGGGAAACTGGGCAAATAGAGAAGCCTTAAACTCAAATCTTCCTGACTCCAGGTCCAGCTCTCTATCCACTGTGTCACCCAGCTGCCTCTAATGTAGAGATAAATAGTTAAGTATATACAAGATATCTACAGTGGAGACAGAAGGCCATCTCAGAGCTAATCTAGCAGCTAGTGGAAATCAAGAAAGACCTCCTGATGAAGGTGGCATTTGAGCCAAGTCATAAAGGAAGTCTGAAAAAAAGCTAAAAGGCAGAGGTGAAAAAGGAAAGCCTTCCTTGCATGGGACACAGCTGGTGCAAATGCACAGAGGCTAGAGATGGGGTATTAGGTGCAAGAAACAGCAACAGATTAGCTGGGTCATAGAGTGCATGGAGGAAAGTAAGGTGTAAGAAGACTGAAAATGAAGAAAAGGGTCAATGTGGAAAGCTTTAAGTGTCAAATGGAGAATTTTGTATTTAACCCGGAATGTAACAGGGAACTACTGGGGTTCATGGGAGTGGGGGATGGAACGAGAGGAAGAATGGCTGCATCTGTACTCTAGGCAATGTGGAGCATAAATTGGAGTGAGGGGAGATTTGAGTTTTATGTTGTGCTTTGCTTTCCTGGAAAATTTTCTACGTCATTAGATTCCCCACTATTAAAAGTTTGTTTATTTGTTTTCAAAATAAAGATAGAAACCTAGGAGAGGAACTAGCAAACCACAGTCCCCTTCCGCAATGGCAGAGGTTAAGAAGTAAGATATCATATAGAGTGCTGACCCTAGATCAGGAAGATACCTCGGTCTTACTTATGACACCCGACTAGCTGTGTAACCAAAGGCAAATAAATCCCTCTCAGTCTTCATTTCCTCATTTTTAAAAGGCGGTGGGGAGCAACTAGGTAGCACAGTGGATAGAGCAGTAGGCTTAGAATCATGAACATGCATCTCCTTCAAATCCAGCCTCAGATACTTACTGGCTGTGTGACCCTGGGCAAGTCACTTAACCTGTTTGCCTCAGTTTCCTCATCTGTAAAATAAGCTGAAGAAGGAAACGGCAAACTACTCCAGTATCTTTGCTAGGAAAACTCCAGATGGGGTTACCAAGAGTTGGAAACAACTGAAAAATAACTCAACAATGACAACAACGTAGGGATAATAATACCTCCAAAGTTTCTCTGCATATATATTATCTTTTCTGATCTGTTACATATTGTTTCCCCCTAGTAGAATGCAAGCTTCTCGAGGGCAGGGGTTGTTTTATTTTTGTCTTTTTATCCTCAATACGTGGCATGATGCCTAGTATATAGTAGGTATTTAAATATTTGGGGGACATTACATAGTACCATGTAGAAAAAAAGTGTTGGCTCTGGACTTGGAGAATATGGGTTCAGATTCCATCTCTGATGCTTACTAGTTGTGTGACCTTGGGCAAGTCTCTTGACTTCCCTAGGAACTGAATTCCTTAACTGATGGCCTCTGAAATCCTTTACAACTCTAGATAGACTATGCTACCACAGCCATATTCTAGAGTTGGAGGTATTTAGGTTAACAGAAATCTAGCTACTCCCTCTTAAATGCCTGTCACCTACATGTGGGTGGAGCCACTCTTTCCCAACTCCTCTTTTTAGCCATCCTGAGGACATGACTTTCCCACCATCAACACCTCTCTTCTCACCTAACTCTCACCTGTAATTCCAAGAAGTTATAACATGCAGAGCAGCCACAACCCAATAAACCATCTCAGCAGATGGGCTAAGCCAGGTTGTAGGTAACCAACAGGCCTCAAATCTGATGGTGAGTTAGGGGAGTGTCTACCCCAAGTACATGAAGACTTCCCTGGATAGACAAGACCATCACCAATGGTCCTGATTTTGGTCTTGCCATTGGACCTCAATGACTCTGGAAGACAGAGACTGACAACTTTGTGAGACTCTGCTCACTTAAATATCATCTTTGAAAACAAAAAACAAACAATTCTACCCCTGAGTTGGAAGCAGATAGGGCTTGTAGAACGATGAGAGAATTTAATTTTCCTGGAGCAGCCCATTGCTGTCTTTTTTCCCTAAATCCAATGGTTTAGCTTGTTTTGGGGGCAGGGAAATCATCATGTCTGAGTTCTCCTGTGTTGTTACTCTGGAAAGTTTATAAATTAATTTAAAAATCAATATCAGTAATATTCCCTCATTTGACTGGAGACCCTAGAGAGGCTGGTATCCTGGTAACTTAGAAAGAAGGCCTAAATCTTGGTCTCTTTATCTTTTTTTTTTTTTTTTTGCTTTTTTGGAAGGCAGTTGGGGTTAAATGACTTGCCCAAGGTCACATGGCTAGTTTTGTGTTAAGTATCTGAGGCTGGATTTGAACTCAGGTCCTCCTGACTCCAGGGCCAGTGCTCTATTCACTGTGCCACCTAGCTGCCCCTGCGCCACCTAGCTGCCACTGCACCACCTAGCCACCCCATCTCTTTATCTCTTTATGCCACATAGGCTATCCATTGCCTGCTTTCTTTCTGCCTTTTCTTTCATAAATAATGAAGCACATACCTAAGAAAAATTAGTATTGACTTTTTTCCAGCCAACATTGATATAAATTAAAATATAAAGTGTAAACACAACCTTGAAGAACATAAAATCTCTGGGAAAGGAACTCACTTTCTCTGGAGTGGAGAGAAGGGGAGATAGGTAGAGGAGAGGGAAAGTATCACCATCTTTGGGCTCAGCATAATCTAGTATACTTCCTATTTTAGCCTCAGTTGGTGTCCTCATGGCTTATCCCTACCATTTCCCTTTCAGTCCCAAACTCACATACTCAGTATCTTCCTGTACTTACAAATCACAGCGCACATCTCCTTCCCATGACAAGCTAAGAGGTTTCGTCAAAGCCTGCAGAACTTCTACTTTTCACATGCAAGACTCTCCCCCATTTTCCCACTTATGGTATTATGAGTATCAAATGAGATCCCATAAGACACGTCTTACAAACTTTTTGTTTTGGAGGCAATCAAGATTAAGTGACTTCCCAAAGGTCATATGACTAGTAAGTGTCTGAATCCAGATTTGAACTCTGGTCTTCCGGACTCCATGACCAGTGCTCTATCCCCTGTGACACCTAGCTGCCCCTCTTAAAAACTTTAATGTACATATCAGTATGAACTGTTCTATGTCTAATTGAATGTTGGCTATTACAAAAAGAATTATATTGTACTGCACAAATCTCTTACCGGAGAGAAAATCAAGGAATAAGTTATTTTCTTGAGACATATGAAGGATATAATTTTTCAATTGAAAAAGGATTGTTGCAAACAGCCTCAGCAGAAAACTCCAGACTGAATACCAAATTCATCGAGGGAAAGTTGCTCCATCTGATGTGTAGGATTGCAAGGAAAAGATTTCTTAATACTGGGATCCAAAGTTTCTCCTTGGGCCACCTCTACCAGCAGATGGCTGTGCTCAGAAAATTCACTCTCCCTTCTCTTCAAGTGTTAGGTTACCAGATGTCCTCTGGTCTGCCAGCATTTTAAACACCCAGTTTCACAATCAAACAGTTCTTTTTGAAAGTGAGGTGTTTGTGTTTTTTTAAGTTTCTAGCTTTTTAGAACGCCAGTTTAAATTTGTTCTCTTGTCTCTTCCATTTCCAACTTTTCTGTTCTCCTTTTAATCCTTCGGTGTCTGGTAACCAGATTCCGAAAACTACTTATGATTTGAGAGGTAAAAGTTGGGAGGAAAAGTTGGGAAGATTACTGCCAGGGTCATCTTCATGGGGAAGACGTTAAATCATACTCTTTCCTCCAACTAGGGAAAAGGCATTACTTGACCCTGAAGGTTTCAGTGACTAATAAACTGGATTTGTAGACCAACTTTTTACTATACCATACTTAAAAAGGTACAAGTGGGGGGGTTAAAGTATGTATTCTCAAATCATCTAGTGGTCAAAAAAATCTCATTGGTAAATTGTAGAGGAGGAAGAAAAGAGATAGGATTATACTATTCGTTTCCATAAGTTGTAGAATATTTGTGTGTCACCATATGTTTGTCTAGCGTATCAGAATTCAATCATACCTGCTGTGCAAAAGAGAAAAGAAGATAAATAAGAGAGGGAGGGATGGAGAGGAGAGAGGGAAGGGAGAGAGGGAGGTAAGGAGAGAGAGGAAGAATGGGAGAGAGAAGGAAGGAGAGATAGAGAAAGAGAAAGAGAGAAAGGTAAGAAGGAGAAAGGAAAAAGGGAAGAGAGAGTGGGAGAGGAACAATTGAATTAATGGGAAGATGTCCCAGAATGAATGGGAGATGGAAATCTAACACTTAGCACATTTCCTGACATACAATAGACTTGACTACTCTTCCCTTGGTGGGTCTCAGTTTTCACATGCCTCTCATACATCAAGCATCTCACACTGTGTTATTCTAGAATCTCTCAAACCCACAGGTAATCCTTCGTTGTAGGCTGATAGAGATCATAAGCAGAGCCTGTGTTAGTCTTCCTACACCTCCCCAACAGCTAGAAGCCCTCTGTTGGATTCCCTTTGACTTCCTTATGTCCATTAGCCTCATGGTGAAGCAGGAAGAACAATGACTAAGGGTAGTACCCTTACCCTTTAACATAATCACACTTATATGCGAAAGCCTTTCAAGGGTATATTTCCCCCACTTGTCAGTATTCCTGCCGGCCAAGTCTTGTTTTTGCTTTCCTCTGTTTGAAGAGAAGTCTTATTTCCTGTCTTCTTAACAAATAGCTGAGCTGGGTGTTGTGAAAAATAAAATTTACAGTCATTTTTTCCAACCCAGATCCATCATCTCTGATTCAGACTACCTTCTTTTTAAAAGGGCGATTTATTTAACCTGAGGTCTATAAACTTAAAAAAAAAACCATATCTTGATAACTGTATTTCAATATCACTGGTTTCTTTTGTAGTCATGGCATTTTATTTTGTGGATTTGAAACAATTATTCCAGGAGCAGGTCTGTAGACTTCACCTTATTGCCAAAGGGGTATATGCATAAATACCAAAATATGTTAAGAATCCTTCATTTAAAGAGGGAGAGGGAGACCTTGATCTCTTCTAGCTCCAACTATTAAAAGATTGTACTCTATAGGCGATTCAAAAAATTTTCCAGGGTAATTTTGACTGTATGGGGGACTTTTCCACTGCAAAATAATTTAATAACCCAATTCCCAACTAAGAAGCAACTCTACTGGACAGGTTTCTTACCTAATCTGCTGACTCTCCAACCCAACTCCTGCCTAAGATGCAATTCCATTAAACTCCTAGAGCAAAAACTCATAAATGTTGGTCTATTAAAAAGATGAAGGAAAAAATATAAACAACTATAATTGTAAATTCCTCTGAGTAATTCAGTCTCAGCGACATAATCACTCTACAACTGTTCATCCTCATCATTGTATCCCCAGAGTCTCCCACAAGCATTAGACTGTCCTTACTAACTCTGTGGCCCTGGGCAAACCACCTAACTTCTGTCTGCCTCAGTTTTCTCAACTGTAAAATGGGGATAATAATTGGCACCTCCCTTGCAGACTTGTCTTGAGGATCAAATAGGAAAATATGTGTAAAGTGCTCAGCGCAGTGCCTGGCACATGGGAGCATCATGTAAATGCTTATTCCATTCTCATTCTCCCCTGCCTTTTGACCTGTTGTTGATCCTCACGTTTCAAAAGAAGGAGCTGCAGCAAACAAAAGAATAAATGATATATTTGGCTTGCTAGTATGATGCAGCGGTTGGGCAGCAAAGTCAGAAGCAGACTGCACACAAGCTGCAAAGTCAGCTTCTAAGGGACTGAACCTCTCAGAAGAAATTCCAGCAATGACTGATTTCTAATAGCTAACCACCATGCGGGTCCTCCTCACTTGAACCTCTTCAGCTCACAGAGGCATGCCTCAAGCTATAAGAGATCAGAAAGGCCGTCTAATGCAATCTACTCATTTTACAGGTTAGGAAACTGAGATCCAGAGATATTGAATCTTTAGACCACTTCAAAACCCAGCTCAAGCACGGCTTCCTTCCTCCACGAGGCCCATTCTAGTTTCCCCTTCCCCCACCAGTTGTTGGCACTTCCTTAGTATTCCCCCACAAATAATTTTTGTATTCATGATCTGTTGTTTTTAATATGATACTTTTTTTTAATAGAATAACTTGTGTTCCAGAGTCATGTGCTACCCAGACAGCTTAGTACAGGTCCTTCCTGTTTTGGATTACTGTGTATCTTGAAGTTTGCCAAACTTTGGGACTTCAATGAGACCTGAAAAGTCAGTCTTCTGTCCAATCCCAAATATGACCCACTCTCTGAAGGAAAAAGACTTCCTAGGACATCCTGTACCAACATTTCTGGCTGGTGACTGGCCACCAAGGGTTAATTTTACATTTGATTCCTTGAATTAAGCAAACATTTATTAAATAACCACTGAGCCAGGCACTTACAACTTCCAAGGTTATTCTAGAAGAGAAATGTAGGCTACTGGGTAAATATGGTGCTGGACCTAGATTCAGGAAGACCTAAATTCAAAACTGCCAGTCACTCGACCTCTGTCATCCTCAGTTTCCTCATCTGTAAAGTCAGGATAATAAGAACACCTACCTCCCAGGGTAGTTATGAAGATAAAAATGACATAATAATTGTAAAGGGCTTTTCAAGCCTTAAAGTATTACCTAAATGTTTGCTAACTATTACTATTGTCTTTTCTTCATTCAAAGATGCAGGGAGCTGCCTGTCAATATAATCTGATGTTTAAACATTTGCCTTTTTCAGAATTTGTAAGCTTGGAGCCTTGAAGGCCAGCCCTATTTACAACACAGGGAAAACCCCTTAGAGGCAGAAGCTGCCAATTATATTTTTATGACACCCCAAATGTGAATGCTATGTCTCATCACATTATCTAGGCTTTGAATTTCCTGATGATTCACTCATGGTGGAATTTGATTCTGGGCCAGCATTGTCACTCGTAAATGCTGAGTTCCTTCCCTCATTCCAGGGAGATGTAATCTCCTGCTACTTATTTCAGACATAGCAACTCTTGCCCTGACATGAACTCCTATTGCCCTAAAAGTATGGATGGAGGAGAGGAACTTCTTTACTATACTACTCAACTTAGGAAAGGAAGCCCAGTGCTTACTCTTTCCTTAGCAGGACTACAGTCTTATCTGAAAGCTTCACTGGCCCATACTTCCTTGTGTCTTTAAAGACAGCAGTGAAATAATTTAGTAATGTGATTCCTTTTTAAAAATAAGTTTTTATTGATATCTTTTATTTGTTTACATGACCATAGGTTGCATATTTCTCCTTCCACCTCCTGGAAGGATATACCATATAGCAAATAGTATCTTTAAAAGATGAAAAGGAAGAGGAAAAAAAATCAGTATAACTGATCAGTATATTGGAAAAAAATCTTAAAATATGTGTAATGTACAACACTTGTGGTCCTCCCACTTTTTGTGAAGGGATAGGGTGGGAGTGCCTTCTCATGGCTCTTCTTTCCAGTAATGTTTGTTCTTTGTAATTTTTACATTCAAAATTGTAACATTTTGATTTTGTTTGTTCTTTATATTACTTATGTCATTTTCTTCATTCTGCATCAGTTCATGTAGATCTTTCTGTGTTCTCATGTTCATATATACATATATATATACATAATTTCTTATGGCACAGTAATATTGCATTACATTTATGCACCACAATTTGCTTAGCCATTCCCCTATTGATGGGCATTGACATCATTCCCAATTCTTTGCTATCACTAAGGGCACTACTATAACTATTTTGGTGTATATAGGGATTTTCTTCCTATCAACAGCCCAAGGAGGTGGGATAGGTAAAGTGGATAAACCTAGTAGTTGGAGTATCTGCGTCAAATTTCATGGACATGTTGGTAATTTTATTTGTAATGCAAATATTTTCATATTCCCTGCTTATATCAGCACAAGGTTAGTTCCTCTTTTTGCTTAATAAACAACCCCTTCAAAAGAGGCAAAAGGAAATTATAAGGGGAAGAAGGGACAAAGTGGGGGTAACTTGAAGTCAAGAAGAAAGGCTTGAGTGGAAAACAATACTACATATCTCTCTTGAAATCATTTTGCATCACTTTATTTGTACACACAAACATATATATATGCCTATATCTATCTATATCTTTATACATACATATATACATCTACACACATACACATGTGTGTGTGCATACTTAGTACTTACTTGTCTACATGTTTTATGCCCCAAGTACAATGAAAGCTCCCCAATGGTAGGAACTAATTTAATTTTTTTTATTTGTATTCCCTAGTGTCTAATATTGAATTGATCATTAAATAAAATCTCCAAGTTATTGAAAGAGAGTCACCAACTGGTGTTTCAGGCTGGATATAAACTTCAGTCATTAGTTAAAGAGACTTTAGAGGCCATCTTGTCCAACTGACTCATTTTACAGAGAAGGAACCTAAGACCCAGAGGAAGGGAAATGACTTGTTCAAGGTCACACATGGAATAACCAAGTTAAGGTTCAAACTCAGAATACAAATCCTGTGTTTGTTCTACTACAGCAGAATGCCCAGAGGGGGAAAGTGGTTCTTCCAGTCCCTCCCTAGACTATATGCTGCTTAAATGGGGGGAGAAAAACGAACATTTACTAAGTACCCACTATGTGCCATATACTGTGCTGTACAAATACTATTTCATTTGATCCTTTCAACAACCTTATGAGGAAGGTATAATTATTATTCCATTTTTATAATTGAAGAAATTGAGGCAGATAAAAGTTAAGAATCACAAAGCTAGAAGTAGGAATTTTATCAATTATTTCTGCGTGCTTTGTGGTGCCAATGACGGTGCCTTACAGAGAGTACCTCTGTGCATCGGAGACTGTGATTTCCTTGTGGTAGAGCCTTGTTGTAGACAGAACAGAACCCTTAGCTGCAGGGATCTGACAGAACTGACAGGAAGATAAGGGAGTTGCACTAGAGTACCACTAAGGTCTCTTCTGGTTCTAAATCTTATGATCTTATGAAAAATCATCCTTATGAGTTGTAGTAGAAGGAAAGAAAGAAACATGCAAAGAAGGAAGGAAGGAAGGAAGGAAGGAAGGAAGGAAGGAAGGAAGGAAGGAAGGAAGGAAGAAAGGAAGGAAGGAAAGAGAGGAGAAGAAAGAAAAGATTTCCCTAGTGGCCAGCCTGCTGCTGATGAACCTATCTGAACTTAGGGAGGCTGATTTGCAGATGGCACACACAAAAGTGTGTCAGGAGAAACACTCTCAATGCCTTTCAGTCTGGTAGTTAAGAGTTTGCTCTTCAACGCAGGCTCACCTCCACAGCATGATGTGGAAAATGAGCACCACTTCAGCAGAGACTTACACATAGCTGGTACTCAATAAACATTCAGTGAAGGAATTAATAAACCTATGAATAAATTCATGAATTAACAAATGCTGGTAGCATCTAGCCCTTTGGAAACCTGCTTAATATTTTCAAAACAGTTACTAGAGCAGCTAAATAAAATAAACCCACCTATAGGAGTTCCCTACTCACTCCCAGGGGCTAGTTTGTTCAATTATAAGGTAAACAGGACAAGATAGAGGCAGAGTGGTAACAGTGGAAAGAGTCCTGGACTTGGAATTGGGAAGACCTGAGTTCTGGTCCCATCTCTGATATATAAGCAGCGCCAAAGCAAGTCACTTAAGTTCTTGGTGCCCACAGGCAACCACAAGTTGCAGATCAGACGTCCCTATGCATACATGGGAATTTCCTCACTAGGAGATCCCTGATGAAATCACAGGTCTTATTCAAAAAAAGACAAAGGCAACAAATGTAGAGAAAACTGTCCTTCTAGTATCACGTGGATGAAATTCTGCTTTGCTTCCTCTGTATTCTAAAGTCACAGAGCACAGCAAGGAGTCCCAGCAATAAAGTCAGTGACCTTTCAAAATGTATGCCCTTGGTGGCCAGGTGGAAGGCAGGATGATTCAGTGCAACCTATCACAGCAACTGGAAAAACAACAGCAAGTCCTTTTTCTCTTAATTGTGAGTCATTAGCTAATCTAAGCACAGCACATCTGCTAGACCTGCATTACTAACAGACTAAAGCATAGATGGAAACTTTGCCTTATTTGAGGTATTCCCACCTTGGGGGAGCAAAGTCTTTTTGGTAAATACTAACAAAAGCATAAACTTATTGCATTGGCCTGTTTTTCCAGTAGAGGCTGTCTAATATTTCATTAGATGGATAATTCTGCAACATAATATAAATGACATAAGGTGTGTGCTTGTGTCTGAACATGATTCTGAGGGAGGATTTCTGCCAACCCATCTGTTCCTCTAGGGACTCTGTCCAGAAGTAATTCAATTAGAGTCTTAAAAACTACAGGCTACCTTTGGCAGGGTGACCCTAATGATTGGAAATGAAAGGTTTCTGAGCTAGAGGGACCATCCAAGAAAGGGAAGCCATTAGTGAAAGTGGCTAAGGCCATCTCATGCCAAATCATTAAAGGTCTATGACTTTATCGCAGAAGATGAGACCTTCTTCCATCAACGATAACTTAGGAGATAAATTTTAGGTAGCTGGCTGAGATTTAGGGAACTTGTGACTTGCCCATATTCACAAAGCTAGTAAATATCAGATGCTGGATTTGAACCCAGGTCTTCATAGCTCCTGAGGGCTGTAGAGGAGCTCCTTCCTTTCTTTCTTTCCTTCTTTTCTTTCCTTCTTTTCCTTCCTTCCTTCTACTACACCTTGTGAAGATGATCTTTCATAAGATTCTTTTTCCTTTCCTTCTCTCTTTGCCCTTTCCTCCTTTTCTTCCTTCTTTTCATTCTTTCCTTTACTCTTTTCTTTCTCTCTTTCTCTTCCTCCCTCCCTCCCTCCTTCCTTCCTCTCTCCTTCCTTTATTCCTCCTTCCTTCTTTCCTTCCTTTCTTCTTCCCTTCCTTCCTTATTCCATTCCTTCCTTCTTTCATTCCTTGTTTTTCCCTCCATCCCTTCCTTCTTTTCTTTCTTTTTTTGACAAGGTCCCCCTCTTTCACCAAGGTAGGAAGTACATTAGGCACTTATGGTCTGATCCCAATGCTGATCAATCAGCACAGGAGCTTTGACTTCCTCCCTTTTTCCATTCTGGATTCATTCCCCTTTCTATAGGTAACTTGATGGTTGTCCCACTCCTAGGGGCAGTATCTGGGATCTACTATGTCATACCTCATTTACCATCATCTCCATCCTCCCTCCTCCACCAAATAAATATTTCAAATGCCGAGGGTGACAGCAGAAGCAAAATTTCATAAGAAACCAGCAAGAGTTATTTATGTGGATCCTCAAATAATCCCTTCTTATGGGAAAAGATTCATTTTCAGGGAAAAAGAATTCATGTATTTATTCAACAAGCATTTATAAAGCACTTACTGTATGCAAGGAATTGTGCTAAATGGATGATGGAACAGCAAAAATAGGTCTTAGCCTCAAGGAACTCATATTTTTATACCTAAGAGGAATTTCATATAATTTCAGAATTCAAAAATATCTCAAAAGGCATCTAGTTCAAGCTCTAAATAAATCACCAATGTTCTATGTCATCCTTAACAAGTCATAGGTGATGCAGAACATTGTACTTGGAATCCAAAAGTTCTGAGTTCAAATCTTGCCTCAGACATCATCATTATGACCCTGGGCGAGTCATTTAACTACTCAATCTCATTTTCCTCCTCTTTAAAATCAGGATAATAATAGTATCCACCTTTAAAGCTATACATATATACGTGTTTACATATATTATTATATGCAAGGCACTATGCTAGATGCTGGTGATGATGATATATAAATATATATGCATATGTCATCTGTATATATGTGCATGTGTCATACACATATACACATACATTGTGTATATATATATATATATTCATATACACACAAACACACACACACACACACACACACATATATATATATATATATATACACATTATTATTAAGGTTTAAGGGCCTAGATCTGAGCATACCCTGAAATTTCTTCAAATATGGCTTTGAAATTTAATGACATGTCTCAGTTTTAAAGTATAAATTTTATAGATGCAATAAGTAATAAATTGCATAATTTGGATGGAGCAATGCATAGAAAGTCTTCATTCTCCTCAAGCATAGGTCTTGGCAGCAACAGCAGCACCCTTCCCCAACTATGCACACATGTACACATTCCACACACAGTTTTTGGGGGACGCTGCCTAACTGACTGGCTTGCAGGGTCTGGGGAGTGAGTATTCAAGGAGATCACTGCCTAATAAGCAAATTGCATATTGTACTCTAACTTGATTAACTAACCATTATTTTGTGTTAATGTTTAGTTCAGTTTTAGTTTGTTTAGTTGACGTGATGGATAAAAATTATTTTTATGAATATTCAATAAATCTCCATTTTCAAATAAATAAATAAATTCCCACGGTGTACAGTTGAATAAAACATGATGCACATACCTATTATAGTGGGGTTGTATATAATCCATGGCATAAACTTTTAGATGAGCTTATTGGTAGAAAATAAATCTAAGAGAGAGGTGGGCAGCCTGGTATACCCCTAGGCTGTAGGTTGCAGAGTCAAGCTTTCGCCCTTAAACACCCACATTCCTTTGTTCTTGCTAATGAATCATTTTTTGCAGCACAAGCCCCTGTATCAGCAGGATGGATCTGCTTTTCAGTGGCTCTGCTAACTCATCAGCTAAACCATTTCCCAGAGCTGCTTCTCCATGGGCAGGCAGCCTCAGCCTCAGTCCCAGCTGTTCCCAATCTTCTTTTGTTTCATTCCTCATTTCACATCCTGCAGTCGTGACTTGACCCCCTTTCCTCCCTTGAGTCTGAGAGGTTGAGAAATCTTCATATCCGTAAGAGCCTTAACATTTGGATAGATATTGAGGCAATATGGTGTAATGTGGAAAGAACACAAGAGTTAGAGCAGAGGATAAGGGTTCAAACCTCTACTCTGCCATTCATTTTCTATGTGATCTTAACCTCTATAGACCTCGGCCAGTTTAATTGACAAAAAGTATTTAATTGTCTTTCTTCCTCTCTCCCTTTCTTTCTCCTTTCTTGTTCTTTTTCTTCATCCTTTCCTCTCTCCCTCCCTTCTTTCTCTTTTTTATTTTCTTTCTCTCTTTTCCCTCCTTTCTTTCCTTTCTCCTCTCCTTTTTTCCTTTCCTTCTTTTTTCCTTCTTTTTCTTCCTTCCTTTCTTTCTCTTTCCTTTCTTTTCTTTCCCTCTTTCTGTTCCTTCCTTCCTTCCTACCTCTCTTTTCTTCCTTCTTTCCTCCCTTCCTTTCTTATTCCTTTCCTTCCTTCCTTCTTTCATTCCTTTGTTCTTCCCTCCATCCCTTCCTTCTTTTCTTTCTTTTATTGACAGAGTCTCCCTATCTCACCAAGGTGGGAAGTACATTAGCCACTTATGGTCTGATCCCAATGCTGATCAGCACAAGAGCATCATTTCCTCCTTTTTTCCATTCTGGACTCATTCACCTCTCCATAAGCAACTTGATGGTCATCCCACTCCAGGGGCTTGCCATATTAAGACCAGACCTAGTAGATACCTAATTTACTTAGCCCGCTGCAGCTCAGAATCCCTGAATTCAAGTAATCTACCAGCCTCTGCCTTCCCCAGTAGCAGAGATTATAGGCCACCACCAGGGCAAAATTTGACTTTCTTAAGGATCTTAGTACATTGTTGGTGTGCAAATGCATGCTGTAGTTGTAAATAAAGTTTATTTATTTGTTAATACAAGCCCATAAAATTCCTACCTAAAAATATTTTATTAGAATTTATTTAGTAATATTTTATCTAAAGCTGCCAATTATGACTCAGACTGTCATAAAATAAAAAAAAAACAAGAAGGGATCTTAGAAAACAACTGGCCCAATCCTCCCATGGTATGGAGGAGGAAACTGAGGTCCAGGAAAATGAAGAGATTTACCCAAGTCGCATAGCTAATGAAAGTCAAAATCAGAATTTGAACCCGGGCCTCTCAAGTAACAAAACTCTACTTCTTTCCAAATATTTGGAAATGCAGGCTTTTAGCCCAAATTAATGACTTTTCCCTCTGGTTCTAGATGATGGACACTGTGGTCATCTGTAAACTCTAGTATCATCATAAGGCTGGGTAGTTTCCAATTGGGTCAGGTTCCTAGGTCACTTTAATTATGCCCATATTGAAACAGAACTGAGCTGATTTTAAGGAAGAGCATCTGCCCTATTTCAATTTCCCTTTCACAATTTGACTTCTATTTATAAAAATGATACTGAGCTGGGCATTAAAGGTAGCCCTCACAGCAGCAATCATCGACAGAAATATATTCCCTCTCGTCATTTACAGACTTTCTAAAAGGTCACTGAGTCTTTTTATAAAAAACCTAGTAGGTGAGATATACAGTATTCATTTGGTATAAGTGTTGAAGCCAATATACAACTTTGTTCTATTCAGGCATTTAGATTTGGAAGGGACCTTCGAGACCCTCTGCTTCCCCACCCATTTTCCCTAAAGGGAAAAATGAGACCCAGAGAAGTGAGATCATTTACTCAGGTTTTCACAGATACCATAGAGCAGAAGATGCTAAATTCAGAACTCTTTCCACTGCTTTGTAGGAAACTCTGGGGGAAAAAAAAGATAATTATTATCAGTAGTACCTCATATTTTATTAAGCTGTTGTGTGACCCTGAGTAAATCACTTAACTTCAATTTACCTCCATTACTTCAACTGTAAAATGGGTTTTCAGGATTGTCAGGAGGATCAAATGAGATATTTTTTAAAGACACTTAATATAATGCCTGGTACAAAGTAGGCACCATATGAATGCTCATTTCCTGCCTTCTTTTAAGCACCAATAGAACAGCAGGGATTGCACCAAAATCCTATAGGCTGCTGGCTGACCAATATTCTCTGTCCATGAAACACTTCCTTTAAGTGAAGTACATCATAGAATGACTCTATCTGAGTGGCCGTAAAGTATAATGGAAGGACTCTGTCCTTGGATCTAGAGAACCTGGGTTCAAATCCTGACATCTCTTTCCTATCTCTATAATTTTATAAGTCATTCCTCTCTCGGCCTCAGTTTCCTCACCTGTAAAAACAAGGGAGTTTGACTAACAGATCTCTAAGGTCCCTTCTAGTTCTGACACTCCATAATTCTATGCCCCCCATGATTTACATATGGCATAAATGTAGCCATTTTAGAGACATTAATTGTATGAAAGACCATAAGAGTTGAGGGTCCATCTGTATTCTACCCTCTGGTTTCTTGACTGGTTCCTTGTGTTGCTTGTCAAGGGCATTTCCATAATGATTCCTCTTCATCCCATCACCTAATATCCTTTTAGGTGAGAACCACTGTAAATTTTAATATTTGTGCTCAGGAGAGGCTTCAAAAAATGAGTCTGTTCTTCTTAAAGGGCTTCTGGCTGAGTTCTGCTACTAATTAGCCATACTACTAACTAGCTCAGGCAAGTTCTTTCTTTTCTCTGGGTCTGTTTCCTTCCATATAAAAGGAGGCAGTTAGATAATCTATAAGGCCCTTTCTACCTCTATGACAATAGAGGTAGAAATTCTATGACAATCAGAGTTATTGACAAAACTATGGATAATATCTTTAAGTATACATGAGTATAACAATGAGTAGAACAGAATCTCTTCTGGGTCTCACATCTGATACAGAGGAAAAAAAATGTTTTTCATGCATAGGCAACATTCAAGTACCAGTGTAAACATGTACCCCTTGCATTTTTGTAGAGAAGTTTAAAAAAATCTCTGAGCTGACAAAAATATGTGTGTGTCTAAAAAATGATCCACTATCAAAACTGCCTGTACTTAGTTGAGGAGAAAAAGGTCCTGGTTTGGGAGGCAGAGGGCTCTTTGAATCCCAGCACTTTTTCTTATTATCCTATATATCTTTGGACAATTTACTTCATCTGAATCTCAGTTTTCCTATCTATAACCCTTATCTAGAAGAGATGATTTTGAGGTCCCTTCCAGTCTTAATTAGAGAATGGGTAAAAAAAGTATTTATTAGGTTTCACTTATGCACCAAACCCATGCTAAGTGCTAGGGATAATAATAGAAAAAATGGCATATGCCTGTTCTTAGGGGACTCGTACTCTAATCAAGAGATAATGTAAAAAAGAAAGTTCGGTAACAGGGTGGATGGAAAGGCCCAGATCTTCCAAGGATATATCACCTTGGTGGCTTGCAAGACCCAAAGGTCTTTAGAGTATAACGGTATAATCAGATGACAAGGTCTGGAGGGTGTAAGAAGCATGACCAGTGACAAGTCATGGTGGTTCTTCATTTCACTGGAAAGATTAGAGTTGGTGACTCTTAATCCAATTTGTGTAAGCGATCAAATGGTTGTGATGGAATCTGGATCCCATAACACAGGGGAGGTGGGGAAAATGAAAAACAGTGAAGGAGAGAACTCCCCAGTAGTGGTGGGTCTTTCCATCCCCATGTTGGAGGAGAGGGCAAAGAGAAGATAAAGAAGGAAAAGCACTGAGAGGCCTTTATAGATTTTGAGTACTAGGAATTGGGAGAGAGGGAAAAGGAAAGAGCTAAGTCACTGGTTCTCAACCTTCTTAATGCTGCGACCCTTTAATACTAGGATGTGGGTGTATCTGCATGTGGGCAGATCCGCCTAGAGACAGATAGAGGAGCAGTGTCTTGGTTCCTAAGACCATCGGAAATATGTGTTTCCTGATGGTCTTAGGCGACCCCTGTGACCCCTGTGAAAGAATTGCTTGACCCCCAAAGGGGTCATGACCCATAGGTTGAGAACCGCTGTTCTACGTCAATGACTGTGGGATCTTACAATTTTCAGATTCAATCTCTTCTCTCTGTTCCCTACAAACCTCCCAAAGCACCAACATGTAAATAGTCTAGGTTCCTATTTCAGTGGATACCTGGCATAGAAATCTAAAAGGGTTTCCCATATGTCTTTCATGACTGCTGTTTGATTTCTTTTAAAGCTTCTCTGATCTTTGTAACAGTGATATAAGGGACATTTTTCCCCCTGTGCAAACAGCTTACATTAGATTCTCCAAGCCTAAAGGCTTTCTCTGCTCTGAAAACTGTATTCTTTCACTCCTGACTCCTTGGAATATTCACCCAATCTATTTCTATCATCTCTCCCAAAACTGTTTTTAAAGCTCACTTCTTGCTGATACCCATCTCTAATCAGAGCCACAATTGTGGAGGGGGTCAAACAAGGTTTTGTCCCTGGGTGATACAACCTAGAGACTTCTGTCTGACACTCTCTTATGCCCTTTCAGGAGGTAGGAAGCTACTAGATGGTGTGCATCCTCTCCCTTCCCCACCCAGGCCATAGTGTAGGTATGTTCCTTCCCAATCTGACCCCTATCCTACATACTCCCAAAGTTTTCCCAACAGTGATCTCATACGTTGCTAGTGATCCACCCTCAAGGGAAGTTTTTCCAGGGTCTCTATCCGCTTCCCATTTTTGTGGTGTTTGCTTTTCATGCCAGAAATGTTCATTACAGCTCTTTCTATGATTATGCTTTCTGCCTTCTGCCTTCTCCATTATTCTTTACTCCCAACATGTGCCTACCATTTGCAAAATATCATTTAACCCTGGACAGCTTTGTAATCAATTTTATGTTATTTGTATCCATTAATAAACAAGTTTTTATTAATTTTTTTAATGTGTTAGCCATTGTACTAGGCACCATAGATATAAAGATAAAACAAAACAACTCCTTCCCTTGAGGAGTTTGCATTTTGTTGGAGGAGACAAATACATAAATAAATATATAAAGAAAATGTAGAAGATAATTTTAAAAGGAAGAGGACCAGGGAGCTGATGGGATCAGCAAAAACTTCATGTAGAAGGTGGTGCTTGAGCTAAGTCTGGAAGGAGAACAAGGATTCTTAGATTCTCAGAAACAGAGGTGGTTAAAAAAAAAGTGCATTGTAGACGTGGAAGGCAATTAGTGAAAAGTCATGGAGACAGGAGATGGAGTGCCATTTGTGAGAAATAACAACTAGACCAGATAGATTGACTATAGAGTCCTGGGAGGTGAGTGATGAATAATAATTGCTGGAAAGATATGTTGGGGTCAGGTAGTAAAGGACTTTAAGCTCCAAACAAAGGAGTTTATATTTGACCTAGAGGCATCAGAGAATCGCTAGAGTTTACTGAACAGATGAGTGACATGGTCAGACTGAAACTTCAAAAAAATCACTTGGAAAGCTATGTGGAGGATAGACTGGAAAGGGGAGAGACTTCAGGCTGAAGAACCAATTAGGAGGCTATTGCAATATTTCAGGTAAGAGGTGATAAGAACATCGATTAAGTTGGTACCTATTGGGGTGGTCCTAGCAGCTGGGAGAGATCAGTGTCACAAAAATACACAGAAGAGAGAGTATTGGGGTAGTTATGTGGCACAGTGAATAGAGCACCAGCCCCGGAGTCAGGAGGACTTGAGTTCAAATCCAGTCTCAGACACGTAACATTTACTAGCCATGTGACCTTGGGCAAATCACATAACCCCAACTGCCCTGCCCTCCCCCCTCCAAAAAGAAAAAAAAAGAAGAGAGAGTATTATATTTGGACATATTGTCTCCCTCAGCTACATCATAAATTCTCTGAAAGAAGGAATCATCTCCTTTTTCTTTTGTGACTTCCCACAACACTAAGCATAGGATTCCTCTCATATCAAGGATTTATCCAATTTAATTTGACAGATTTGCAGACAATTTGGAGGGTAAAAAACAAGATGTTTTTCAATTAAATGAAATATGTGAAATAAGAGTGAAGAGTTAAGAAGAGTGTTGAGCTTACACACTTGGGAGATTGGAAGGATGGTGGTGCCCTCAACAGACACAGAGATGTTCGTAAGGGTGGTCGATCTGGAGGAAAAGATCACGGGTTCTATTTGGGGCATGTTGAGTTTGAGGTGCCCAAGGGCATCTGGTTTGAAATATCCAGTAGGCTTTTACTAATGTGGGAATGGAGCTCTGGAAAGACTAAGGCTGGAAATTATCTGCAGAGAAATAATTGAACCCATGAGTTTACGAGGTCAACAAGGGAGAGAGTATTGAGGGAGAAGAGAAAATAGCCTGTGTCTCAACCTTGGGGAACACCCACAGTTAGGGAGCATGATATAGATAATGACCCAGCAAAGAAGATAAAGGAGTGATCAGACAGGTAGGACAAGAACCAAGAAAGCATGTAAGCATTGAAGTGCCTACCATATTTCAGCTTAAGGGAATACAAAGACAATATATATTTTACATATGTGTATATGTCTATATACATGTATACATACACACATATATGCATAAAAAAGTAGAAACAAGTACATGTAGGTATATTATATACATACATACATTATACATAAACACATAGACACAATAACTACAAAATGGATATAAGGTGATTTTTATGGGGAAGATACTAGCAGCTGGGAGAGAACAGTGTCACAAAAATACACAGAAGAGAGAGTGTTGTATCAGGACATATTGCCTCCCTCATTTACATCATAAGGTTCCTGAAAGAAGAAATCATCTTTTTCTTCTCTGACCTCCCACAACACTTTAATGTAGAATTCTTCTCATAGCAGGAATTTATCAAGTTTAATTTGACAAAGAACTGTTGTGTGTCCACCTACATACAAGGTCTCTTTCTAGGTCATATAGTAGATAAAAAGATCAAAAGCCACAGTTCCTTCACTCAAGGAACTTTAAAGTCCAGTAGGCTAGATAAGAAAGATACACAAATAACTGTATTATGAGGGAAGATAGACAAACAGGGTTATGGGGAAAAGAGGTCATGTTCAGTTGTGGAAAAACTTCAGAGACGAGATAGCATTTGAACTTGATCAGTGGATACAATTTTGATAGAGATGTGGAGAGAGGAGTTTCCTGGTGGAAAGTCAGAGTATTGTAGATTTAGAGCTAGAAGAATCCCTCAGAGGTCATTAGGTTCACCCTACCCATTCCCCTTACCCACTTTAAATTTTTTTTCTTATTTTATGAGTATCTTCTGTTTCCATATCACTTTCATTTCTGACTTTACCCCCCTCCCTCCTCCTCCACCCAGCAAGTTAGTCCTCATACCAAAAAATAAAGTAATTTTTTTAAAAAAGCAAAAAATAAGCAATCAACCAAAACCATTCTGACCATCAACTATGTCTGACAGTATAGGGAATATTCCACAGCCATGACTCCCAGCCTTCACAAAGAAGAGAGAGAGTGAAATTTTTTCAGTCCTTTTCCAAATCAAACCTGGTCAATATAATTATAGAGCACTCAGTTTCCATTTTTTGTTCTTTCCCTTTATCTTGTCATATTTTATATGTTGTCTTCCTGGTTTTGCTTATGTCACTATATTATTCATGTAAATCTTCTGGTAATTCTCTGAATTTTCATATTTTTTCATTTTCTTGCGCTATAGTATCATTTCATTATATTCATGAAGCACACATTTGTTTGGTCATCCCCTAATTAATGGGCATCTGCTCTGTTTCTAGTTCTTTGCTTCTACAAAAAGTGTTGCTGTGTATATAGAGCCTTTTTTTTCCCTTTGACCTCTTTGTGGAGTCCATATGATTGAAAGGGTTCTATCATAATTCCAAATGGCCTTCCAGAATGGTTGACCCAATTTAACTAGGTGGCACCATAGATAGCAAACTGGACATGAAATCAGGGAGATTTGAATTCAAATCCTGTCTCAGACAATATTAGCTTTGTGACCCTGAGCGAGTCACTTAGCCTCCAGAGCCTCAAATTCACCATTGTAAAATGGGAATGTTAACAGCATTGACCTCTCAGCGTTATTGCGAGGATCTAGTGAGATCTGTAAACCTTAAAGGACTACATAAATGCTCGCTATTATTATTATTATTTGTAGTTCTGCCAGAAGTGTATTTGTGTGCCAGTCTTCCTTTGGTCCCTCTAATATTGCCTATTTGCATTTTCTGTCATCTTTGCCAATTTATTGAGCATGAAATGAAACCTCAGACTTTAACCCTTATCTTATAAAGGAAACTGATGCCCACAGTCATGAAACGGAAAAGTGGTCAAGACAATATCAGTCTGAGTCATCTAATTATGAATCTGTGGTCTTTCCACTACACCAGCGGTTCTTAACCTGTGGGTCGCGACCCCTTTGGAGGTTGAATGACCTCTTCACGGGGGTCACCTAAGACCATCGGAAAACACATATTTCTGATGGTCTTAGGGACCAAGACACCACTCCTCTGTCTCCAGGCGGGTTCACCAACACACAGATATGCCCACATACAAGTATTAAAGGGTCATAGCATTAGGAAGGTTGAGAACCACTGCACTACACTATACCACCCCTCACCATGACCAAAACCAGAGGAACATAAAAGTGTGAGATGGTTGGAAAATGGTAAATTGTTTAGTTTTGCTGAAATGTGGCACACGTTGAGGTTGGAATCCTATTATAAGGGGCTTTGAATGTCCAACTTCATGTTGTAGATCATGAAAAACTGAAAGGTTTTGAGTCTGCAAATACCATAGCCAGAGCTGCACTTTACAGAAAAGTAGTCCTGTACCAGGTAAATTAGAGTATGCAGAGGACTGAGATAGGAAGACCATTTAGAAGTGTATTTCAATAGTTCAAAGGAATAGTAATAAAGTCTGAACCAACAGCAGGTGTGCAATTAGAAAGGAAGGAGCAGATGCAAGAAATACCTTGGGGGGGGGCGGGTAGAAAGAAATAACAGAACACAGTAACTCATTACAGATGAGATGCCTTACAAGTAATGTTTCTTTTTATTCACCATGAATCTCTTAGATTATTGTATTCTCTTCTAGAGCCTCCCTGCTCTTAGTTGCCTTTCGTTTATGGGGTTGTTCACTAATGGATTTCTATTAAGAACCTTACCAATTTTACTCTTTCCAGTCCCCTTCTTCTGGACCCTTCAAAAAAGAAAAGGAGGCAAACAA
>CM053593.1:144580653-144603740 GCA_028646575.1 Pseudocheirus occidentalis
AAGAAGAAGAAGAAGAAGAAGAAGAAGAAGAAGAAGAAGAAGAAGAAGAAGAAGAAGAAGAAGAAGAAGAAGAAGAAGAAGAAGAAGAAGAAGAAGAAGAAGAAGAAGAAGAAGAAGAAGAAGAAGAAGAAGAAGAAGAGAAAAGAAGAAGAAGAAGAAGAAGAGAAAAGAAGAAGAAGAAGAAGAAGAAGAAGAAGAAGAAGAAAAGACCCACACCAAAAACCTCTGATTTCATTTGCTTTAGATAGTTGGTTCTGTTTGTACACATCTGCCTTGTCCTTGAAAATTTGGTCTGGATTTAACATCTGGCAACAGAACTCTATTCCAAATGCAGTAGAAGACCTCACTATTTAAAATAAACTCCACAAATCATTTTGTGAGAGGAAGCCATCTTTTTGCTATGTAAATAAATCACCTACTCATTAAAAAAATAGTTTAGTCTTTCTGGTTTAGAGCTGGTAGGGAGCAACCTTAACTAATGAATATAACAGCCCCCATTTTATAGATGAGCAAACTAATGCCTAAAGAAGTCAAGTGACTTGCCAAGGGTCACATCAACAGTAAAACAGCAGAGTGCAGCTCCGAATCCAGGCTCACTAACTTGCAAATTCAGTGCACTCAGAAGTAAATGTATTTCTAATGTACCAGGTCTCCATTTAAGCAGAGCGGAGACCACAAAGCTGTACCTTCAGTGCATGGGAAAAATTAGAAGAGAAAATATGTGTGACCAGTAATTGGGAGGGAAGGACTTTTTGCTCTTATTTACCAAATTGTGCATACTATAAAATCAAAAGGAATTTTAGAAATCTACTCGGAATGTCTGCACAGCCCCCAATACTTTGGCCAACATGTTACCAATTTTCCCACCATATTCTACCCCATACCTGTCTTTGAACCATCGATCGCACAACTACCTACTATGTTTGCTCTAGAGAAAAGAAAATTTGTGGAATACAGGAATGTTATCTTGGGGACGGGCAATTGTTAAAATTTCAGTGTGAACATTTACACCATAGAAATCCCCAAAGGTTTGATTTATTATTTTGTTGGTTGTCTTGTCTTAAGAAAGTGGTAGAGAAAATGTTAATAATACCACTTAAACTTCAAAAAATATTCTTTCTGTCTTCCCTCCTCCACCCCAAGCTGATTGTTAAACATTTACCAGCACACTCCCATCTTCAAGTATTTGAAGGCTTGGCACCAGGAAGAGGAGTTAGATTCATTTCGTTGTTTTTTTTCCTTTACCTCTCAGGGCACAACTAGGATCTGTTGGTGGTAGCTTCACAGAGCCAGTTAAAGCCTTGATGTAATTTGCTAACAATTAGAGCTATCTGAAAGTAGAATGGAACACTTTGAAAGATAATGAGTTCCCCAGTATCAAGTGAAAGTCTTTGAGGGCTGTTGTAAAGATGGAGTTCTTGCTCAGGAATAAGTTGATTGGAAGTTGTTTCCACTCCTGAGATTCTATAACTTAAAAGACCTCAGTGAGTATGTTCAGGGTTTGTCTCCATGCTATGTGCTAAACTGGGTTCTAACTCAGTTCTCTCACTAATTTGCACCATGACATTGTAAACAGGAATTGTTTCATGTGTTGTATTTGAATCTCTACCCCTTATAACAGTGCCTCATGCAGTGATTAATTGCTGATGTAAATACCTTTCTACAGTTAACTCTTCAATAACCTGAATGGCAAAGCCACCGGTGTGTTATCTGCATTGATTTTAATCCTAGGCTGGTGTCTCCTGACCCTCTAGCACACTTCCGGTAATGCGTTTCTCTACCAACCACCCGGCCACTATTCTTTAGAAATAAAGCAGTGAACATGATATCATTAGCTTGAGCAAAATATTATGAGAAGGACAATACACTGATTTTTTTGTCATGGAAAAGGAGAAGTTTGGGGATGGTTTGTTTTTTAGTACTACCTACTTTTTAGTGTGAATAATGGAGACTGGAGTGCAGATAGATATGTGGGTGTAGAATCCCACAACCACAGGATTGGAAGGGACCTTGGAGTCTAAGTGGTTTAATATATTTAGTTATAGGTGGCACCTATACCTTGAGTCAGGAAGACCCAAGTTTAAATTTAACCCCAGAGCCTGAGCAAATCACATAACATCAGTCTATCTCAGTTTCCTCATCTGTAAAATGGGGATGATGATAATATCACCTACCTCCCAGTGTTGTTGGGAGATCAAATGAGAAATATGTAAAGTGCTTTTTGAGCCTTAAAGCACTATAGAAACACAAGCTATTTTTGTTGGTGGTGGTTTTGGGGGGTTTTATTTTTGTTTTTTTTAACTATGAAATCCCCTCTACAACATTCCTGGCATCCAATGTCCATTTGATGCCCTTCAGTGATGTAGAACTCATTACCACCAAGAGGAGCTCACACTACTTCTGAGTCCTAATTACCTCTGCAACGTTCACCCATCACTTCTGAAACCTTGGGCCAACCAGGACAAGGTTAATCCGTGTTTCATGAAATGACTCTTCAAATACTTGATTACAGCTATTCTATTTCCCTGATATCTTCTCCAGGCTAAACATCCCCATTAAGAAACAGTGTGTGGAACAGTGAAAAGAACCTGGGTACTGGACTCAGAAGACCAGGTTTCAAATCCTGCCTCTAATGTATATATATATACATATATATATATATATATATATATATATATATATATATGTATATATATACATACACACACATATAAAACACACACACATATATATGTATGTTGTAATGAAATATTATTGTGCTATAAGAAATGACGGACACAATTGTTTCAGAGCAACGTGAAAAGACTTACATGAACTGATGAGAAGTGAAATGAGCAGAACCAGGAGAAGATTGTACATAGTAACAATAATGTACAATGATCAACTGTAAATAACTATTATCAGGAATATAATGATCTAAGACAATTCCAAAGAACTCATGAAAAATGCTGTATCTCTCCAGAGAAAGAATTGATGAAGTCTGAATGCAGATTGAAGCATGCTACTTTTCTATATTTTTTTGTGTTTGCTTTTTCATTTGTTTTCTTTCACAACATTGACTAATATGAAATATATCTTACAGTATTGCACATGTATAAGTGATATCCAATTGCTTACTGTCTCAGGGAGGGGGGAGGGAGAGAATTTGGAAGTCAAATTTTTTTTAACGAATGGTAACGTCTTTTACATGCAGTTTGGAAAAAATAAAATATTATTTTAAAAAATAAGGGGTAGGATCAAATGGTCTCTGAGGGTCCCTTCCAGTTCTTGAGCTGTGATCCTATGATTTCTTTCAATTAATCCATAGTAGGAATTTTGGGAATGAGTATACTGGTGTCACTGCCAAAGGGGTAAATGCTGTAAGCTCTCTTCTTAATTGCCATCTGTTTAAGGAAGCTGAAGTGGGCCAGTGCGCTCTAGTGCCAACTCCGAACTTGTTTCTGTGTGGCATTTGTGATGGAAACATGCACTCAAAAGATATAACAATTGGAAAGCCAAGCTCATAATTATCCATTCATTAACTTCTGTCCCACCCCCACCCCCAGATTAGAACAACTTTCACAACTTTCAAAGATTTCCAGACCATTTTCTCTCTTTCTTTCTTCTTGCCTCCTTTCCACAATCCTTCCCACCCTACCTACCTCTTTCTCCTTTGGGGTTTTTCCTTGCGTTCCTTGCTACATGGAAGATGTACTAGCAGAGTAACCTGTCTTCACCTCGACCACATTTTTGTTTAGCTTTCTCATTTTAAGGTTTTCAGGACATCTGGGAGACACTAGATTGACATCTCAGGGAGTACAAAGCTACTGGTTTGCCTGTTTAGAGATCATGATGGAGATAGTTTCTAAACATATGGCACTGGCTTAGAGGTCGAGGACTAGCTGTTCTAGTCCCAACTCCATCACTAATTTGCATATACAAACTTGGACAAGTCCCTTCTCCTCTCTGGGTCTTATTTTCCTCTTCTGGGAAATGAGTAATAGATTTAGAGCTGGAAGGAAACCTAGAAGTTCCTAACCTGTAGTTATAAAATAGCGATCATTCCCATCCTACCTATGTCCTAAGATGTCCTAAGTATTATGAAGATCATAATTGACACAGGAAATATGAAAGCAATATGAGACTATAAAATAATGTGAACATAAATGCATGTGCAGGAAAAGATAACGAATGGGAATTTTGATTTTTAAAAATGGGAAGCATTCCCCAATTGATAAATGGTCATATAATATGAACAGGCAGTTTTCAGAGGAAGAAATTAAAGATATCTATAAGCATATGAAAAAAAATTATCTAAATCACTATTGATTAGAGAAATGCAAGTCAAAACAACTCTGAGGCACCACATCTCACTGGTCACATTGGCTAAGATGACAGAACAGGAAAATTATAAATGCTGGAGAGGATGTGGAAAAATTGGAACACTAATGCATTGTTGGCGGAATTGTGAATTATTTAACCATTCTGGAGAGCAATCTGGAACTATGCCCAAAGGGCTATAAATAATGCATACCCTTTGACCCATCAATACCACTTCTAGGGCTGTATCCCAAAGAGATCATAGAAGTAGGAAAAGGACCTATTTGTAAAAAAGAAAAATATATATATATATATATATATATATTTGTAGCAGTTCTTTTTGTGGTGGCAAAGAACTGGAAATCAATGGGATGTCTATCAATTGGGGAATGGCTAAACAAGTTGTGGTATATGAGTGTAATGGAATACTATTGTGCTATAAGAAATGAGGAGCAGCCAGACTTAATAACCTGGAGAGACATATATAAACTGATGCTGAGTGAGAAGAGCAGAAACAGTAGACATTTGTACACAATTACAGACACAACGTATGTGTGATGACTAACTTTCATAGACTTGGCTTCTCGTAGCAATGCAAGGTTATAAGACAACTCCAAAAGATTCATGATAGAAAGAGATAACCACATCCAAAGAAATAACTACAGAGTCTGAATGTAGATTGAAGCAAACTACTTTTTCTCTCTCTTTTCCTTGTTTTATTTCCTCTTTCTAATTGTTCACTCCATTGGTTATAATCCTTCTTTACAACCTAATGTTTAATGTGAAGGTATTTGTAGATTTGATTGCATGCCACCATGGCGGAGAGGGGATATGAGAGGGAAAAGGAGAAAATCTGAAACTCAAGGGATTATGGAACTGAATGTTGTAAACTAAAAGTATATAAATAATTTTTTAATGGGAATGATAAGGAAGGAGTCTTACCTGAGACAAAAATACAAGGAAACACCTGTCAATTATTCCTCAGGAAATGATTCTGACTATAAATACCCAGAGTCTCTCCCCTGAGCTCCAGTCCCACATCACTAAGTGCCTAATGGACATGTCAAACTGGATGTCTAGAAGACAGCTCAACTTTAGCATGTCCAAAATAGAACTCATTATCTTTCCCCCTACATCTCTCTACCCAACTTCCTTATATTTGCTCAGAACAGTAACATTTTCCCAATCTTCCAGGTTTGTAGCCTTAGTATTTTCCTCAGCTCCTCATTCTCTTTCACCCCCATCTATTCAATCAGATGCCAAATCTTATTTCCACCTCCACAATTTTTCTCACATATGATCCTTTGTCTCTACACATGCAGTCACCCAAGCCCTCTTCCTCTCCTTCCTGAACTATTGCAAGAGCATCTGAATTGGCCTCTCTGGCTCAAATATCTCCATCTTCCACACAGCAGCTAAAATTATTTTTCTTACGTACCCGTCCAGTCATGTCACTCTGCTACTCAATAAATTCTACTGTAAACCTGTTCCCTTTAGAATAAAATATAAGATCTTCCCTTTGGCTTTTAAAGTCCTTCACAACTTAGTGTAACTCCCAACCTATTTTTTCCAGCCTTGTTATACATTATTTTCCTTTCCACACTCTATGGCACAGCCCAACTAGCCTTCTCGCAGTTCCATAAACATTGTTGTTCATCACCCACCTCTGTGCCTTTTCCATGGTTGTCCCCGGTGCCTCAAAAGCACTCCCTTCTAATCCTCATAGAATATCGTAACTTAGCTCAAATATCACTTTCCGATAGAATGTAAGTTCCTTAAGGGAAACGATTGTTTCACTATTGTTTTTATATCCCCAACATCTATGCCTGGAACATAGTAAGCATTTAAATGATTATTGGTTAGCAAGTTTATGAGACCTTTAATTCCAGAATATGCTTTAAAAAAAAAAAAAAAGATAACCTGTATCAGATTGCTTGCCCTCTCAGGAAAGGAGGGGAGGGAAGGAGGAAGGGAGAAAAATTGGAACTCAAAAATTTAGAAAATGGATATTGAAAATTATTTTTATATGTAATTAAAGAAAAAATTTTTAATTAAGTCAGCCCTTGGTTTTTCTTAATAAAGATTTATTCAGGCATCTGAGCAAGTTTCAAATTTAGTGACCTAGTGACCCCTTCTGGATGTCTTGGGAAGAGTCAACATTCTGAAACAGCTGTGCTGGGATACCCGAAACATCTCTATGGATCACAGGTTCATAGATCTAGAGCTGGAGAGGGCCTTATTTTACAGATGAGAAAACTGAGGTCCTCAACAGACTGGCTCCAAAGGTTAGTTTGACTTATGTCTGAACCTAAACTAATCCATCCTGCTCATAAATGGAGGAAGTTTTTCAGGTGTCCACAAGGATAATTAATCAATAGACATTTACGTTTTATGTTTTTTATGCTATGTTTTAGGCACTGTGCTAAGTTTTGGTGATGAAAAGAAAGGTAAAAGAAAGTCTTAGTTCCCAAGGAACCCTCAGTCTATGGGAAAGACAACATGCAAACAATTCTAGGGCTCCAGGGAAAATGCTCTTGAGATGGAATGTCTTATTCAAAGAACAGCAATAGTGACACTGGCTTGAAAGGTATGGGGAGATCCACTCTGTAGATTATCTATAGTAAGCAATTGGCTAATCAAGTAATATTTGCTAAGTACCTACAAAATATTGGCACCTAGTACATGTGATGAATCGAAAGAATTGAAGAAATGGTCTACCTTCTCTCAAAGAGTTTCATTATAATTAGGAAGATATCCCTCCCTCCCTCCTCCATCCCTTCATCCCTCCATCCATCTATCCATCCATCCACTATTTACCAAGTACCTGCTAAGAATCAGCATGGTAGAGTAGAAAAATGAGGGACTTGGAATTAGAAAACCTGGTTTTGAGTACTAATAATGATACTTACTCCCCCTGGAAAATCACTTAACCTCTCCAAAACCTTTTCCTTACTAACTGAAAAGACTGAAATCGTCAGTTAGTTAGAAGGATGTCCACCCCAAGCATGTGAAGACTTCCCTCTAGCAGAGCAGATGGATGCGAACAATTTGTTCCAGCAACCATGAAGGCAACTGAAGCGGGTATTGTGGAGTGGTTAGAGCTTGGTCAGACAGTGCAGACTCCAAGGTCATCCACTGTATCCCAGGCCATAGCCAAGGGTCTTGCCTTTTGTCTCACCACCAGACTTTGAGAGTCCTAGAAGAGAGAGCAAGGCTGATGACTTTGTGCAATTCTGCCTCACTTAAATCGAGTTCATGAACAGGTCACGATAGCATATATTATTTGATATCATCGGTCTTCTTCAACAAATGAACGACAAAAGACAAAACAGATATAATGGGAGATACCACTCAAACATTGTACTAGGTGCTATATAGGATACAAAGGTGGGGGAAAAAATGATCCTTCACCTAAAGTTGCCTACAGGTTAATGGGAAAGATAAGATAAATGCACAAATAGCCATAAAGCAAAATGTAAGTACTATGCAAAATAAAACTTAATTACATCTACAATGCATCGCTTCATTGCTGGATTTGCAAAGGAAATTGTGAAAACAGTAAAAAAGGGAGGTGGGAAGCTAAAATATACTTATGGAAAGCTGTGTGTGAGATCCAGGAGACCCAGATAATCTCCAGGGTCTTTAAAGATGAAAAATGAAAGTAGGATAACAAGCATATGAGAAATGAAAAAGATCTGTCAAGATTTTTTCATAGCCACTTCTACAGTAATAACCCTGACATAATACATAAAGAAGTAGAAATGGCAATAAAGAAAGTCAGGATAAGAAAAGTAGTTAGAGCAGCCCAAGGCTGCATGGATGCATGGGAAAGTCCTGTGCTTGAGGTGATATCATTTGAGTGGGAATTTTAATGGAGAGGTTTGAGGAAGATCAATCTAAGGAGACCAGAGTATGGAGGTGGTACAATGAATAGAGTGCAAGGCCTGGAGTCAGGAGGACCAGATTTCAAATTTGACCTCAGACACTTACTAGCCATGTGACCCTGGACAAGTCACTTAACCCAGTTTGCCTCAGTTTCCTCAACTGTAAAATGAACTGGAGAAGGAAATGGCAAAACCACTCCAATATCTTTTCCAAGAAAACTCCAAATGAGATCATGAAGAGTCAGACATGACTAAAAGAATCACTGAGCAACAACAGTCTAGACAGAAGAAATTACATCATTAAAGGTATAGAGAAGTGAGAGCATAAGGCCATTTAAGGGGTATAGTTCAATTTGATTAGAGCTTGATTGGAACAGAAGATTTGTGTAGGAGAATGTAGGTGTTTCACTACACTGTATTCTTCCCTCTTTCTGCTTTTTAAATTTTTAATTATAGGGGATCACATGCTGGCTAGGAGAAGGAAAAGGGATATATTTGGAAATGAAAGTAATGTAAAAAACAGAAAATTTCAGTAAAAATTTTAACAAAAGATAATTAAGTCCAGACTGTAGGAACTGAAGATGAGAAAAGGAGTCATCTGCATAATAAATTGTATTTACATATTGCCTTGAGGCTCACCAAGCACGGTTATCTCATTTGGTCCTCATAACAAACTTGGGAAGAAAAATCGTCATTTTACAGATAAAGGCACAGAGACACAGAGAGACTCAGTGATTAGCTCAGAATCACATAGTAGGTGTCTGTGGCCAAATCTGAACTCATTTTAAAATTATTCCATAATGAACAGGCCCCCAGGCAAATGTAATCCTAGATTCCGAGGAGGCTGTATAGTGTCCTGGAAAGAACACTGGTTCTGGAGTCACAAGACATGGATTTGAATTTATCCTTTCTTCCTATGTAGCCTGAGCTGATCTCTTTACAAATTCCTAAACCTCAATTTCATCATCTATAAAATGAGGTGGTTGGGCTAGATTAGATCTCAGGTCCTTTTCAACTCCAAATGTATGACCATATGATTTTTTCATATATAGTAGAATTAGTAGGGAAGGGGATAGGATATACTTGGGGAAATGGCCTTAAGAAAAGCATTAGACCAAGAAATGCATGGGGGGGGGGAATATCTAAAGTTAGAAAGTGAGATGAGGATGAGGATCCACTGAGAGAACCCCAGTGAGATGCAAAGGAGAACCAACATAACCTTTCCTTCCTGATACTCCTTGGCTGCTAACCACCCTTCCCCCAATTTTCTTGCAATTTTTTTTATATAGTTAGTACTGTTACAACAGGACATGTGAGTTCCCCCAAATCATCTCAACATGCAAAATCAAGCAATAAAAACCACAGGGCTTGTGGATAAAATGAAGTTGATGGGTTCAACATTCAAAAACTTTAGAGCCACACACAAAAGAGAGAGTCCTAATTTTAAAAAATAGCACAGTTTTATATGTTAAATGGATAAGAAATATATAAATACTATAATAGAGTGACAGGGTCCAAAGTCTGCCCAGGTTTAGCAAAACTGAGCTGTGGAGGGCAAGAAGGCAGCCTCTTATGCCAAAACTCTCTGATGGCAGAAGGTGGAAGGAAGGGAGGGGCAGATTATAGCTACTCCTACTGAACTAAAATATAAATGATAATTTATGACACTTTACCTTGAAAAAGATCTAAAGTAGGGGTGGTTAGGTGGTGCAGTGAATAGAGTACCAGCCCTGGAGTCAGGAGGACCTGAGTTTAAATCCGGTCTCAGACACTTAACACAAAAACTAGCCGTGTGACTTTGGGCAAGTCACTTAACCCCAACTGCCCTCCAAAAAGAAAAAAAAAAAAGACCTGAAGTTTACTGATGGAAATGGTCATTGGGAAGGTTGCAGCTTGTTAGTTATAAAACAGTATCATTTTCCATGTTCTCTCATTGTTTCTCAGGGATAAAATCAAACATAAGCAAATGTAAAATTCATGCTATGTTCAAATCGCTCCCCAGCATATTGTATTGGAACTGATTTGTGTTTTCAAAACAATCATTATAGCAGAACTAACTGCACTTACACGGCACTTCCCCTGATAGAGTGTAGACTCCTTAAAGGCAGGGACAATTCCTTTAGTCTTTGTATACCTAGATTCTGGCATATCATATCTCTAACTGTCAATCTAAATGCTGACTAATTGATAATGAATCCTAAGAGAGGGAGTTTCAAGGAGATACCTGAGCATAGGTTTGAATCTGTGTAAATCATATCTAATGTTACAGGACATAAAGGTGAGTGAGGATTGAGAAAAAAAAGTGTTTAAAAAATATCATTAGTGACATTTAACAGGGAGGTTTCCGTGGCAAAGGTAAATGGAACTCTTGTTCAAGGGGCAAAAAGGAATGTGACGAAGAACCTAAGCCTCCCTAAGAGAAGAGTTGCCTTTTACTCACAGTAAGGAAGTTGAAGAGGTTGAGCTAAGGTATGGAAAAAGGAAGCTAAGCAGACTCAGTCTCCCTGAGCATTAAAGTAAGCTCTTCCAAAGAGAACTGAGGTAGAAGAAGAAGCTTGAGGAGAGTAGAGAAGATGAAGAGTATTCTAGGGCAGTGGTTCTCAACCTTCCTAATGTCATGACCCTTTAATACTCATATGTGGTTGGACTCGCCTGGAGATGGATAGAGGAGCGGTGTCTCGGTTCCTAAGATCATCCAAAATATGTGTTTTCTGATGGTCTTAGGCGACCCCTGTGAAAGGGTCATTTGACCCCCAAAGGGGTCACGACCCACAGGTTGAGAACCACGGTTCTAGAGGATGCCCAAGAAGGTTAAAAAAAAATTGTTGCTCAACAATAAAGGCTCAGCTGATATTAAGTAGCATTCATCTGTACAGGGGCAAGTAAACACAGCTTTGTGAAATTCTCCAGCAATAAGGGGAACCAGGAGAAGGAAGACAGGAAGGAGTCAATTGTAAGCACAAGGATGCTAGGGGATTCAGTCTTCCTGATCTGGAGATTGGGACATCTCAATGTAAATAAAAAGGTTAAGAAATAGGATTCCTGGATGTCAGTGAGGACGGGGTGGGGTGGGTAGTTTATGCTGTGGTCAGAGACAGAAAGCAACAAGTTTGAGATTTCCAAGTGAAGTGCCAAGTGATGATCAAGTCCAGGGCATGGTAGCATTGGTGAGTGGCTAATGAGAAATGGAGATGTGGGCCAGGCATATTGAAGAGAACAAATTGTTATGCAATCAGCCTTTCAGGTTGACTGTTAAAGCCACTTCCTAGAGGTTTGACTTTGGGTAAATCCTTTGACCTCCCTGGGCCTCAGTTTCCAAATTTGTAAAATGATGTGTTTGAATAAGATAGCTTCTGAGATCCATCCAGCTCCAGATCTATGAGTCTAGGCACCTAAAAGCCTTGGAGGCAGCTAGGTGGCTCAGTGGATAGAGTACTGGGCCTAGAATCAGGAAGACTTGAGTTCAAATCCAGCCTCAGATACTTGCTGGCTGTGTAACGCTGGGCAAGTCCCTTAACCTCGGTCTATCTTAATACACTAGAGAAGGAAACAGCAAACCCACATCCGTATCTTTGCCAAGAAAACCCCATGGATAATATTGGCATGCTACAGTCCATGGGGGACCCAGAAGCAGACATGACTGAACATTAACACCTAAAAACCAAGAGAGGTCTCAGTTTCTTCATGCATAAAATGAAGCTGTTGGACAAAATGACCTGTGAGGTCCCTTCTAGCTCCAGATCTGTGAGCCTCTCAGACGTCCCTCCCAACTCTGACATTCTATGTTTCTGTAACAGAAACCAAAGAGGTAGCAGAAAACATGAGATATTTTAATTAACAACTGACTTCCTGTGACCCATCCCACTTTGAGGCCACTTTTCCTACCTACTTGTTATACTCAATTCTTTTCCATCTCAGTATGAATAAAACAATTAGTAAAAAAATAAGCCTGCATTTTTAAAAAGTAGCTTTACAACAGGGAAATAATTACCTCCCCTTGATACTATTGACATAATTTTTCTTCTTCATAGCACAAATAATCGAGAGTTGTTGACATCTGTCTCAGAGAGAATCATTGCAGAGGCTCCCAAAAGAAAACAATGACTAAGTTAAAAGTAGACCAGAGAAACTAATTCTTGGGTTACAGAGAATGCTGGACCACAGCCAGCCACAAAACCTTTAAGCCATTCTGTAACCATGGATATGTCTCCTGAAAAGTTGCAAGTACACTCAAGGTATCACCTACCTTCCCAGCATTCCTGGGAGGTGAGTCCAGGGCAGATATTGTCATCATCCTTATTTCCCAGTTTGAGAAATAGTCACATAGAAACCATAAATGACTCTCCCTAAATTGAATAGCAAGTTGTTGACAGAACCAAGACGGGGACCATGAAGATTGGCTCCTTTAAAAAAAAAATCAATCCTGCCAAGTTCTCTATGAGGCATCATCTGCTTTTTAGTCAAAGTCTAGGAAAAATTTAACTTGAAGAAATGAATAGAACCATAATTAAGGGACCTGGCAAGGGAACCCAACTCCCTGAGAGAACAGCTTGTGCCTCATTCTTTTCTTATACTTCTAGAGCAGTTGTATGATTTTTTTCTTCCTTTTGCCTATAACTTTGTTGTTTTAAAATCAAAACTTCAAGAAAATCAAACTAAAGTTGTTATGCATATGCAGATAAATATTCTAAGATCGAGGGCTCTGGAACTAAAAGACCACCTAGCCCATGGGTCCTTTGTCTTTTTAGGTGTTGTGGAACCCTTTGGCAGTCTGGGAAAGCCTATGGATGGATGGACCACTTCGCAGAAGAGTGGGTTTTTTAAAACTATGTAAAATACATGGGTTTACAAAAATGTTAATGTTTTTTTTTAAGTTCACAAATCCAAGGTTAAGAATGTGAATCTAGTTCCCTCCTTTTACAAAGAAACTAAGACAGAGGAAGATAAAGTTATTTGCCCAAAATCCCACTATAGTGGGATTAACACAATCTTTGATTTTTCTTTAGAGTCTGATGGTTCCCAAGTCTCTATCTCTTTTAGGACACTAGTGGTCTTGCTGTGTAGTTATGAGAGTAAGCTCTGGATATGAACTCAGAGCACTGGAGACCAAGTCCCAGCTCTGCTTATTACCTGTATAACTTTGAACATTGTTGGGCTTCCCTTGCATCTTAGGACTTTCCAGCCTTTCTATCTGCCCTGCAGCCAAGTTTTCTGTTTTGTGTTATTTCCCCAAACAGAGTCTGGGCTCGATGTTTTCTTCTTGTATTCCCCACAGCTCAGTAGAGTACTTGGCACACATTAAGAGCTTCATAAATACTTTTTTTTGTTCATTGGGCCTTAGCTTCTTCATCTGTACATTGAGGAAGTCAAACTAAATCTCTTTAAAACTAAATCCCTTTCTCCTTTAAATCTTATGATCCCATGACTCTTCAATATGTGCTAAATCCATTGGCTAGGGAGTGGTCAGTCCCTTAGCACAGAACAGCACCATGCAGAGGCTGCTGTAGGTGGGGGTAGGAGTGAAGAAGAGTAGAGGGAGAAGCTATGTGGAGTAGTGAGATAAGTATTTCCAACCATGACTTAAGATGGGTGAAAGAGAATTGGTTTATGAATGGGTATGGCATTACAAAGGTCAGCTGGGTGGTGCCATAGTACACAGAGCACCAGGCCTGTAGTCAGAAAGATTCCTCTTCCTTAGTTCAAATCCAGCCTCAGACCCTTACTAGCTGTGTAATCCTGGGGAAGTCACTTGACCCTGTTTGCCTCAGTTTCCTCATCTATACAATGAGCTGGAAAAGGAAATGGCGAACCACTCCAGTATCTCTACCAAGAAAACTCCAGACCGGCTCACAAAGAGTCAGACATGACTGAAATGACCAAACAATAAAATGGCATTACAAACATTAAGGGGATGAGTAAAGAGGGCCAGGAAAAGACATAATAAAGATTGTTTTTCTAAAAGAGCATTTATGTTGACTTAAAGACAGACATCTGCAAATAAGCTGTACAGGAATATTGCCTGGCACCCTCTAACAACCACCATACTAATAATATCAGTAACTAAGCTTTGCATAGCCCTTGAAGGCTTGCACAGTACTCTCCCATGTCGGTTGATACTCTC
This sequence comes from Pseudocheirus occidentalis, assembly GCA_028646575.1. Lineage (NCBI taxonomy): Eukaryota > Metazoa > Chordata > Mammalia > Diprotodontia > Pseudocheiridae > Pseudocheirus > Pseudocheirus occidentalis. The sequence continues at coordinate 144,594,958 of CM053593.1, forward strand.
AATGATCCTAGGAGGCAGGTACCAATATCACCCCCATTTTACAGAGGAATAACTGAGACCAAGAAGTTAGTTGACCTGCCCAGGATCACATAGCTAGTAAGTGTCTAAGGAAGGATTGGAACTCTCATTCTCTGACTCCAAGGCCCTCTTTTATCTACTGCCTGATTGGCAGTCCCAGTTAAGCTTTTTAAGCCCAGGGTCTAGGTCAGGGGTCTGACAAGTTCACTCAGAGCCTGAGGGCTCAAACGATCCTTTTCTTTCCTTACTCAGAACACATTCCAGTACCCAAGAGGATTCAAAGCAGTCCAGAAAGATCAAAACAGATCAAGATCTCTAGAGAGATTTTTAAAAATATAGTCAACAAGGAAGTCCAGAGTTCTCAGAAGCTCCCCTGCAAAGCCATAAAAACTGATTTTATACTCCGTTTGCCCAAAGGGTTCACACCTGGGGGCAAAATTAACCTCTACTATCCCAGTTTTGCATCACAACTTCCTTGTTCTCAGAGCTCCTGTGAGTGTGGGCATGGTGATAAGGAAAGGGGGAGGTGTTCATTCATCCTCTGCCCCTTTAACCAGTATTATACAGGATCATAGCATATTCTTGGGTTGAGGATGCCAGTCATGGGGGAGAGAGGAGGGCAAAGGCCAAAGGTAAAGATTTATTTGTTCAAGAAAACTGAAAGAACCTGGAGACCCAGGTGCCAATAATGAGATGAATCAAACAACAAGAGGCCTGCAAAAGTTGGGTCTGAGCAGGAAACTTAAGATGAGGAGGGCTGCGTTTGGGCACCAATGTAGGGGCACACATTGCCAGAGCACCAGTGAGTGGTCTTCTTCCCCACCCACCCCCAAATGCAAGTAATAGGGATGCTGCTTAATCATGGACTAATGGTCCCACTTATACCTGGCATCAATCAACCCCCCTGTGGATTCAGGTTGAATGTGTGTGTGGCTATAGCAACAGCTACAATTGGCCCTTCTCCCGGACCACCTTCCAGCAATAAGGTGATCCTATTTTTAACTCTGACCTGTGCTCAAATACCTTTTGTCTTACAAAATGCGAGGAGCCAGAAAAAAGGCCTGGATTCTGGTCCTATTTTTGCAATTGACATATTCACTGTTTAATATCCACCTAACCTAATCTCAAGTTCTTGGGGACCATAGTCCTACAGCCTATTATAGATTATCTAGCCCAAAAGTTCCCCAACTTATTTGGTTTACTGCCCCCTTATCAAAAAATTATTCAGCACCCCCCTGAAAATCTACTTTCTTTAACCCTTTAATTTTTTAAAATTTGCATCATTTTAAAAATGCATATTTTTATGAATGACACATCTTAAATTTAATAATTTACTACAAATTTGTATTTTTTTCAAGGCTTGCAATTTTGATGACAGAATATTGTGTCATGTAACAGATAATATCATATTGCAAACAATCATTACACTTTCATATTCCTGCTGATACACCCTGGACTTCCCAACAATGCACAACAAGCTAACCTGCAAACATTTGCTTGTTGAGACCTGTCAGCTGACTTGACCACTGATTGGTTATAACTTGCATTTTGTGTGTTCATTTGAAAAACAATGTAATCACTATGACTCTAATTCTATTAAATAGATAAAACATGTACAAATGGTTTTTTTAAATTCTCTTCTCTTCCTTCTTTATGCTTCTACTGCCCCTTATTTTTATTCAATATCTTCCAGTTGCACTCAAGGCTACTACCACTCCCCTGGATCGGTCTAGTACCCCCCAGGGGTGGTATCACCCCCTTTGGAAACCTGTGATTTTATCCCAGTCTTCTTATCTTATAGGTAAGGACACTGAGGTTCAGAGAGATAAAGTAACTTGTCCAAGGTCATACAAGTAATAATTGTTGGACCTAGAACCAGGAAGAACTGAGTTCAAATTCTGCCTCAGGACACTAACTAGCTATGTGATCCTGGGCAAGTCATTTAACCTCTCTTTCTTTCAGTTAGCTGATCTGAATAATGGGACTAATAATACCACCTGCCTCCCAGGATAGATATAAGAATAAAATGAGATAATATTTAGGAAACATTTTCAAATCTTAAAGCGCTATATAAGTGCTAATTATTATTATTTCTTATTATTGTTCCTAATCATTCTAGATCAGCAGTTCTCAACCTATGGTTATGTTCAATCTGTAACAATGAAAATACATCCTACATATCAGATATTTACATTATGATTCATAACAGTAGCAAAATTACAGTTATGAAGTAGCAACAAAAATAATTTTATGGTTGGGGGGGGGGGTCACCACAACATGAGGAACTGTATTAAAGGGTCGCAGCTTTAGGAAGGGGCATAACTTACCAACATATTTCTCAACTTCTTCCAAGGACAACATCCACACAAACTCAACAACAACATGTCAACAAAGAAGCATTAAACAAATAGTGGAGGATTTGTTTACAGGAACAAGAGGATTTATGATAGCAATTAAAGACAAAAGGATTGATGTAAGGAGTTAGAGAAAGGTTATCTGTCCTTAAGGAATTTGGATTTACTGACTGATGGAGATTATGTAAGAAAACTGTACAACATATCACTGTAAATTGCAAAAATTTAGCACCTACCTACCAAATACCTAGAAACCTAATCAGCTGGCCAGAATTATACAGCAGAAACTCACAGTTCTTCATAAACCAAGAGATGACATATCCCCATACAACAAATACAGACCCAAAATATCCTTGAGCAGTAGTTCCTAAATATGGTCTGGGGAGCCCTTGGAGTCCCCAGGAGAGACTTAAAGGGGGTTAAAACTATTTTCATGATAATTCTAAGATGTTTTGATTTCTAATATGGTAAATATGGACAGACACAACCCACACAAACAAAAGCTCATTGGAAGATGTGGGCTCGCTAATTTTTAAGAGTGTAAAGGAGTCCTGGCATCTTGAGAACTGTCCTGGAACTTGGCTATTATCACCAACAAAACTGGTGCTGACCATTACTGGACGTGGCAATGCCCTCTAGAAACTCAAGAACAATGTTTTTTGTTGGGTGCAACTCCAACATTCATAACCTCCAATCTATATGAAATAAAAACATTCCCAAAACACAGAGACCAAGCAAAAGAAGTAAAAATCCTGTGGAAACAAGATGAGAGTTGATAAATAAGTCATTTTTTTTGTTTTCTGTTGTTCAGTTATTTTTCAATCGTGTCTGACTCTTTGTTATCCCCATTTGGGATTTTGCTAGCAAAGATACTGGAGTGGCTTGTCGTTTCTTTCTCCAGCTCATTTTACAGATGAGGAGACTGAGGCAAAGACGGTTAAGTGACTTGCCCAGGGTCTTACAGCTAGTGAGTGTCTGAGGTCACATTTGACCTCAGGTCTTCCTGACTCCAGGCCCACTGCACCACCTGACTGCCGTGTATATGTTATCCTAGTTTTCTTTTCTGATCCTAGAGTCAGCCTAAAGATGCATTCCATGACCCTGCAGAAGACAAACTTAGTATCTAGTGTTTTTATTCCATTATAAAGAGCAATTATTTTATCCTTATGCACAGTAGTCTAACAAACTTTAGACATAAGCGAACAACAGTAGGATGGGGACTTATTTGAGGACCATTTCTATCTAAACTCCATCAAACAGATGAGTAAAATGGAATGATAATAAATAGCAGGGTGATATGGTGGATAAAGAGCTTAACTTGGAGGAAGATGTGAATTCAAGCCTCACCTCTGATACTAACTGCATGATCCTGGACAAGTCAACTCACACCAGTTTGCCTCAGTTTCCCTATCTAAAACCAGGGATAAGAAGAGCACCTATTGGGGCGGCTAGGTGGTTCAGTGAATAAAGCACCGGCTCTGGAGTCAAGAGGACCTGAGTTCAAATCTGGCCTCAGACACTTAACACACACATAAAAAAAAACTAGCCGTGTGATCTTGGGCAAGTCACTTAACCCCAATTGCCCTACCTTTCCCCCTCCAAAAAGCAAAAGAAGAAGAAGAAGAAGAAGAAGATGAAGACAAAGACAAAGAAGAAGAGCACCTATTTCCCAGGGCTGTGAGGATAAAATTAAATTATATATGTAAAATGCTTTGCAAACCTTAAAGTACTATGTAAGTGTGCATATTATTATGGATGATAATATTGATGATGACAACAATTAACATGGCATGAGGGGGTGGGCATCAGTAAAGAATCCAGTCATAAGGATATATAGTGGGAAGTATGGGTATTGTGAAACTACAATATATTGGCTATGGAGATATGGCAACTCTGAAATATTGACCATCTGGACCCTGGCAATGATATTGGTGGAGTCTGCTCCCCAGCCAGTGTGATAAATTTATACATTTGGCTCTAAGAAATATGTTGCATGGCATACAGCTGATGACTGGCTCTGCTCAAAACCATTGTGAGTATCAACTTGACAAGAAGACAACAAAGTGAGTTGTGTTTCTTTCTGTTCCAGACCCACAAACCAGCAAGATATAGATCAGAAATTCCAACAGCTTTCCTGCTAGAAATGATTCAATGAAGATGGCACTGACCACTAAAGTGAACAACCCACAAAGGAGTATGAGATGGATAAAGATATAAATCCTTGTATCATGTTCCAGTGCTGAATCACAACAAAAATGGAAATGTGTAACCAAGTATAGGGCCGGGTTTCCCCACTGCTTTTTGTCACTGGTACCTTTAGCTCCAAATCATAAAATAATGTCTTGCTGACCAGTGTAGGTTAATCAGAAAAAAATGACTTAATCCCTAGGCTTAAATTAAATAAGAGATTAAAATGAAGAATTACTGAAATCTGAAGAAGGAAAAGTTTAGACCCTAAGGTCATTAGAAAAGCTAACTTAATAAGAGACTCCAGAAATGGTAGTAATGAAATAGATGACAAAAAAATTGCACTGATTCTTCAAATTATTTTGAAAAGGGGATGAGCAAACTTAGACTGGAATTCCTAAAAGACTTTTTTTCAAGTTTGACATCATGAATACAATTAGTAGACCAATTACACCAAAGGGACATTATTTTTTTAAAAGGTAGTTATTTGCTGGGGCGGCTAGGTGGTGCAGTGAATAGAGCACTGGCCCTGGAGTCAGGAGGACCTGAGTTCAAATCCAACCTCAGACACTTAACACAAAAACTAGCCAAACTAGCCATGTGACCTTGGGCAAGTCACTTAACCCCAACTGCCCTCCAAAAGGAAAAAAAAAGAAAAAGGTAGTTATTTGCTGAAAACATCATGAAGAAACACATGCTCTTACAGTCTTTGACAGAAAATATATAAACATTTTAGGACCTGCGCACAGTTAACAGTTGCCATGATAAAAACCAGGGCAGCTAGTGGTGTAGTAGACAGAGCACCAAACCTGCAGTCAGGAAGACCTAGGTTCAAATCCAGCCTCAGATACTTACAAGCTACTTGATCCTGGGAAAGCTCCTTAATCCATTTGCCTCAGTTTCCTCATCTGTAAAATGAGCTGCAGAAGGAAATGACAAACAACTCCAATATCTTTGCCAAGAAAACCCCAAATGGGGTCATGAGGAACTGGGGATGACTAAAATAACTGAACAACAACAAATGCTAAGAATCATAGAATTTCACTGATGCTTTCAAGGAATACCCTTAAGGAAAGGAGTCAAATAATACCATGACAGAAGTGACTTGAGAAAGTCAGTTTCAAAGTCACTATTTTATCATGATTTAATTGTGAGATTATACTTAATAGTGAGAAAGTCGCTATTAAAGAGGGAAGATCTTGGAAGATAACGTCACTGTCCAGCTGCTATAGACAGTAGAAAACTGGAGTGTCACATCTCCTAATTAAAGTCAACAAAATAGAAAAACGTGGAAGGGAATCTTGAAAGCAAAAACTATCAGAAATTAAGAATTATCTTGATTAGTAAATTGAAGTAAAAGTCAAAAGGTTAAAGTAATATAAGAAGCCAAAACAAAGATCAAAATAAACAATTCAAGATTCCTTAAAAAAAAAAAAGCCGTTAATACAAAGGTTTACAAAGTAAAGAAATCAAATACGAAAGAGAAAACTTGAAGGTGGAGACTGGAAAATTTCTCTTCAAACAACAGTGAAGTTTATTAATAAATATATGCCATTTGATTTGTTGAATGCAACTGAAAGGGATTTGCCTCCAAACAGAGCCTGTGAATTGGCTCAGATACAAGAATGGAATCAAAAGGTCCTCTATGGCTGACATCCACATGAACTCAGACAACAAAATACGAACAAAGCTGCATTGACCAAATGGCTTAGTGTGCAAATTTGTTTGTGGAAATGGAATGGTTTGTGAAAGCAATTCAGGACCAGGTCAGTGTCACTGGAACTTAGAGACAGGTTATCCTTAAGAACCTGAACTTAGTGACCAATACAAATTACACAAGGAAATGGCAGAAACATGTCCAGAGTGTTGTGAATGCCCAGCAAAGCATGATCTGGTGGCTAGAAGCTTTCTATCCGTTATGGACTGACAGATGATAGTGATAACAATGGCTAATTGGCAAACTCTTTAAGGTTTGCAAAATGCTTTACAAATATCTCATTTCATCCCCAATCTCAGGAAATAGGTATTATAATTATGCCCATTTCACAGATGAGGAAACTGAGGTTGAGAGGTTAAATTACTCTGCCCAAGGATATTTAGCTGGTAAGTATTTGAAGCCAGTTTTGAAGAATGTTTGATCTTCCCGACTCCAGGTTCAGCGATCCAACTGTATCACCTTGCTGCCTCACACTGCAATTGCATACCTCAAAATATGCTGGAGAATTTAGCCAATAAACCATACCAGAATTGGGTCATTATCATAAATTGAACTCTTGTTCCCAAACGCCTGGATATTACATCGATTCTTTAAAACTTGAGAATATTGAATAAATATCGTCCTGCTAAATTCTCATAGTCTCCAAGCTACTTGAAACAAAAAAGTTGTAAAGATGTAAATGACCTTGCAAAAGAGATCAAAATCACATGGGAAGAAGAAATGGGGATATTGCCTTGTCTGTTCTTGGAACTGAACCAAGGGTAGTTTCAGTGAGTCTACAGTGGATGAGCTTCCTTCCTAATATTTTTATCCAACTACCAAAAACAAAAGCCAAACCAGTTATTTTATCCACTTGTACAATAGTCTGCAGAATATTAAATATAATAAAAAGCCATCTAGTGCTTTGTCTCAGGACAATTTTTATCTGCACACCATTGCAAATGGTAAGAGGAATGAGATGGTGAGGATAATGATAAATGTTGCATTTATGTAGACCTTTAATTTTTTCAAAGGGCCTTCCAAATAGGAGTCACTTATAATACAGATGTTTAAAAGAAGGACTAATATCTGTGCTATTTATACTATGTCCAGCTTTAGGAGAGGATAATCTCCATGGTCCCTCCCAACTCTAACAAATCTAAAATCTCAGATATTGTTTTCATTGATAGAATGTATAAGCTTGTTGGGGTGCTTGGGTGGATTGGAGAGAGGAATTCTTTCATTTTTGTCATTGTATTCTCAGCACACTGCCTAGCTCAGGGTTGGGGAACCTGAGACCTCAAGGCTAGATGTGACTTGAGGACATAGAGGGCCACATCTGGCCTTGAGGCCTCAGGTTCCCCAACCCTGGCACTGAAGGCACTTAATAAATCCTTTTTTGTCTACTGAGAGACAATTACAATAACAGCTAACTTTTATATAGTGTTTACTTTTTAATTAATTAAAAAATTTATGGAATAAAATAAGCGTTTCTATAGCAATATAATAAAAAAAGATTTACATGAAACCACAAATTCACTATATACAATTTGCTTTTCATTTGAAATACACAACAAAGTCATCATGTAAATTTCCTTCCCCCCCTCCTTTTTTCTTCCCTCCTTCCCCCCAACCCACCTCAGAGATGGCTACCATTAGACACAAATAAGTACATATATACACATACGTACATATATACATATATGCATATGTGTATATGGATGTAAGTGTATATATGTAAACATTATTCTATACATACATCTAATGTATGTATTATAAAATTATTTTATACATCCTTCTATTTATCAGTTCTTTCTCTGAATGCACATAGCATCTTTCTTCATATGCTCTTTATAGTTAATATGGATATTTACAACAGTCAAAATGACTTACTTGCTCAAAAGCATTCTTCAAACAATATTGCTGTTACTATATACAATGTTCTCTTGGTTCTACTCATTCTGCTCTTCGTTATTTCATGCAAATCTATCCATGGTTTTCCAAGACCATCCAGCTACCATAATCACATACCACAACTCGTTCAGCCCAGTTGACAGGAATCTTTGCCATTTCCAGTGCTTTGCCACCACAACGAGAGCTGCTACAAACATTTTAGAACATACAGTTTCTTTTCCTTTTAATCTAATGATCTTTGGAAATAGACCTAGTCGAGACCTGGGTCAGAAGGTATAGGCAGTTTAATAATTCTTTGGGTATAATTTTAGATTGTTCTCCAGATATATGCCAGGCACTGTGCTAAGTGCTTTACAGTTATTATTTCATTTGATACAAACAACAACCCTAGGTGATAGATGAGGAAATTGAGGTAGACAGAGGGTAAGTGATTTGTCCACATTTACATAGCTATTAAATGTCTGAGGTTACATTTGAACTCAAGTCTTCGTGACTCCAGACAATATTTCTAAAAGAAATAAAACAGGAACACAGGTAGATAGGAGAGACAGAGACACAGAAATAGAGGGGAGGGGGAAGAGAGAGAGAGAGAGAGAGAGAGAAGGAGGGAGGGG
>CM053593.1:144604240-144631538 GCA_028646575.1 Pseudocheirus occidentalis
GGGGAGAGAGAGAGGGAGAGAAAAAGAGAGAGGGAGGGGGAGAGAGAGAGGGAGAGAAAAAAGAGAGGGAGGGGGAGAGAGAGAGGGAAAGAGAAAGAAAGAGAGAGAGAAAGAGAGAGAGAGAGAGAGAGAGAGAGAGAGAGAGAGAGAGAGAAGGAATTTAAAGGCTTTGATCCTTGATATATTCAAGATGAAGTGTAGTATGATAGACAGAGCATTAAGTCTGGCATCAGAGGCCTAGGTTCAAATCCTTTCTCTGATGCTTACTACAAGTGTGACCTTCACCTGTACGGACCTTAGCTTTCTTATCTATAAAATGAGAAGGTTTATACTAATTTGTCTCTGAGGTCCCTTTTAGTCTCTAATCTTAATATAAAAAGCAGTAAGGAAAGTACGAATAGCTGAGGTGTCAGAAGGAAGAGAGTCCATCTCCTTAGGTAGATCTGAGAGAAGGTTTCATAAAGAAGATGGCAGATATTTGAGCTTAGTTCAATAGATGGAAGCAGATGAAATAACACAAAGGCAAGGAAGTAGAAAGGCAAGACAGTATGTTTGGATTAAAGGAAATCGTCAAGAGTGGATGGATTGTAGTGTGAGTAGGAAGAAAAGGCTGGCGAGATTGGAACCAGATTGAAAAGAGCCTTGAATGCCAATATGAGACAAATGGATTTTATTCAGTAGGAAATACTGTTTTGTTTTGTTTTTAAGCAGAGAAGTAATATGATTAGATCTGAGCCATAGGAAAATTAATCTGCATCATTGTTAAGTGTGGGTGGGAAGGGGTGGAGGACGGAAACAGGAAGACCGTTTAGGGATTTATTGCAATTGTCTATGCAAAAATAATCAGGCCTGCATCAGGACAGGTGCCATCAAAATGTAATTGAACTGAGTTATTATGTTTTGATCTTCCTTTATAGTATTTTCATAGCGACAGGTCACCACATGGGGGCACCAACACTCAAGTTAATTAATAAAAGAAGCTGGTACTTTCAAGAATTCTTTATGTGATGACAAAGCATGATCTATGACTTCACATTTATAAACTTCACCATAACATTAAGTCAGTATAAGCTCTACTTTGGTAAAGGGACTTGAAGAGGAGGATTCAGTTCTATACAACAAATACTGGCTACCTTCCACATGCAAGGTACTATACAAAGTCCTGGGTATACACAGACAAAAAGGAAATGGGCCCTGCCCTCAAGGAGATTCCATTCTGCTAGGAAAAGATAGATCACAATGTGTGAACAAATAAATATAGTATAAGGAAAACTGAAATGGAGAGAGAACACTAAGTATCAAGGAGATCAGGAAAGTTTCCCACAAGACATGGCAACTGAGTTGAACCTTGAAGGTCAACAAGGAATCTGAGAGAGAGGACATTACAAATAGGGGCAACAGTTTGTGTAAGACTCCATGGGAGATGGAATTACTGAGTTCAGGAGATATAGGTAGTAATCTAGTTTGGCTAGACTAGAATACTCATCACAGACTTTGAGAACTGGAATGGACCTTAATGACCATCTAGTCCAACCCATACGTGAGAGGAATTCCGATTTACCTGAAGGATCATCATTCAGCTTTACCTGATGACCTCCAAGGAGGTAGAACTCACCACCTCTATAGAAAGCCCGTACCATTTTTTTGAGGGGTGAAGGCAAAGCAATTGGGGTTGACTTGCCCAAGATCACACAGCTAGTAAGTATGTCAAGTCCCCCTGACCCAGAGCCTGTGCTCTATTCACTGTACCACTTAGCTGACCCCCCCCTTCTTTTGATAGCTCTAATTGTTAAGATTTTCCTCACATCAAACCTAAATTTGCTTTTGCAATTTCTACCCATTCTTCCTGCTTCTACCCTCTGGAGTCAAACAGAACAAATTTAAACTTATTCCACATTACAGACTTTTTAAATACTTAAAGAGAGCTATTATGTATTATAGAATCAGGCTAGAAAGGTAAGTCAAGTCCATGTTGGGAATGGCTTTGAATGACTGACTGAGGTTGTATTTTGTCCTGGAAGCTACTAGAGATTTGGGGATAGGGAATAGCATGGTTTCGAATTCCCTGCTTATCTGGGTTTCCTTTCTCTGGATGTACTCAAGCTCACCAATGTCCTCCTTAAAATGTAGCACCAGAATGTGACTTAATATTACAGACATGGTCTGACCATGATGGAGTATATAGTAGAACCATTACCTTGCTTGTTCTGGATACTGTACTTCTAGTAATTCAACCTAAATCTGTGTTGAATAGAGTGTTGGAGCAGGAGTCAGGAAGACCTAAGTTCAAATGCAGCCTCAATAAACTTACTAGTTGTATGAGCCTGGTTGGGTCACTTAAACTTAGTCTGCCTCAGTTTCTTCCTCTGTAAAATGGAGATAATAATACCACCAACCTTCCAGGTTATTGTGAGGATAAAATGAGATAAAATTTGTAAGACACTTTGAAAACTTTAAAGTGCTATATATAAGTACTGTGATGATCATGATGATGATGATGATGTAGGGGAGTGGGAGAGGGTTGGCTGCCATGTCCTGCTGTTGACTTGCAGTTCACTGAAACCACTATGATTTTTTCACATACATGTATTGTCTAGGTAACTTTTCCCCATGCCATGGTTAATCACTGATTTTTTAAACCCAAGGGCAAGATTTTACATTGATTTTATCCTGTAGTTTCAGCCTATTCTTCTACCCTCCCCACTTGGAGACATCTGCCCATTTGATATGCCTACTATTTATGCCTTCAGCCAAAGGCAAAAGTGTTGAATAGAATAAAGCCAAAGACAGAATTCGGCAGGGCTGAATTAAAGACCTCCCTCTTAGCTGACCACCCGTTTGTTAATCACCATTCTTTGGTTCTGGTAAGAAAAATGGCAACCTCATACCCACACACGGTATCTTTTCTGCATGTTAGGTTATCTGTCCCAGAGACCCCAAATCCATTATACTATGTTGTCTGTTCACTGATTATTCACCAGGTGCCTGCCCTCCAGAGGATATGGTTTCCAATTCCAGTTAGTTATTCTCATACAACTTGAATTGTGTGATTTAGTCACTTAACCTCTTAACAAGTCAATTAACTTCCCTAGGCCCCAGTCTCTTTATCTGCAAAATAACAGGATTGGACTAAATAGCTTCCCAGGTCCATTGAGTTCCAAATCCAAATCTATGATACTCTGATCCATCTGCCTACCTGTAATATCTATGTTTGATCCATTTGTAAGTCAAGTATACATAAATCAAGGGCTGGCTACATTTCTTGCCTATGTCCCATAATACTTCATACATATGTTGGGGTTGAGAAATACCCTTTATCCTTAATTTAGTAAGAAAAGTAAACACAGAGATGCCTTAGGGTAAGAGCAGGAGTTTATTCTCTTCCCCGGGAAAAGAGGGCTATCTATCCCGTGTTAGAACATGAGGCAGAGGGCATGTTTCAAAGAGTAGAACCAGGATTTATAACCCAACTTGGTCAGTCCCCCTTTCCTGACTGTTTCCTCTCTCATTGGTGGAGAGACTCACCTCACCAAATTCTTCCCGACTGGGACAGCAAGAGAAGAGAGGTGGGGAGGGTCCCACCAAGGTGGGAAAACAAACAAAGAAACTAAAAGTGATTGACAGCAGCCAGGGAAGGAGAGGGAAGAAGGAACGATTAACAACCCCAAATTGAGAAGTTTTCACTCATTCCACATACATATAATGTATAATATATCATATATAATTATATTATACATAATTATATTATAAAGTATTATAAAGTATAGAAATATAATTATATAATATATCATATATATTATATTATATATAATATAATGTATAGTACATATAACACATAATAAAACTCAATAAATAGTTTTTGTTTTGAAAAAAATGTTGGTCCCACAAAGAAAACGCAGGAACAAGTGTATCTTCCTTCTCCTCTTTTGTTCTCTCTGCTCTCACATGATTACCCTTCCCCCCAGCTCCTTTCTGGGCTCTCTTCCTCCTTTGAGGTTGTCTTTCTCATTCCCATTTCCTCATACACTCCCACTGACTCTTTTTCAGAGAAAGCAGCCTGGGTATGTATGGGGGGGGGAGGGAGGGATTGATGCTAGGAATCCATTTTCTCGGTTTTAGGGAACTTTTCCTTTCTCCTCAGGCACCAAGAAGGGGGCAGACCTCGAGGAATTGAAAAGCCATTAAATTCACATGTGCCTTTGCCCTAAATGAGCCTACAGCTCTGCAGAGAGCAGCCTCTCTTGTATTGTATTGTAAGGCAGTTGCCTATGCCTGAAGGTTAGAAATGAGCTCATTAGCTATCTGCACCAAGTTGCAATTCTTCACTTAGCAGGTTTTACATATCCCTGCTATCTCTGAAATAATTAGGGATTTGTATATTTTCTGCAAGGAAAGTCTTCAGTAGAGCTGTTTCTGGCCTGTCAAGAGTCAAATCCTTGGGCCTACCTGCCTAGCGTGAACACTGTGATCCAACAGAGTAACTTATTATCTTGGTCATAATCTGTTTTCCAAGAATTTTCCCCTGGGCACGTTCTTTGGTAGTGTTCTGATTACCATCTCTATACTCACTGTATAACTAAGGGGGTTGGGGATTCCAAATTCATAGATAACCTGCTGTCAAAGAGCTCCCACTTCTCTCCTAGTCCTATGATAAACTCTATCTCTTGCCTTCCTTCACCTATGAAGGGACTTTTATGGGCATGAAAGAAGCAGCAGAGGCACCTGTCTCCCCTGGGACCCTCCCCACAGGTTGGTTTCCACAGTAACTCAAATTGTGCTTACTCCCCATATCAGAGCTAGACCAAACAAGCCTACTTATGGTTTCCCCCAATTCATCATTTCAGCTATAATCTCTGTGCTTTTGTAGAGATGATCACACCTAGAATTAATTCTCTCCTTATCCCAGCCTCTTAGAACCTCCAGCTTCCCTCAGGGTTCAGCTCATGGACCACCCTCTATGACAGTGGTTCTCAACCTTCCTAATGCCATGACCCTTTAATACTCGTATGTGAGTGTATCTTCATGTGGGAGGACCCACCTGGAGACAGATAGAAGAGCAGTGTCTCAGTTCGTAAGACCATCAGAAATATGTGTTTTCCAGTGGTTTAAGGCGACCCCTGGGACCACTGTGAAAGGGTCATTCAAGCTCCAAAGGGGTCACGACCCACAGGTTGAGAACCGCTGCTCTATGAGAAGCCTGATTCCTCCAGTGGACAAGTACTTAGTCCTTCCTCGTATAATTATTAGTGCTGGACGTAGACTGAGAGAATTTTAGATATTCCTTCCAAATAAAGATTTATGAACCCATGATTCTATGACATGTGTTCAAAATCCAACTCTCCTATTTAACTCTTTGTGAACTAAGCAAATTGATTTGCCTTTCTTGGCCCCAGTTTCTTCATCTATAAAATGAGAAGGTTGTGCTAGATGATGTCCAAGGTGACTTACAACTCTCAATCAATGTATAGCAGCCCTCTGAACTCTGTTCTTTTAGATGGATTCTCCAGGGGAAGATTACCCAAGGTTCAAGATCCTCTGTGGATCTGCAGTAAAACTATAGTTCACAAACCCCGAGTAGAGTAACCTTTTCACTAGTCAGTCAGTAGGGGCATAAGGGGTATTCAGAGAAGATTAAGACCTCTGGTGCGAAGGCTTCCTAAGCCTTTTACAAGGCTGCTTATTTATCTTTGATGTCCAACCGGGCACCCAAATCTCACCTGTGGATGCAGGAAGCTGTAGAGTGGGCAGTGGCCACACTCCAGTAGAACCATCTCTACCACCTGGCTAAACTAGGCTGAGGGTAACAGAGTGGCCTCAGACCTATCAGTGAGTTAGGGGAATGTCTACCCCAAGCATGTGATGACTTCTTGAGGGGAATGGGCACATTCAGATAGTTTGTTCTAACAGCCATGAAGGTGACTGAAGCAGGTTCTGTGGAGCACTTAGAGCTTGGTCAGATATTGAAGACACCAAGGTCACCCACTGCGTCCTGGGCCATCGCCAGCCATCTTGCCACTGGACTTCAATGACTCTAGAAGAGAGAGCAAGACTGACAACTTTGTGCTACTCTGCCTCACTTATATCCAATTCACACAGGAGTCAAGATATCACCCTGTGATGTCACTGGTCCTCTTTGAAAACAAAACACAAAACAACAACTACAGTCAATTGATTGATGCAACTAGCTCAAAGCAAAGGTCTTTTTTGAAATAGCATAGTATGAACTGTAGCACCAAAACATCTTCCCTATAAATCTGGGACATGCTCTCCTACAAATAAACATTAATAGTGGGAAGAGTGGATACACGCAGTAATGGAGAGATGCACCCAGAGGGAATGCATGTGACCAAGGCAACTCACCTTTACAGGGTCCCAGGGCCTTTTCTTTTCTTGTGAGATTCTCTCATTCCTCCCTGCTAAGTGCAGCATCTCTACTGGACACACCATTCTAATCTTCCATCCCCAGCCTCCAGCAGGACTGAGATCTTGGAATAGGGTATGGCTATGAAGCTTTTTCATTGACTCATCTCTGGGGCCTCAATTTCCTCAGCACCACAAATCAAATTCCCAATCCTTTTACTGACTAGCTGGATTCAACTTTGCATCTGGACACTCTGAAATTGCTCTCTGCCAGACATGGCATCTCTTATGGCTATGTGCTTCTGCTGTAAGATGCTACTGCCAACAAGAGAAAGGAGAGAAAAAATTGTCTTCCCTGCCTCTGCCTAACTGTCCCCCCCTCCCCTGTTTCCTGTACTCTGGGAAGGAAAAAATGAGGAACAAACTCTTTCATGAGTGTGTTCTCAGCTGACATTAGACCTAGCTAGCTTACTTTTTTATACGGGCTCACGGGCCATGGCTGATCCTCTCAGCTAATGACTAGAAGTTCCCAGGGTCACATCACTTGCCTCATCCCAACTTAGACTTTCTATAATCCTATCAAATCATTTGAGATACTTAAGTAGTAGTTACTACAATTTGATGGTGGGCAGAAACAGTAACAACCAGCACATCTAGTTTGCAGCCCTGCTTTCTGCCACTTACAGAAAAAGAGACTATAAATTAATTAATAAATTAACTTCTTAAGGACTATGAGAGAGAGAGAAAGAGAGAGAGAGAGAATAATTATGGGTTTGGAGTCACCCATATTCCTGAGTTCAAATATGACCTCAGATACTTAACTAGCTGTATGACCCTGGACAAGTCACTTAACTTTGCCTCTGTTTCCTCATCTGTAAAAATGAGCTAGAGAAGAAAATGGCAAACTAGTGCTATATCTTTGCCAAGAAAACCTCAAATGTAGTCACAAAGAATTGGATGTGACTGAAACAACTCAACAACAACAAATGTGTGTGTGTGTGTGTATCATTATATGGTTTGCAAATACATGGTGGCCTTTATACTGATAGATGTTTAGCTTAGAGATCTAGATAGATAGATAGATCAATAGATAAAATGATACAGATTGGCCACCAGGTGGCACTCCTTTAGGTCCACCAGTCAAGTTGCTTCCTGAGTATTCAGTGTATGTACTGGCTTTCTCCAAGGCTACAGTATCCCCACTACTCCCAAGAGACTGCTCAATCTAAGAAAAAAATCTTAAACTACTCCCTGCTCCCACTGCTCTGATCTCACATAGCTGATTAAAGCTGGACACTGGGCCTGGGTTCAGTGTAGGTTTAAGAGTAGTGCTCTGTGTCAGATGATTCTGGCACACTTGTCCAATGCAAGCCTTACAGATACTGAGGCTCCTTAAGAGTCTACCCAATATGGTAAACTTTTAATAGACTTTGCTTTTCTTTGGCTGAGAGAAGACTTGAGTCAAATTCATTCAGCAGGATCCAGGGTGTTGGTACTTTGGGGGTCTCGAGCACCCCTAACCCTATACCTCATCATTTTTATGGTGATAAAATATGGTGAAAAGCCCATGATTCCAAATTACTAAGATAGAAAAGTTCTCTTTTCCTTCTCTTCTCCTCTCCTCCCCTCCTCTCCTCCCTTTTCCCCTTCTCTCCTCCCCCTTTTCTCCTCCCCCCTTCACTTGCCTTCTGCTTTCTCTCCCTCCCTCCTTCAGACAGTGGTATGCCTGCAGGGACTCTGGGGATTTGTGGTCTGGATAGAAGAGGAAGTAGGAGATAGATCTGAGACACAAAGTCTCCTCTTGGCCCCACCCTTCCTAAGCCCAAGGCCAGCTGACTTCAAATGTAGCTCTTGTTGATCCTTGTTGGAAATATGCCCCCTTCCTGGACTGGAGCTTGCCTGTGGTTTGATCAGTACTCTTCTTCCGGGACTGATGCATCCTACCAAAGAACACTAAATTCCTCTTAAAGCAAGCAGTCAGGGCACTCCTATTGATGCTGGGGACTGAAGTGGGACCCTCTCATACCCCTAAGTTGCTAAAAGGCAGCATCATTTTAATGGAAAGAGATCCTTGACAATACATATAAATACATTATCACACTGGCATGCTATTAAAATAATCTTGAGTGAATCCAAAGCTCTCTGAGAATATACTTTTAATGAGGCAGTTAGTAAAAACCATAGGCCATGGCATAGAATATGCTAAATAGGGTTTCAAAGGGGGCTTGTAGTGAAAGGGCAACTGGATTGTAGTAGAAGGTGTAGCCACACCAGATGTAGGACCACTAGGACCTCAGAGTTGTTCTTAGCCCTTGGCCCCCTGAAGGGGTAGGGGATCAGAACTTAATTATTTAATCTCTATAGGTCTGAAAAGTTTAAGGGAGGAGGAGATCAAATATAAAGATAAAGCTTGGGGCCAGAACCATGGACTAAAGTGACTTTTTTACAAGTTGGAGAAGTAGGTTTGTAATCAGGAAAGGGTTCAAGGTTGCTGTCCATATTCTACTAATTTCAAGATCTTGTCTCTCAGTTTTCCAGGTCTGGAATTTTGAAGGTCAAGTTATCCAGGGCTGATCGGTTCCTGGGAAGAATTTAGCTTGTGCTTGCTATCCAAATTCAGCCGTCAACAAGTCAACAAGCATTTATAAGGAAGGTTCTTACTACGTGCCAGGGATTACAATGGGAATACAAACGCAAGCGAAAACAAAGACTGCTTATGCCCTTCCAATGGGAGAAGACAGGACATAAAAGGAAGTTGAAAAGGGCTGGGGGTTGGAGGTGGGGATGGTAGAAAAAGTCCAGAGTATCAAGTGTGTAGCCTGGAAAGGAATGAAAACCTAGGTTCCGGGAGGAAGCAGCCTATCAGAGGGAGAGGCTACAGGGTTGAAGCATATATCTAAAATAAGAAATAGTCCAGGGGTGGAGTGAGCTTCCAGGGTAAAGAGGTTTCTAAGTCATGGCAGAGACAGTCCTGTGGAGATAAGTCAGCACTGCAGCCTAGAGAGGAAAGGATTGATTTACATTGGAAAACCAATTTAATCATTAATGATGAGACCTATAACTGCCAAGCGAGTGAACCAAAATTTATCAGTGAGCACATTCTCTTCCCAGTAAGAGAGCCCATCTGGGAACCCAAAGAAAGGTCAGAAGTTTGCCAAGGGAGGACCTTGACTCATCAGTCTCCTCAACAGCAAGCATCTATTGAGAATTTATTATGGGGTAGACCCAGGGACAAAATGATGAGTAAGATCAGGTGCCTGCACTGTAGGGGTTTACAGTTTAGTTGGGACACAGTTGGGAAATGGAAAGGATCTTCAAGGTCATCCAATCCAAAATCTCATTTTATAGAGAGGGAAACAAGTCTGTAGAGATTAAGTGATCTGCCCAAGGTCAAGCAGATAATAAGAAGCAGAGCCAGTAGTTAAACTTAGGTCTTTTGACTCCAGTTCCAACATTCTTTCTGCTTCACTAAGAAGTCCATAATCCCTCAAATCTAAATGGCCTTTTTCCCACCCACCCTCTCACTTGATCTACATTAAAACCCCACGAAAGATTGTCTGAAATTATCCTCATACCCATTTTATAGAAGAGGAAATTGAAGATTGGAAAAATCAAATAACTTGTTCAAGGACATATGGCTGCTAATTGACCCAGGTCATCATAGATAAGTATATTTCTACTCCACAAAGATTTAAACCAAAGAGTGATGCCTACCCACCTATTTGTTTCTGTGAGGCTGTACATCTCAGGACTCAGGTTAGAGTCTATACCCAGTGCTAAGGCCAGTAGACCTTGTGCTTTCTCCATGTAATATTCTTCCTTCTGGCTGATTCTGGATCCAATCTCACAGCCCTACCACATGGTATATTAAACTCACAGTGAGTTTTCATCTCTGATAATAGACACCTCTGTCTCATCTCAGAAAGGAAAACTCTTCATTCTAGGAATGTCAGTAAAGCTCAAAATCATCCATCCTTATGTTCTACACTCAAATTTGGGACCTCTCTGGCCTTTCCTTTAGTTTTAGCATCTGGGAGGGAAGGAGTTACAAGTTCCCTGGGGTGGTTTTTCCCTCCCAGAGACATCCCATTAATATGTCCAGCTCACTTCCCTACTCTCCCATCAGCTCTCACTACATCCCAGCTAGCTCAGGCAACTGAAAGCTGTAAAATATAGCGGAAGGGTTGATTTTTTCTGCTAATTAAAATCCATCCAGAAGGGGTTTTGCTAGAGTTATTTTAGTCCTACAGCTAAAGCATATGCATTAAATAATACCAGGTTTTCATTCCAAACAAAACCCAAGAGGGGGAAAATATTGATAATAAGAGCAAGCAAATAGCTATTAAGTTTGAAGCACCTTAGAATAGGTCCCAAGAGGGTAGCTCTGGCTTGTTAATAAGTAGGGCATGGTCATCGACCTCCTTGGAAGGCTGTGTGCAAACATTAATTGATTTTCCATGGGAAGATTATGTCCCCATTCCTTCTGCTAAAGATCCACTCTCTTGGTCACTTTGTTAATAATGCTTTGTCCTATCTAGCCCAGCTTGCCCAGAAAAAAAAAACAGAGGCATAAGCAGCAAATGTTTTACCATAATGGGGCCTCTTTCCTTTTGCTGAGGGACAACTCCCCATGACAAGACTTGGAAGAAGTTGCATCCTTAAGGAGAAGGAATGGGATAAGGAAAAGAACGAGAAGGGAAAGGAAAAAGAGAGAAAGAAAAGTGAAGAGGGAAAGAAAAGGGGTTGAAAGGGTATTTTTGGATAGGGTTTGGAATCACCAGAGCTGGCTTTGAATCTCTGTTCTGCCATCATGAGTAGAGCATGATTTCAGTGGAGAAGTCCCTGAAGAAAAACCCTTCAACTAAAAGGGGTGGGAAGAGGGTTGTATTTGCAAAATGAGTGGAAATGATGCTTGGAATCAGAGGCAGGTGAGGGAGGGCTGTGCAAAGTCACCAGTTGCACTTTTGCCCCTGGAGCCATCTGGATCCAGTGACCAGATATAGATCAGAACAACAGGAGATGGTCCAGCAGATAACTATAGTATCTACCTTGAAGGGTAGTTGTAACAATAAGTGTAGACAATATTCATTTTGTTGTTGTTTATTTTTTTTTTGGAGGCAACAGAACTAAGTGACTTGCCCAGGGTCACACACCTAGTAAGTGTCTGAGGCAAGATTGAACTCGGGTCCTCCTGACTCTAGGGCCAGTACTTTATCTACTGTGTCACCTAACTGTCCCTACGGATGATATTTGTAAAGTATATTGCCAACCTTAAAGTGCTACAGAAATGGTGATGAAGATGATGATCATGATCATGATGATGATGCTATGAAGAGGGAAAATAGTTAAAGGAGGAGGAAAAGAGAAGAGTAAAAAGGGGAATTGGAATAGAATGAAAGGAAGAGTAAAAAAAAGAATAGGAAGAGGGAAAATCAAGAGTGAATGAAAAGGAAGAGGGGAAAAGATGAGAGTGCAATAAAGTAGAAAAGTAAAGAGGAAGAGTGAAAAACAAGGAATAAAAGGAAAAGGAGAGGAAGGAAAAAATTTAGCAAAGGAAGTAAAAACACCCCTCCATGTGTTAGTACCTCACCCCAGAACTGATCTTATGTCTCTCCCCACTCCAGTCCATCCTTAAATCACATGTGGAAGTTATTTTCCTAAAGTGGAGTCTGACCGTATCACTTCTCCTCTCACACTAGTATGACCCATCCCATCCCCCTGCATAAATACCAGTGACTCTCTGTTGCTTCCAGGATCAAATAGAAAATTCCCAGTCAGGCATCAAAGCCCTTCATAACCTGGCCCCTTTCCTACCAAAGTCTTCCTATACTTTACTGCCACCCACATGTTTATTTTATGATCCAGTAATAATGGCCTCCCTGCTGTTCCCTACACACTCCATCTTCCAACTCCAGGCACCTTCATTGGCTTCCCCACCACCACCACCATCACCATCATCACCATGCCTGGAACACTCTCCTTCCTCACCTCTGCCTCCTGAATTCCCTGCCATCCTTTAAGATTCAGTTCAAATCCCGTTATCTAGAAGGAGGCCTGCCCCTTAGCCTCCCCTCCTTTCATTGCTGGTGCCTTCTCCTCCAAGGTCGCCTCCAACTTACATGGCATCTTGTATGTCCATGGGGCTTGCATGACACCTCCCTCATTAGACTGAACTCCCTCAAGGGAGGGACTGTGCCTTTGTCTGCCTGTCACTTAGTCACTTAAAGAATACTTATTGACTGAAGGACTCTAAAGCAGGGAAATTCATTTCCTTAAAATGCTCCCTTGTGTCATGGAATGTGTTCTGTACAATGTCCAGATAGAAGGAGAATTCTCTGTAGATGTTGAGGTGCTCTAGAATTTCCTGTTTGTGAATGACAGTGTGCTGATTACAAAACCCCAAACATTACAGGGATTCCTTAATGAAATCCATAGCTCCTGTAAAGAGACGTTCTTAGCAAAACTGGACAAATTAAGTGGTTCAAAACTACACATTGTCTAGATAATGACATGTGGTTAGAGGGGCATCATATTGGATTAGTCTATTAGAAGGCACTGTTATGGGAATGTGAAGATCTTCCCTGCCCCTAGGCCCTTTGATAGGCTTAAGTGGCTTTGAGAACCTTCCCTGATTTGAAAGTATACTCTGCCCCCTAATAGGCTGAATGTGGTCACATGGAGCCTGTGGCAAGAGGCTTGTTCTTCAGGAATGGCCACACCTTATTACTTTGTGATTGGGCAGTGGGTCAAGAGGGTTGTGACATTCTCTGATCCAGGAGAAGACTATATATGCACTGATGTGAGTTTTTGCTTTGTGGCTTACTTTGAGAAGAGTTGTGCGATTTGGTCACAAGACTCTGGGAAGCCATTGATTCCCCCGGCTTTGAAAAACCCAGATGTTGGTGCTTCCCTCTCTAGTAACTGACTAGGTATGGATGTAATGGTCAGACGGCTGGAAGCCTGTCTGCTCATCTGTTTCTTTGTCTGCTTGTAACTTCTGTTTGTATTGTGTTTGCATTCTCTGAAGTTCAGGGTGCTGACTTTTTCCCCTGAACTAGGTAAATGATACATGTTTGATTGATTTAAGTAAGATTCTTAACCCATTGTGAGTTGCTTTCCTTTAGAAAAGCAGATCTAAGAACCTGTGGTAGCAGCCATCCTGGGTATGCTAGGGTGCTTGCTGATACAGGCACTCAGGCCATTTTGGATGGGCTCTGAAGACGGCCAAAAGAATTGGATCAAGAATTGAACAGAAAGATGGGCTCACAGTCAGAAAAGTATGGAGCACCTTCAATGATCCTGAATTGCTCCCTGATAGAAAGGTGCCTCTTTCTTTTTTAAAAAAAATTTAATTTAATTTTCAGTTCAGAATTCTCATTTTCTCACTCTCTCTCCTCTATCCCCATCCATTAAAAAAGCAAAAACAAAAAAAAAACCTATTCCCCAATTGAAACTCATTATAAATATGCTTTGTCAAGTGAAATAAATCTCCACATTTAGCCCACGTCAAAAAAAATATGTTTCTATCTGCACTCCAAGACCCTCACTTCTCTATTTGGAAATGTATAGCATGTTTCATCATGAACCCTCTGGAACTATGATTGGTTCCATTGTGTTGATCAGAGTTCCTAAAAGACCTATCTTTCTTAATACCAGTTTTGCCCTATGATGCTCATATGGATGGGAATCATGAAATACTATGATCTCACAAGAATTACAATTGCCAATGATCTAAACATTTATGGAAGGGGGTATGCAGGCTGGATGAAACATATTTCCAATCCTTACTATTGTTAAGAGAAGTGCTGTGGAAGACACCATTAAGGATGAGCCTGGCCAGAAAAAGTGTGCCAGCCATGTTGCAAGAGTAAAGACGAACACATGGCCAGCCTGAGGTTTGCACTGGTCCTATGAAATATTTAAGGAACTAGGAGAAGGCCTGCAGCACATCACATAGCTCTTCCATAGAGGATTCTTCAAAAAGACATGGTCAAAATGATGAGAAGGTATGGGGTGGGGGTGGAGCAGGTGATGACAACCAGTACCATTGGGAAGAACGCAGAGAGTGCAGATCCATCAAAGTACCCAAGAAGGTAAGGCAAAGGACATTGGGCATCGTTTCTGAGTGATTTATATCACATATAAATATCAAAGATTTATTAGGCTGACTCTGTGTTTGACAAAGTACTGAGCTGGCACGTGGCATATATATTTTCAAAGTAAAGGGCTACATAAGTCATATTCAGACGTATAAGATAGAATATTGACTGGCCCTCTTGGTGCCTCTATTTTTCCATTTGAAAATCAAAATCAAACAAATATTTATTAAGCATATATTATGTGATGGGCATCCCAACAGACACTGAGGGTATGTGGTACACTGAAAAAAGCAAAGACTTTGGAGTCAGAGGACCTGGGTTTGAAAGTTCACTCTTGCAGTTACCAGTGTAACCTTGAGCAAATGACTTCAACTCTCTAGGCTGCAGCTTTCTCATGAAGAAGTTAGACTTGATGCACCCTGAGTTGTCTTCTAGCTCCAGATCTATGGGTATATGCTATGAGAACAAAAAGACAAAAATACATTCTCTTTTACATTCCACTGAGAGAACAACATGTGTATATGTTAATATATAAAAATAAATACAAGATAATTTAAGGCAAGAAAGTTGGGGTGGGGCTATCTTCATCATCCCCTCCCTCTTCTATGGATGTTGTGAAAAGTAAGAAGCCTTTCTTCTTTTACAACATGACTAATATGACAGTATGCTTTACATGATTGCACATGTATATAACCTATATCAAATTGCTCACCTTCTTAGGGAAGGGGGGAAGACAGGAAGGAAGGAAGAAAGTCTGGAACTTGAAATTTCATAAAAAATGGATGCTAAAAATTGTCTTGACATGTAATTGGAAAAAGTAAAATACTATGTAAAGGGGAAAAAAGAAAAGTAAGAAGGGAAGTAACCCATTGTATTGGAAAAAGTGTTTGTTTGAGAGTCAGGACATTCAGGTTCTAAATCTCTCTCTCTAAGTCTGACCTCAATTTTACAGTCTATCAAAGACTTTTCTAGAGACAGTATCTTACAGGGGAAAGGATTCTGGATTTAGAGTCAGAGGTCCTCCTTGCTTTATCATTTGCTAGGTGGAGGAACAAAGACTTACATTATGTGCCAGGCACTGTACCACATGCTTTTACAAATATTACTTCATTCAACCTTCACAACAACCCTGTGAAATAGGTGCTATTATTATTTGTTCCCATTTTTACAGTTAAGGAAACTGAAGCAAACAGAGGTTAAGTGACTTGTCCAAGGTCACACATCTACTAAGTGAGGCCAGATTTGAATGCAGGCCCCACTGTACCACCAGTTGCCTCTTTACTGCCTGTACAAACTTGGGCAGGTCCCTTAACTTTTCTGTTGCATCAGTTTTTTCTTCTGCATTGGTTAGCCTAGATGACCTCTAAGATTCTATTCAAGCTCTAGGTCTATGATTCCTTCCAGTTCTAACCTTCTGTGGATTTATGTTTGAAGATGGTCTAAGGCTTGGTTTCACAGAATCAAAGTCCCTCAGAGATAAAACAGACTTTCTTTTCACACAGATGGAGCCAGTGTTGTCTCCAAGGCATTTTGGTTGTTTGGATGAAAGGACAGCTCTTCACTGCTCTCCCTCCCCTTTTCTTCCTGATCCCTCCCATCACCCTCAAGGGAAAGGGTTAGTGACATAAAGCAATCTTGCTCACTGCTTGAATCTGTAAGACCCACAAAGGGCTAGGAGATGGAAGAGGAGAACCCTTCTACCCAAATCCCTCGTCCTCATTCTCATCATCCTGGAGGCTACCCTTTTAAGCTCCTTTTTCTCTATCTTTAAAAATCTTTCCACTTCAAAGGGGAAAATAAAAAAAGACTTTTATTCTGTGAGGTTTTTTATCCCCTCCCTTTTTTTCTTTTTCTTTTTGGTCTTCTTGGCACTGAGTGTCTGAGTAATCTAAGGTGAAGATATGGTGGGCACAAATGAAGGGAAAAGCTTTTTAAAAATCTAATCTATATTGCTATCTTTTGTTTTTACAAAAGTGCTATCTTTCATTTCTAAATATATTCCTCCCCACACCCTTACCCAACAAGAACACCATTTGTAACCAAGATTTTTTTAAAAAAGATTTTACATAGCAGTTAAGCAAAACCAGTCAACCCATCAATTTTATCTGACAGTATATGCAATATTTCACACCCATAGTGCCCCACCTCTACAAAGAAGGGAGGTACATTTAAGAAATATCTTTTAAAAAAATTGAAACTTATTAAAATCTTATTAAAATCCTAACATTTAACATCAACACAACCAAATAAACTAGTCATCTGCTTTCCTTTAGTGTGATTTCAGCACTCTCTAAGTCAAAAGAAAGAAAGAGGTTTTGTTACTGGGAAAAAGCCATGTAGTACAATGGACAGCGACCTGGAAACCATGTGATAAAGGGCAGATGGAGCACCACTAGACTTGGTGTGGAAACACTACATCTAGAGCTTTGTAGGTACAGAGCTAGTAAAGACCTTGATGGACACTAAGCAATCAATCAATCAATCAACCAACAAGCATTTATTAAATAGCTGTTAGGCTCCAGGCTCTGCTAAATTTGGAGATACAAAGACAAAAACACAAAACAATCCTAGTAAAACCCATTTGTTTTAGAAAAAAAGAAACTGAGGCCTGGAGAGGTTAAGTGATTTGCCCAAGGTCATACAGGGAGTTGGCTGCAGAGATGGGAATAGAAGCCAGCTGCTCTAAATAAAAGAGAAGTCTTTCACCTGTACCATATAGCTTGGCTGTAGGATCTTGAACAATGTATGTATGAACCTGAACACCGGGTTAGGTGCCTAATTTATAAAATGAGAGGGTTAGACTAGATCAGGGGTAGGGAATCTGCAGCTTAGGGCTTCTATGCTGTAGGTTCCCCACGAGGCTTCCAGCCTGCAGGTTCCTCGACCCTGGACTAGATGATCTCTAACATACCACCCAAATCTAACATTCTATATTCCTGCTCAGGTGAGAAACATGAATGGGAGATAGGGAATCTGTAGGGGAGGAAGTGAGAGAATGAGAGTGGCAGCTTGAGGCTAGGATTGTGGGATAACTCAGAGTAGACCTCACCAAAGTCTCTCTTCTTTGACCCTTGAGAGCTGGGGAAAGTCATTAAAAAAGGGTTGGGGGAGCATTGTTACTCACTATCTCAATAGAAGATTTCTCTCTCCTAAAAGTGATTGATGGAGAGGAAGGGGAAAACACTGGGGTTGGGACAGTGGAGGTGTTAGCTGTTCAGGAGTCAGGAAACTATCAAGAAGATAATCTACTCTTTTTTTAAAAAGTCACTTAAAATAAATGAATTGACTGAAGGATGGGGGTGGGGCCTCAAGATGAGCTTGCATCACTGAATTTCTGCAAAGAGGAGCTCAAAAATGTTGTATCTTAGTACTGCAAACCATTCCCTGCACTCACTTCCTCATTTACAGGGCAAAAGATGCAGAACAGATGGAGAAGATTTAGGAACAGCTTTTCTCTAAGCAGAAAAAAAAAAACAACTAAAGAGTAAGATAACAGGGGGAAAGAGGAAAGGAATAGGCACTTATTAAGTACCTATGGTGTGCCAGGAACTGTGCTAAATGCTTTACAAAAGTATTTGATCCTTACAACAATCCAATGAGGTATTATTATCGCCATTTTACAGTTGAGGAAACCAAGGCAGACAGAGGTTAAGTGACTTGCCCAGGGTTACACAGCTAGTATGTATCTGAGGCTAGATTTAAAATTCCTGACTTCAGTCCCAGTGTACTATCCACTGTAACACCTAGCAGCTCTAACTGTACCAGTAGCATGGTACAGGATTTGGAGTCAGACGATTTGGCTAGGTCCAGATCTTCACCCTACAGTTTACTGCCTATGCTCTCATGGACACATTACTTCACTATGTGAAACTTGATTAATTTTCTCATCTATAAAATGAGTGGACGATGTGGGGTTGGACTAGAGCATCTCTAAAGCCCTTTGCAGGATTCAATCTGTGATTCTACAACTATAGGGTCCTGATACTGATGAAAGTGGGGCATGAAATACCCACTACTGCATTCTTCTGCAGAGCTGTTCGGAATAGGTGAGTCAGTAGATAGAAAAGATGAAGTGGAGGTGGAGCAAGGGGAAGGGCGAGAATTAAAATTATCTCCATTCCTACTCTCCTACTCTCAGGCAAGTGATTTATCAGTAATGAGATCTTCCATAGTGACAGTTACTGCCATTTCTGTCACTGATCTATAGTGTCCAATACTTTGACTGTTTCCTTCTCCAGTGTTGTCAAATCTTGGCCAGGAAATGCACTTTTCCAAATATTCTTTATGTATAGTGAGATGCTAGCTTCCATTCTGTCCCTTGGATCTGTTCCCATGGGCATGAAACATCTTTAGATAGAGGACTAGTGAGAGGGAGGAAGAGTGAAAAGGAAGAAGGTAGCCTTCATAGCCTTAAGTTCTTTAAAAAAATATTTTTTTTCATTGATTTCTAGCAGTGGTTGGGGAATGGTGGTTAAAGGTGTTTGGCAATGACAATATCTTTTGTCTTTTCATCACTCTCATTTCCCAATATATCCCTTCCCTCCCACTCTTTGGGAGCCATCTCTCATAATTAAAAATGAAAAAGTGGGGGAAAAACATTTCTGCAACACTAATCAACACATCAACCAAGCTTGACATTATACGCAATGTTCCACACCCACAGTCCCCTATCTTTGCAAAGAAAGAAGAGAAGTGCATTTTGTTAACTCTTCTTTGGGTCCAAGCTTGGTCATTATAATTTCACAGCATTCATTTGTTTTGTTTGCTATCGATTTTTCCATTGACACTGTTTCAGTTCCAAAGTTGCTTTTTAAAAAATTTCTGTTTACTTCATTTTGCATCAATTCATACAAGTCTTCTCATGCTTCTTTCTATGGTTCATATTCATCTTTTTTTTTACAGAGTACTACTATTCCATAACATTGAAATAACATAACATTCTATAACCTGTACCCCAAGTTATTTAGCCATCCCCCAGTCTATGAGCATTTGCATTGTTTCCAGTTTCTTGCTACTACAGAAGAGGCTGCTATAAAATTTTTATATATTGGGCCTCTCTGTCTTTGACCTTCTAGAAGTACATGTTGAGCATTGGGTTCTTTGGACTAAAGAATATGAATATTTTAGACACTTTTTTAGCATAATTCCAAACTACTTTCCAGAATAGTTGAACCAATTCACATCTCTTATAAACTTTATGTAGTAAATAAACTTTAATAGTAAATAATATAACACATATTTATTGTAAATTTATTCAGGATAAATAAACATTAATTTATATTTATTATAAACAACACAAAAATAATAAAAATGGTAATTTAATAAATAATAACAATAATGATTTGTAGTGCATTTAGATAGCACAGCTAAGATCATAGAATATTTTCCCCCACAATAACTCTGGGAGTAAGGCAGTTTATTATTACTTATTCCCATTTTATAGCTAAGACTCAGACAGCCTAAGAACCATCCCCATGATCACAGTATGGAGTAGAATCTAGATTATTTGACTCCAAAAATTAACATTTTTTTCCACCACATTTTGCTGGCTATCAGTGGTGCCATGAAGTGATGGGAACCTCAGAAGAAAGAGACAATATCATCTCAGTTTGTAATGGTAGATGTAACCAGGCCTCCAGGAAGACTAACCCTTTTTCAAGCAGAAAGGGAAGTGAGTGTACTTTGGGAATGAGAGTCCAAAGGGACAACGTAAATTCTCACCTATGGAGAAAGGATTGGAAGAATGTCGGGGAGGAAGCTGAGTTGAAACATCTGAACAAGAATTACATTTTGGAGAGGAGCAAAATGACACTTTGAACAGAGACCAACAGTAAAGTGGTTACTCACTACTCTGCCTATTCAAAATCTGAGTTGACTGAAAGGACAGAAAATATTTAACTTCCCTCCCCACTTCCCCAACTACCTTTGGCAGCCATTTTCTATACAATTAAAAAAAATTCTTTAAGCTATTTCTAATTCCTGATTTTGTCTCATAAATTATACCTGGATATAAATGCTCTTGGGACTCATGTCTTTTAATGTATTACAAACAGACAATTGTAATGGAGGAAGTCAATGAATAACTTGGAATACATAAAATTAAGCGGGACAGAGATCTGGACCTCACTCTAAATAAAACAGCTGAGGTTTAATCTTGGCTTTAGGTATTCTGAGTTGTAATCATGAGACTCTTTTTTAAAAAATGAGTAACTCTCATAAACTCTTAAGTAACATGTAGCTCAGAAGAATTCATCCTGTAGGCTACTGAGTCATGAATAAGGAAGATTCAGGTAGCATCAACCAGAAGATACCTAAGTAAAGCTTTCAGCCTCTGGAGTGAGAGACAAAGTAGAGGTATGGACCAAGGGAAGGTCCCTCCTGCTGGGTTACCTGCTGTTTGGGAGGAATGGTTAAACCTCAAAATTCCATATATGGAGATTACTCTCTCACCTATACAGCCAACTTTACCAGACAGTGAAACCTGCTGGTTATATAGAGAAGGGACATTTTTTATAAAAGAGGAAAAGATAAGACATTAGAAACTTCACTAATATTGTGGCTGAAAAAATTATGAAAAGGAAGTCATTCATTCGACAAGGATTTTTAAAGTGACTCGTATGTACCAGACCCCATGTTAGACACTGGGGATAAACTATGATGCAGTCCCTGTTTCAGTTGATTATGGAAGGACCCATGGGTGAATGATAGTGGTTCAGGGTCTTTGTAGCTGGCTGCTGTTTATAGCTCCTCAAAGAATTAGGTTCCTCAAAGAAAGATTTAGGTTTATTGTCTATTGTTCCAGAGGACAGAATTAGGGCCAAGGTAATAGACTTGATTCCCCTCAGCTCATTGGTCAAGGTGGAGAAATTAAAAGGCTTCTTGCATTTTAACTTGCATCACTGCTTCGAGGTTTTCCCTTATCTTCATCATTCTATAATTTCTCCTCCTTTGAAGGTCACGCAATTCATATCTATCATCCAATTAAAATCCTGGCAGCTATTGTCTACAGACTCCCAGATCACTTCCCTTCCACCCTCAATGAGTTCAGTAACTGGTTCACAATTTTTTTCTCCTCCCAACTCCTATCCTCATACTTGGGGACTTCAGCATACACATTGGTTTTCCCTCAAATACCCTAACCACTCATTTCTTCAACCTCTTTACCTCCCAGGAGTTACTCCTTCACCCCACCTTAGACACCTCCAAAATTGGCCAAGCCCTTGATCATGCCATCAGCTACAAATGTACTGCCTCCATTCTGAAATTCCTTTTTTCTGTTCAAAGTCTATTGACACTCCACCTTTTCCTCCACCTTCCCTTACCAAATCCTGCTCTTTGTCCACACTGTGACCTTCAATCTCTTAATCCTTCAGTTCTTTTCTAGGTGATGATCTCTTCACTAGCCACTCCTCTTTCCCTCATCTTGATCCCTTGATGAATCAATTTAGCTTTACATTGTCCTTTTCTTTAGAGTCTGTACTCCCCTTATCGTATCACTGATTTTACCCTGTCAAACCTCAGCCTTGGATCAATTCTACCATCCACTGCTTTAGCTCCTATATACTTGTTGGTGAATGAAGGTGGAGAGAATTGTGTAACTGTTCTGACTGGGTCCAGTACAAATTTATGTTATACAATCTCAACTGAGCCCTCACTGCTACTAGGCAATCCTTCTATACTTCCCTCATAAACTCCGTAGTTGGTCTCCCAAACATTTTCATCTCTCCTCAAACCTTCCATGGCTCCCCAACACATAACCTCTCAGTTAAGAATCTTGCTTCATATTTTACAGGGAAAAAAAAATTAAGGCCATTTGGCTGAGATTCTTTTCCTTCCTCCTGCTTCATCTCATATCACTCAGAGATTACCACTATCTCCTTCCACTATCTCTCATCTTCTGCTACTATCTCTTTCTCCACCCCTACCTCACACGTAGAGGCAGCCTTACTCCTTACCAAGGCTAATCTCTCTACCTGGACAAGCAATCCCATTTCATCCTGTCTCCTCCAACACACTGCCCCCTCTGTCATCCCTCCTCTATCACTTGTTTTCAATCATTTCTTCTCTACCACCTACAAACATGCCCATGTCTCTCCCATCCTCAAAAAACCCTCCTTTGATCCTTTTACCTTCACTATCACCTTTTATCTCTTTTGACCTTTGTGGCTAACTATCTTGCAAGGGCTATCTACAACAGGTGCCTCCATTTTCTCTCTTCCCACTCTATTCTTCCAAATTTGCTTCAAGTCTTACCATTCCATGGAAACTGCTCTCTCCAAAGTTGCCGGCGATCTCTCAGTGGCCAAATCCAGTGGTCTTTTCTCAGTCTTTATTCTCCTCAACCTCTTTGCAGTCTCTAACACTGTTGATCACTCTTCTCCTTGGTACTCTGCCCTATGTCTTCAAGACATTACTCTCTCCTGGTTCTCCTCCCACTTCTCTGCCCATTCCTTCCTAGTCTCCTTTGCTGGATCCTCATCCAGACCATACCCTCTAACTCACAGGTGATCCATAGAATTCTTCCCAGGTCCTCTTCTCTTCTTCCTTTACACTACTTTCCTTGGTAATCTCATCAGTTCTCATGTATTTAATTACCATCTCTATGCTGATGATTCTCATATCTATCCATCCTGTCCTAACTTCTCTTGTTTACTTCCAATCTCACATCTCCAACTATCTTTCAGACATCTCAAACTGGATGTCTAGGATTCATCTTAAACTCAATTGTGTCTAAAACAAACTCATTATTTTCTCCCCTAAGTCTTCCCCCACAACTTCTCAGGCTCACAACCTAGGTGCCATCTTCCCTCACTTTTAATAAGTTGCCAAGACCCATTGAGATCACCTTTGTAACATCTCTCTAAATCACCCTTTTCTCCTCTGACACTGCCACTACTCTGGTGAAAACCCCCATCCCCTCGTGCCTATACTATTCCTAGTGGGTCTGCCTGCCTCAAGACTCTCCTTACTTCATTCCATCCTCTATTCAGTCACCAATGTGGTTTTCCTAAAGCACAGTCTGACTATGTCACCCCCTTACTCAATAATCTTCAATAGCTCCCTATTACCTCTGGGATCAAATACAAAATACTATATTTGGCCCTCAAATCCTTCATACTCTAGCCCCTCCTCACCTTTCCAGTCTTCTTAAAACTTTCTCCCACCATGTACTCTTCAATCCAGTAATACACTCTGCTGTTCCACAAACAAGACATTCCATCTTGCAGCTCTGGGTATTTTCTCTAGTCGTCCTCCATGCCTGGAATGCTCTGTCTTCCTCTCTGCCTACTGGCTTCTTTGGTTTCCTTTAAATACCAACTAAAATCCCATCTTTTTCAGGATGTCTTTCCTAACTGTTCCCAATTCTGGTGGCTTCCATCTGTTAATTATTTCCTATTATTCTGCATATAGCTTGTCTGTACACATCTGTTTGCATTTTGTCTCCCTCATTCAACAGTAAGCTCCTTAAGGGCAGAAACTTGTCTTTTGCTTCTTTTTGTTGCCCCAAAGCTTACCACAGTTCCTGGCACATAGTAGGCCCTTATTAAATACTCATTAACTGACTATTATGATTATTAACTGACAGGCATTGTGGCATCAATGGGAAGAACACAGACTGGAGAGTCAGGAGACCCAGGTTCTAATCCAATCTCTTCCACCAAATAGCTGTGTGACCTGGTCAAATCATTCCACTTCCTCTGAGTCTCATTTCTTTCTCTTTAACAAGAGTAGGTTGGACTAGAAGATGTCTAAGGTTCCTTCCAGCTGTACAATTCTACAGAATTACAGAGAGGTTAATTCCAGCTCTTTATACAGAAGAACATTTCAATAATTAGTGCTAATGGAATGAAGTGATTCAAAAAAACAGCGAGTTTCCCATTAATGGAGGTGCTCAAGCAGATGCTGGATTTGTTAGAGATAATTTAAATAATTTGTTAGGGATAATATAAAATGGATTCTTGCATTAGCTGGGAGGTTGGTTAGATGAGCTCTAAGATTCCTTCCAACTGTAAATTTCCACGACTTGATGGGACAAGGTTATTTATTTTGTTGTTTATCCAGTGAAGACAGAATGGTGTAGTGGATAGAAAACTGACCTTGGAGCTAGAAAGATCTCTGACACAGAAAGGCTGTATGACCTGGGTAAATCATTTTTTCACCTCTCATTCCTTTAGGTAATTCCCTAAGATTATAGGTTATGGAGAAGCTGCCAACATGCACTGGGAGAAAGAGTTTCCTCTTTCAGGAGTTCCTGATGTCAAAGAAATCCCAGGTCTAATCCCTCTCTTCATTCAATCTTGAGATGTGTCTGTTACTATCACAGAGCCTTCCCACCAGTTGTCCATCTATTAAAATGCAACAGTATAATGAACATTTTGAATTGATTCACCAAGTGTTGAAGGAACCCATGGATAAATGAATGATCTTTATAGCTGTCCATTATTGAAAACTCTGCACAAAGGAGTTCAGGAGAAGGAGGAAATAGGGAAACAGGGTCCTAGACAAGACCTAGACCTAGGCTACAATAATAATACTGATAACTCCCATCAGTATCAGTTCCTCAAGGCTTTAAAAAGACTTTCTTCACAACGACTCTATTAAATAGATAATTCAAATATTAATATCTCCATGTTACAGGAACAACAGACAATTGTTCATTGCCACGGATAACAGACTTACTATCCTTCTCTTGGTCCACACTTAAAATCTTTCCACTTAAAAGAGAATCTGAGAATCTAGGGCCCCATCTATACCATAAGAAAGCATCAGAGGAGGTCTTTGGTGGATAATAAAGTCCAACACAGGTACTAAAAAAGGCTTGTAATGTGTGATCACTGGCAAATGAGAATGGGTATATGGAATAATTTTAAATGGAAGAAATAGAACACAAGATACTGCATAAGAAATACTCTGAAAATATATTAGCAAAGGTCAAGAGAGACTAGGCATGCAAATAGCAAGAATTCACTTGGTTCTTTTGGGGCAATATTTCCCAAATTCATAATAATTCTTCTCTGAGTCAGTTTTTCATTCCTTTTAGATACATCTATAAAGCAAATGGTAAGAGGCACTATGGTATGGTGGATTAAAGAGCTGGCCTCAGAGTCAGGAAGTACTGAGTTCAAGTTTGGCCCTTTGCTAAATGCTTAGCTCATCATTCCTTGAGGTAACTAATTCCCTAAGACTATAGGGGCTAATCTGCCACTGGTAGAGGGAACTAAGTCATCTGTGAGTTCCCTTTGCTAATGAAATCACAGGTCAGATCACTATCCTATTAAGACAATAGTCTAAGAAGTTCCAGAATAATTTGAGACCAAAGAGTTGGCAAAGCATAGTGATTCTTCACATATTTAAAGTATTCCAAATTCAATTTGGAAACATATGCTTATGTTTTAGATATGCTTTCTGTGCTAATTTGGGCCATCCCTTAAATGGGGTTGTGGCCATTACCTGAATGGAGTCTTACAACCCACCAATAGTTGTAGGTATTTACATAATGAGACTTTGTCTCTTCACATGAACAATGAATCTATTATAACACAGAACTCAGCAAAAGTAAACTCGATCAATGCAACATTTACTGATGATATTCTACTTCAAATGCAAGGAGTTAATATAGTTAATAGTTCAAGGCATTCCACTACCTTAAGCAGGGAAATCTGGTACATCTATTCTCTCTCATACAAAAATGGAAATGTGGTGGTTTGAAGGCCACCATACTGCTATTCTTCGAAGAAACCTTCTGAGTGAGAGGTGATGCAACCTGTCCAGATTATAGAGGTAATAACTGGCAGAGCTGGAAGTGCGTCCAGGTACCCTGACTCCAAAGCCAGTGACCTTTCCACTAGCACTGCCATCATTCACCTTGACCGTTACTCATTCAATATTCAGGTAAGTCTATATTGTGTAGTAGGCTCTTCATCATCAATCCATCCTCTATTTTTGGATTAAAGAGCTGGTCTCAGAGTCAGGGAGAACTGAAGCTAAAATAATTTTCCTAAGGTACAGGTATGACCAGGAAGCCCTGATGAACTCAAAAGCCTTGAATGGTTCCTTATTACCTCTGGGAAGGTGTAATCATAGGGATGGGAAACCTGTGGCTCTGAGGGCACATGTGGCCCTCTAGGTCCTCAAGTGCAGCTCTTTGTTTGGATTGTCAAAGGGCTATGCTTGAAGACCTAGAGGGCCACATGTGGCCTCAAGGCCACAGGTTCTTTACCCCTGGGGTTAGAGAGCTGATCTCAGAATCAGGAAAACCTGTAAATAGTGAGAACATGAAGTTCAGTTGGTTCTTTGTGGGCAATATTTCTCAAATTTATAATTCTTTTCTGGATCTTTCATTCCTTTTAGACAAATCTTTGAAGAGAATAGTGAGAGGGACTGTAATAAAGGAAACAGAGAACTGGCCTTGGCCAGGAAAAACCAGGTTCAAGTCTCAACTCTGACACATGGTGACCCTGGGCAAGTGACTCAGTCTCTTAGTTGTCTAGTATTAGTATTAGTATTAGTATTAGTATTAGTATTAGTAGAGTGAGCTTCCTCATCTGAGAATTTCCTTGACCAATGAAATTATGTGCCTAGTCCTTACTGTTATCCTAGAATTTAAAGTCCTCTACAATCTGTCTTTCCAAACTTACTTTACATTCCCTTCAGAGATTCACTACATGTTTCCATCAGATTAAACTACTGATATTCCCCCATATAAAGCCAATCAGCAGTAGATTCCTGAGAGAATGCTACTGTGAACAGCCTTTAAGATTTGGATTACACAGTATTAGTGAACACTCTGTTTATTCCATTACAAAATCAGATTCAGTACAATGTTCACAGTTTCAACA
>CM053593.1:144632038-144789260 GCA_028646575.1 Pseudocheirus occidentalis
GATTCCCTGGATCCTCTTCCCTGGTCCCAGCTCCCTCCTGAATCTGCCAGACAATCACCTAGATTCAGGAGCTGAAAGCTTACAGGTTCTCATCCAGTCCTCAGGGATGAACAGCTCCCAGGTCCTTGTCCAGTCCTCAAGGCAATCCCCGGCATACACTGAAGTTCACCGGATTCAGCACACCTCAAATCCTTCAGGACTTCTCTTGCCTAGAACTCAAGGATCAGCCAGGCCACCAACAAACAAAGTCCCATCCTGTTCATATCTTGTCAGCTTCACTGAGGAACAAAATCCAAAATCTGTCTGTCTCTCCAAAATTCTCCTGCTTATAAACACTGGCCTTCTCCCAAGTCAACAGGGGACTGTCTCAGCCAATAGCATTCTTTTACTTCAACAGGGGAATTCACACCTTTTCACCAATGGACAGAGTTCTATACTTAACCCTAAGTTACTAGGATCTACTTAACCATAAGTATATGATCTGCTTAGCCCTAAGTATCTGATCAAACAAATTGATTACCATTACACCCCAATATTCCATCTCCTGCCTCCATGAATTCATGCAAATTGCCTGGAATGCACTACCTCCTCATCTCCACTTCTTAGACTCCCTCAAAGCTTGGATCATTCTTTTTCTGTCTCTGTCTCTCTTGTTTTTGCCTCTATCTCTTTGTTTTTCTATTCCCCCCCATACTATTTTTACAGGCTGTAGCTCTCCCCCAACCCTCTACCATCATCTAGTACAGTGTATAATCTGTCAGACTGCTATTGTTGGTCCTGGACCTCCTGCATCCTCGGCAGTCATAGCCAAAGACTCCAAATGAAGGTGGGGGAGACTCAAAGTGCTTGGGTCCATCAAATGGTTAGCATCAGAAGCCTATATGACTTCATGAGTGGAAATAGTATGACAGAAGACGTCTCTCTATGTGCTTTGTGACTGCACTCTCTGAAGCGTGGGACCTTTCCATCTGACTTGTAACTGAAATCTGTGTTATCTCCCCCACTAGAATGAGAGCAGGGATTGTCTTGCTTCTGTATGTGTCCCCAGAATTTTGCATGGAATAAATACTTAATAACTGCTTTTTCATTAATTTCATGAATTCATTCATTTGAATTTGAAAACTACAACGAACAAGGAACTATTTATCATACCCACTTTGCCCCACCTTTGTTGCCTCTGGCATCCAGGGACAGGCACTGGTGGTAGGATGCAGGGGATGAGATATAGACAAATCACCTGGGAAATGGGCCTTAGGAAAGCTGAAGTTTTACATCAAACACAAGTCTCTAGAATCTGGAGCTAGGAAACAGGGACTGTATGGAGCTCAGAATGGCTGGCTTTTGTCAGCTCCTCTTCTATTTCTGCACTGTCTTTTTCCTCAGTAGGTCTATTGTGCTTATGTCTCCATGTATACACATATGGAGAGGAAGGGGGTGGGAGAAAGGGGTGGAGGGAAGGACAGGGGAAAACGTGAAACAGAGAGAGGGAGGGGGGAGACAGAGAGACAGAGAGATAGAGAGGGAGAGAGAGGGAGGGAGGAGAAGAGGGGGGACAGAGAGTTTGAGAGACAGAGAGAGGGAGGGAGAGAGAAGAGGGAGGAGAGAAGAGGGGCGAGAGAAAGAGAGAGGAAGAGAAAGGAAGAGAGAAAGGGGGGCAGAGATTCAGAGATTGAGAGAGATTGAGGGAGAGGAGGGAGAGGGGAGAATGTAAACCACAGGGAGGAAGGGGGAAAGAGGGAGGAGGAAAAGGAGGAAGATGGAGGAGGAGAATATAAGGGGGCATATGACTATGAGAAGAAAGGGAAGGAGGAGAGAGAGAGAGAGAGAGAGAGAGAGAGAGAGAGAGAGAGAGAGAGAGAGAGAGAGAGAGAATCTATATATTTTATCAAGAGATCATTTTCCAAGTTCAAAGGGATAATTTCCTGGCTTCTCTATAGCCTCTGGCTAAGACTTTATGGCCTCTTAAGGACAGGAAAAGCTCTTCAGTCACATTGTTTTTCAAGAGATGAAATGATTTTGCAGACAGAAGAGGAGGGAGTTTTCTATATGGACATTAAGAGGTCTGGAGTTCTCCTTCTTTCTCTTCTTTTTCAGTGTAGAGGACAAAGACGTTAGACTACAGGGAGCACGTGATAAGTCTACTCAGAGTTTGGGAGTCTAGGGAAGCAGACAACAGGCTCCAGAAGAGTCAGTGGTGCCTCGTAGGCAGGAACACACAAGGGGACAACTAACTCTTACATGTTACACCAGTATTTAATAGCTTTCCAAAGAGAAAATGAAGGTTTAAAAATTTTTTGCCTCACCTTGAGAAGGAGGTGATAAGAGTGTCAAGTATATTAAACCTGGAGTCAAAAGAGTGAGGTTTGAATTCTGGCTTTGCCATTTGCTCCCCACATAAGCTGGGGCAAGTCTTGTCCCCTTTTTAGGCCTCAGTATCTTCATCTAGAAAAATTAGGAAGTGGGATTAGATGACCTCCATCTAAGACATCTTTCAGCTTTAAAGCCTCTGATCCTTGAGCAAATAATAGGCCCACCTTAACTCATTATTTTCCTCCTCAAAAATGGCATTTAATGTTTAAGGCAACCCAATACAACCTGGGAAGGAGGTTGTTTTCTGAGGGGAAAAGCGTGGATTCTACTTTCTCAAGCAACCTCAATGAAAATAAAAAGTCTCAATCTAAATCAAGAAATATCACCCAAATAGATGCTCACATACCTAAATCGGTAACTACCACCCAAACAGATGCTCAAACACTTTACCTTCTGGAAGTACACCTAGCTTAGAGCCTATAAAAACCATCCCCTGGGGTTAAGCCCGCCTACTTCCCAGAATATCCAGGCAAAACATTTAAGATTGTGTGGGAAGGAAGAGAACAGTCCCAGAAATATAGATTTGGACCCAAAACAGAGCTCGGCACTCATTTGGTCCAAACCTCTCATTTTACAGATGAAGCAACTAAAGTGGAGAGAATAACTGGTGAAACTGATAGGTACAAGTCACACAGGCATTAGGTAGGAGAGCTGGGAGGTTAACTCAGGTCTCTCCCACCAGAACTCCAGCTGTCTTTCCACTGTCCACCTGAGTCATGTTTCTACCAGGACACCTGAAGGTCAAGGCGAGCCAGACTCTTCATTGGTTTCCCTGTACATTAAATGGGAAGATGTGGCAGTCTCATTCAATATTTCATCAAACCCCCTTCCTTTTGCCCCGCCGTGGCAAAAGAACCAGTGACTGAGTTAAGGCTGGTTCTTTCCATATAAATCCTATTCATCTTCACGGCAAGGACCTTGAAAGATTATTTCATCTATCCCCCTCTTCAAGCACCATACCAAATTTGTCACTTTTCTTACTGGACTACCTGTATCATTCTAACCATCTCAGAGGCTTTTGGTGATGAAGTGGGATAGGGAAAGGAACCAGGATCAATCATTGACACAGACCGTTTTCAGGTGAGGAAATTCCCTCTACCAATATATAAGTTAAACTTTCTGTGTAACTTAGTTTTAGAAAGTTGTCTAAAACAGTGAGGGGTTAAGTGAATTGCTTATGGGCACACAGTCACTATGTGTCAGGGGCCATGTCTTTCTGGCTCTGAGGCCAGTTCTCTATTTGCTACTTGGAAACGCCTCTTATTTGGTGAAAATGCTTTAAAAAACCTCAGAGAGTTCTCTGTAAATAGGGGTTATAATCACTATCAAAGTGAAAGGAGTAAGTTCTAATCACTGGTAGACCAAAGTACAGATACATAAAGGAGAAGACAAATGTTCAAAGTTTATTAAACATTAAGAATAACAGACAGAGGTTTGGGTTGAACAACATATATGATGCAATCCTGTATCATGATGCACAATTTCAGTTGATCGCCTAGGTGAACGCAAGTTATTTAACAGATGCAATCTTGTGGTGTTCCCCAAAATTACAATTGTTGATCACTGGATAAAGATTGGTCTGGTGGTCTCAAATTAAAGATCCCAGTGTCCTTAAGTATCACAAAAGAGTTCAGTTAAAAGAACAAAAGGGCATTCATCTTGCCAGTCAAATACAAGCCACTAAGCCTACACCAAGGCTCATTTCTGCTGACTTTCAATTCACTCCCAGATGCAGAGAGAACTTAGCAGGGACCTCAGGCCTTATGGAAATGTAGGAATGGAGGAGCCATAGAGGGGACGGTGGCAAGATTCAGGGAAGAGAGTGAATATCACCTGGAGAGCTGGCCACTTAGCCTGGACTCAGTCCTGTCATCACTTAATCTAAATCTTAAATCTATGATGTCGGGTTCTCCCTGTACAAGGTCAAAACCCTACCTCCTATGGTATTGCCCTAATAAGCAATCATGCTTTCCCCCTTATAAATAATATTTAAAGCACAATCTAGCCTTTGAGGCATAGGTACTTCCTTCACCAGTGCAAATTTTAATCCATCCAAACCCTGGGTGACTGACGAGATCCATTATGTAACTTCTTACTTGAGGGAATGGCTATTATTCTGCACTGTTAGCTCCATTCACAGTCATTCTATCTCTATCTGGTCAAATGTGGTTTTCACATGGGCCAAAAGAAGCCACAGAAATAGAATGAAGAGTATTTACTTGTTGAAGGAATTTACTGTTGTCCATAAACATCCCCTAGTGGGAGAGTGGGCTGCTAACTTGGTCTGGCTGATAAATTTTTGAGACTTCTCTGCAAGTCTAGTCAAAAGGAATTGCCAAGGGCGGCTGCCAGCAAAGTTTCTAGTCTGCAGACTCCTAATTCAAGTTTCAACTTGATTTGTTTTGGGGTGATACGAATTTTTCAAATCCCTAGATTTTTAACCCCTGGAAGGTGCTTATAATGATGGATGAAAGTGACAATGTGATTTGTATAATGAAACAATGTTCGATCAACATTGTTCTATGGGTGACTGGACCGACTTTGCCCTGTCCTGATTACTCTAGATCTCACCAAATCAGAGTATGAGATTACTTCCACTTCAATGACCAGAATGATGAACTTTCCTGGCCTGATTAGCTCAAATGGGAGGTGGGGGAGACAGAGATTGAGAAGGCGAAGATAAGGGAGAAAGAGGAGGAGGGGGCAGAGGAAGAGGGAGGGAGGGAGAAAGAGAAAGAGAGAGAGAGAGAGAGAGAGAGAGAGAGAGAGAGAAAGAGAGAGAGAGAGAGAGAGAGAGAGCGCAACAGATATAAGGCACCTGCGCAGACTCAGATCAGAAGTGTTTAACTGTAAAGATGAGGTAGCTGCTTAAAACCTCTCCTGGCACACAACAGAAAGAATGTGGTGGGTTATTTTTTTTTCTTTTTCCACAGAAAACATCTGTGATGTTAATTCCTAACAAATAAGCCCATTCCAAGAAAGACCTATGCTGTTTGCTCAGCTGCCTTTTTATACTTTGATGAGTTAGGATGGTCCAAAATGCATCCACCGACACTTTTCCACTTGCAAGATATAATTTCTGTCACTGACTTCACAACTATTAATTACGGCTATTTAAATGTACCCATATTATTAAGAATATGTCAATTACCAATTCCACTGCAATTAACCACTGCCTCCCCAAAATTCTAAGTTCATAATCATTTGAGTTTGAACTGATATACTATTCCATTCCACTCTAACTTTGGGAAGTCAACTTTCCAGATGCTAGTTGACATGAATTTCCACTCTACTCCCTTACCTATCTCCCTCCATGAGCTGTTGTTTGGGGGCAGAGTGAATGCCAGAAGGAGGTTAAGAACCTAGCAGGTTTATCAATTTTTCCACATTCACAAAGATGCTACTACACAGACATTACTAAAGGACCAATAGTGAGACATCACAGGGTACTCAGGAGGCAGGAAATTAGAAAATCTCATTGAATAAAAGAAATATTTAATCTAGAACAAAATGTTCCATCTTTTTTTTCAGTAACATAGCAATCTGTTGACATAATACACTCCAGTGAAACAAGGAACAATCTTTGTTAAAGGAGAAACATCTAGCGAATTATGGACCAAACACTTAGCACCGATATTCACCCCACATTTCAATACCGTATTTGAGACATGTGTCTGCAAGAGAGAACAGGGCTGTTCCAAATACTTGCAGCAGAAAACCCATCCCAGCAATATGTCATTCTAGAGTGAACATGAAAATTTTGTGGCAGATGCTTTTCCTAAAAAATACTGTTATCATTCAATAAATATTTGACTAAAATTCATTTTGTGCTTCT
This sequence comes from Pseudocheirus occidentalis, assembly GCA_028646575.1. NCBI lineage: Eukaryota > Metazoa > Chordata > Mammalia > Diprotodontia > Pseudocheiridae > Pseudocheirus > Pseudocheirus occidentalis. The sequence goes on from CM053593.1 coordinate 144,638,244, forward strand.
GGGTGATATTGACTGACTTACTTTTTAATTCCTAAAAGAAAATAAAAAAGTTCCTTATGTGTTTACAAGCATGAAGCATTGTGGCAAGTCTCAGTACTGTCATAAAATTTTCATTTACAGCAGAAAACATGCTGATGAGTCAGTGATTGGCTTGAAATAGTAAAGATTTCAAAAACTCCAAAGCATTCCTTCTCTGTACAATAATGGTGAATATATATATATTTATATATATATATATTTCTTTGCTATATAATTTTAAAACATGGAATAAATTTTTTCCTTTTCTCTTTGCTATATATAATATATGTCTTGTCTTTCAAAATACATGGTCAGTATTTGTATCTGAAAAATACTGTACAAAAAAAACCCTTCCTATAATTACTCTGTATAAACATTAAACAATTTTTTTTAATAATTTCTCCTTTTGGTCTAGAGTAAACATTCAAATCGATTGGATTAACCACAGTTTATGACAACATCATCCCCTTCTGAGATACACCAGTGTCTTTACATTCATTTTTTTTTCAGAAGTCCACTTTATAACAGAACTTACATCCTAAAGCAAACGACAATTAAGCAACAAAGGAAATTCCAGAATTGTTATTATTTCTTGAATAATTTCAAAACAACACCAGGATACGGAAGAAAAGGAAAGGCAGGGCTTAAAAAATACCCAACTTGCTAACTGAATTAAAATCATTTTTAGAAACAGCAAGAGAGAGTTCACAAAAAAATATATATGTATATATATTTTACAAAAGTGAAAGAAAAACCATGTGAAACCACTGAACTATATTCTGGATATCTGCCATCTTCAACTGGAACAAGGGGAGAAAAATGCCAAAAGAAGTATGGGGGAGGGGGAGACAAAATTAAACTCCTTTTGGTGTCAAAAGCTGATGAGGGTGAGACTTGTTATTTGGCTCTGATATCAATAAATTGCCCATTTTCCTATAGGCCCAGCATCTTCCTCTGCCTCTCTTCTCTGGGGATGTTCTGGGCATACTCAAAACGCTTCACTTTCTTTTTCTCTTTTTTTTAAGACAATGAAACTCTCAGGTAGGGAATGATCCTACGTCCACTAGTAAGACTCAGGCAGCATGCTCTAGCATACAACAGGGTTATTGCTTTAGGTACAGACAGTGCAAAAAACACTCTGTGTGCCCTAGTCATGGTGCTCTTACATAGCTGGGGCTCGGAGACTCAAAAGGAAACTTAGCAGATACAGGTAAGTAAATATGGGGGCCCTAAGGAGTCTAAACAACACTTGAGATTGGTAGACAAGTATCACCAGAATTTAAAAATATGAGGAAAGCAATCTCTAAATTAAGATTTCTGCAGTGTAGCACTAAGTTATCCTGTGCACCTTATTAGCATGTTAACATTTGATTAAACATAAACAATAGCTTGTATTCTTAAAAAGTGAGATCTACTTTTTTTTTTAAACTGGGATCTTTCCATCTAAATCCAAGGAAAGGGGTCAAAAGAGTCATAAAGGTCTCAGGAGAAGCAGCACTGACTGGGGTGAGAGGACCAGGATGCAGGAGACAAAGGAGAGAGAAAATAGCCACCATTGTTCTCAATAATAGTCCAAGTAAAAATGTGGCACTTTTTTAAAAAAACTAAATGAAAAGTCAGAGATGGGAGCAAAGAGGAATAAGGAGGGTGTTTCATAAAAATGGGAAATGCACCCGTGCTCATTCTCCCACCTAGGTACATCCAATGTACGTGTGTGTACACGCACATATCACACACATCCATATGCGCACACATACATACACACAAATGTAAGTCAGTTTTTGTTGATGCTTCTAGTAAAGTGCTGATGACAGCAAGGTTGGTTTGAATGTGGTGTTAGCAAACAGGAAACACTGTCCATCTATTCAAATGCCAACCCACCAAAAATGCCATCCTACAGGGGGCCATGCCTGGCCTCATACTTGGCAAGTATGTTCTTGCATTTCCCCAATTCTTTCCGCAAGTCGGCCACCTCTTGGCGGAGGGCTGAGTTCTCCTTCTCCAGGAATGAAGCCCGGATAGCAATCTGATTCTCCTTCAGCCTCCGGGCATCTCGAGAGCGCTTGGCCGCCATGTTGTTCTTTCTACGCCTCGCCCAGTACTTGTCATCCTGCTCATTAGTTACAGGAAGAAAAGAAACAAGATATTAGATTTCAGTAAAACCACAAGATGCCCAGGACATCTGACAGATAGATTCCACAATGGACTGAGGACAGTGGAGTCATTCTTCTTGACGTGCTACTGTGAGCTGTCACAGACTCTTAGGACTTCTGAGGTTATGTAGTTCAACCCTTACCTAGAGCTCTAAAGAGGAATTTCTGAGCCTAGAACAGTACCACAAACCACACTTAGGAGCAAACAGCAAAAGAGTGCCTTTGTGTAGGAGTGAGTCCAAGACTGAGGATCAGGTCATTTATTGTGGCTTATCACAAGTCCCTCAAAGCACTGATTGTTCAACCCTAGTTATGGCTCTGCCCTTACCTAATGATGGCTTTCTTCCTAACTAGTGGGGAACAAAGCACCAGCCTCCTGGAAGGCTATCTTTCCCTTTTCTGAGGTTCATGAAAGGACTGGATATATGCCCATCAGAAAAGGAGTCACAGCCCAAGCAAGAAAAAGTGTTATATTTTTTTTACCAGACCTGTGATTTCACTGATGTAGGGAACTCTCCATGAAAAAATTTCCTCTATCATTGCATATCAGCAATCTTTATAAAACTTAGTCTCAGAGATCTGCCTGGGGGCACTAAGGGGTTAAAAGACTAGCTCAGATTGATCAGTATGTATCACCGGCAAGACTTGAAGCCAAGTTTTCATATTTCTAAAGTCAGCTCTCTATCCACTAAGCCATGGTGGCTCTCTATCTCATACATACATATATACATGTTATGTACAGGCATATACACACATGTGATATAGACCAGCGGTTCTCAACCTGTGGGTTGTGTTTAATTTAAGTACATCCTGCATATCAGATATTTTATATTATGATTCATAACAGTAGCAAAATTACAGTTATGAAGCAGCAACAAAAATAATTTTATGGTTGGAGGGGTCACCACAACATGTGGAACTGTATTAAAGGGTCATGGAATTAGGAAGGTTGAGAACCACTGATATAGACATATGTATATAGATATATTAATATATGTTTATTTATGTGTATACATATATATACTTATGTATGCATTCTTAATAGTACTTTCTCCCTTTGTGTCTCTCTCTTCCCTTCTCTCCTGCTCTTTCTCTTCTTCCTCACTCTCTTTCCTCTCCTCTTTCCTCTCTCTTAACAAAATGTCAGAAGGGTGATAAGAGAGGTGTTTCATAAAAATGGAAAATGCACCCATATTCCTTCTCTCATCTAGGTCTACATGCTGCACATGGGGGGGGGCATACACACACACACAAATGCAAGTCATTTGATGCGTCTGGGAAAATGGTGATGACACCCTCTATCTATATGTATGTATGCATGAATAAATGTATGCATATATAGATTCCTAATTCTTTATATAGTTCTATCTCTATATAAATCTGTGTTCATGTGTATTTCTAACTCTATCTACATTCAGTATAGCATTAAACATCATTGACAAATTACAAAGTGAATATTATATTATGGATAAATATGAGCTGACAATATAATCTTTCCACTAGGAACTTCAAAGAGGTACATTATATTGATCATCACCCTCATGTTTCTATGAGATACAGAATGACCAGGGAATATTTAACCAGTGGGGTAAACTGAGACCCAAGGAGATGAAGCAACTTGTTCACAGTCCAACTTTCTATACTCTTACCTGAAATTTTAATCATTAGGACCCTTTTATTCTTTCATCCAACACTTACAAACATATATGTGTACACATATAGAAGTACTTGCACACACATGCACATATACACACGTGATTCTGTAGTTTCCTGATAGACCTTTCTTATGGACCTTATTTAACCTGGTTGATACTTGGATACTTAGTACTGGTTGATATGAAAGCAATCCTTCTTTCCATCAAACAAAAATAAAAGCAAATCCTCTTAGGAAAAACGCCTGCATAAATCTTGCTTTAAAACTTTCTATCTAGGTCCCTCCTCTTCTCAAAATCAGCTTTAGGCAATTCATTTATGATGCCACCTGAGCCCCATCCCTCTTTATTTTAACAAATTGCAACAACAAATCTCTTAATCCCGGACTGAAAGGGGCAAAGCTGATGTCTACAGTCACATGCCAACCAGGAAGCCCAGAGGGACCTAATCTTCTTATTCTCCCCCAGGCACCATAAGGGTCATGGTCAATGCATGTGATTATGTCAGATGGGCCCAAATTATCCTTACCTCTGCTCTCAGTACTTTGAGATCTGTTTTCTATGCCCAAAGTCTTAGGGGAAATAGAATTATCTTTGAGGGGCATGCTATAGAAACCATTGCTGAGGTGTCTGATGCCACAGCAAATAGAGCGCTGCTCTGGGATCAGGAAGACCCGAGTTCCAATCCAGCCTTAGATACCAGGCAAGCTGACCTCTGTTTCCTTTAGTTTCCTCAATTATAAAATGGTGGTAATAACAGCACCTACCTTGCTTGGTTGTTGTGAGGTTATATGGCAAATAGTAGGCACTTAATAAATGCCTATTCCTTTTTTACTACTCCCTATTCACACATACTCTCTGGCATGTAGAAACTAGCCATGGCCCTCATTCCTACCAACCAGGTACCTTATATGTGTCACCATGAGGTCTGCTCACAAAGAAAGTCAGGCTGAAATTTCTCATGTATGGTCAGTGCAGTCAACACAGGCAGAGGATGAAGGAGAAGGTGATCAGGAGACTATTCCTGTGGGACGAGTAGCTTATCTGGTCTCCTGGGGTCTCCATCCCAGGACCACAGGATAGAGAGTTGTTTCCTCTCTGCCCACCTCCCTTTATTCAGCTCCTTAACAAGCCTGTACATTCTCTCCTCCTCCCCCTGGAAATCACCACGTTCAGGCTTACCCCAACCAAAGTGCCTCACGCTCCAAAAGCACCTCTGGCCTCCCACCCTTACATCAAAGCCCTCATGCCCTGTGCATTAGACTGGTTTAATCAGCTCGCTTTCCTAGCCAAGCTAACTGACTGAAAGCTATCCAACTTCTTAACTTTCCCAGGAGCCTTCACTCATTAATCCTCTTAGTTTTTTAACTGGTAGAAATTTAGCAGCATGGACAAATACTTCGGAATGGGTCTGCTTTATTTCAAATGATCCTGCTACTCATTAGCTGAATGACCTTAGACAAGTCACTTCACTTTTCTGGGCCACAGTTTCCATCTCTAAAATGGGGGGGGGGAGGATTATATGGTCTCTGAGGGTCCTTCCAACTTCTGAAACAATGATTCTGTGATTCATTCCAACTTCCATAGTTGGGGGAAGTGAGGAGTGGGAATAGAAATATGGCTCTAGGAGGGGAGGGGAAGTAAAAGAGCCAGGCTTAGGCAACACATCAAAGTTTCTTTGCCCGCTTCTCATTTCCGTTTCTGTACTCCCTTTCCTCTGGCACCTCTGAGTCTCAGGGTAAAGCAATGGGCATGCTGCCCAAAGCTCCTACTATGGTATCCTCTCCCTTAGGGGTCCAAACTCTAAAATATTTACTGCCATTCTCTATCCCCATCACAATTCTTGTGATTTCAGCTAGTATCCCTCAGTGTCCTCACCCACAAGACAATATGTTATGGTATCTCTAAGATTCTTTCCCAGTTCTGACATTCCAATTATATGATAAAACTGATTTATACTGAGGACAGTCTCCTCTTTCAGTATTTCCCTATGAAGTCTCTGCCTAAACTCAAATGAATTCATAATTAGTAGAACACCAGTAGGTCCTATGATCATGGGGAGAGTTATTTTTGGATTTTAGACTCATAAATCAAAAGATGTAAATATTTCTTTAAAATTTCCTATCCCAATTTATTCTCTGAAAGCTCCTTAGGGGAATATTGGGCCACAAATTTTCCTCTCTATGATTCTCAATTTCATTTTTATTTCTCAACAAGGGGAATCCTACTTTTTATCAGAGAGGGTCAAAAGATACCTCATCCAAAGCCAAGCTTGAATTGGTATCATAGAGGCTGCCCTGTCCTGACTTCTGCTGCCTTGAGAACCACATGGGAAGGGATACATTAATAAACATGGAAATTCCCAGAAAAGCTAAGCCTGGAGTGTCAGAAACCTTCCAGAAAATGGCTTTGTTGGTTCTCTTGAGTCAGAAATAAATAAGTCTTCAGAAGGGCCATCACTCAATGATTCCATATTATCCTCCTCTCCCCTCCATGACTTTCAAAGTGTGGGGTTTTGTAGGTTTTATAATAGTATTAATACTTAGTCATTTCCATAAGCTGCTTGCCTTTTATGCTTAACTGTCACCTTGTATAATAATAATTATGCACTATTAATTAACTTTATTCTAAGTTTTATCCAATTACGACACTTATTCTTGTTCCAGTAGATTCAGTCTTCACAGTATTATTTTCTTCCTCATGTTGCTTTGTTGCTTACTTTTAGCTTTAAAAAATTACAAGGGGCAACTTGTTTGGTGGGGGAAGGAGCACAAAATGTGACAATCATTTTTCCATCAAGAATACTTGAAATCTTTGGTCATTACATCTTTTACCTGCCAAAGTCATTTGGGTCTGAGGAACTCTTTTTAGGCTTTCTCCTGGAGTGGACAGCCCCATTCAGCAGCACTCTGGGAAACTTTCAAATGCCCTGGAAAATTGTATTAGATGGGCCCCTCCAGTTTAAGTACAATAGATCAGGCCTGAGGTATAAATGGAATTTAGGTAATAAGGAAATAAATCAAGAAGCAGAAATCAATTAGAAGAAGCCATACTATTACTATCTCAAATATCAGCCCCACTAGACTGTAAGCTCTTTGAGAGCTGGGACCACACTTTATCTTTATTTCTCCCTTAAAACCCATAACAATGACTTATACTTATGACACTGAGCAAGTATTTGCTAGGAAAAAGAACCCATCAATAGATAAATGTATGAATGGTTAAAGGTTTGCAATATTTAGTAGCCATTATTTATCTTTGCTTTTTAGCCAATTAACATCAGGAACTGGGGTTTGGGTTATATTTTCCTGTTTACCTCAACCTTTTCTATCTTGTGCTAAGGATGGTAGATGCTCCCTTCTCTGTCCCTTCAAAATCTAGTTTTCAGCTTGAGATTTATGATGCAACAAAGATTCAACCTGAATCAATTCAACCTGAAGAATACCTGAAGGTCTTGCCAGGGATTTAAACTTTCCTATTACAGGAATTAATAATATTTCACCCCTACCCCCCTATTCCCTAGGGATTATTCTAAAGGTGGAACCATTAGTATAAATATGTTCCAGAAAGCTTACATCCCCCTTATTCTAACAAAAAGAGTTTTCTACTTTGTGTACCATGTTTGGGTTTGGATGAGCAGAAGCGAGGAGGATGAGGGGGCAGAGAGCTATTTCTACACACATCAGTGGATCTGAGATACCATCACCATAGTTATTCTTTCCAACAATATAGCAGATTACATCCCATTCATGTCTGTTTGTTCTATGTAACTCGTCTATATCCTTCTATAAATCCTCCAAAAAGTGTACACTCAACATGGTAAAAGTGCTCCTCCAGACTGTCTGATCCTGAAGTCAGTTATCTCTTGCTCTCATTCCATGACCAGTCCACCAATAACCATTAACTTAATTGCTTAATGTCATTACTCTGAATTTACAGAAGTCAAGTGTCTCAGAGCCACTCAAATGTAGGCAAGAATGTCTGATTCCAAACACTAGATAATTGAAAAAGTCCTTTTTATTTGGTTTTATAATATAACATATATATTCCAGGAACAGTGCTTTCCTCATTCTTCTTTCATTCATCAAGGTAGAGATAAATCAACCTGGGATTAAGCGTTCCTCCAGGACAAACTATAAAGTGAATATTATTATATAGTACATAACAAATAACTGACTGTATTATCTTTCTGCTAAGGCTTCAAAACTCTTTTAAAATATTGCTGATTCTCCTAATTTTGTGTGTGCATGTGCATGTGTGTGTGTGCGCACGTGTCTGTGTGTGTGTGCGTGTCTGTGTGTGTGTGTGTGTGTGTGTGTATAATACAAAGGGACCAGGGGGTGTTCAGGAACGGGAAAAACTAAAAAACAACGAAATGAAGTGCTTTGCCTCTTCCCAAAGAAAGAACAACCCAAACCCCATGTCTCCCAACCACAATACACCACTACTTTCCTCAGGTAGCCCTTTCAATTTTTCTTTCTCCAGCCTAGTTACCAGTTCCAATTTACCTTCAGATCTTCAGGGATGAAGACTTTGCGAGCTTTCTTAATCATGGGTTGTGGTTTGAGCTCCTCCTCTGAGAACTTGCGTTTTCGAGGGTCAAACATTTCCTGGCCAGGGATGCTGGACAGAGCTAAGTCAGCTGGGTCTGGATCATAACCCACAGGGACCTGGATGGTCTCAGGGTCAATGGGACTTGGCGTGTTGCGGTTTGTGGATAATATCTGACCTGCAATGACATAGGAGGAATTTTGAAACAGAAACACCCCAAAAAGTCCCCGATGGTAGTGACTAGCTCACTTTTCCAGGAGGAAGCAAAATTTAATAACAATCATATCTTTTGTTTCTTTGGTGCTAAGGAATCTGCTATTTTTCCTGTCCTACAATATTCTTGAATAAAGCAAGGCGAATAGAATTTTAACCATTTTAATGACTGTAAAATTACAAGCCATGGAGGGAAGCTGACCTGTTAAACTTCACACAGTAGGCCTAGTCAGTGTGTATACAGCATGTGTACAGAGATTTAAGATGACATAAATGTTGACCAACAACCCCATGAGGAAGCTATGGGGACCAGTGCATAGAGGGCTGGACCTGGCTTCAAGAAGACCCGAGTTTAAACGTGGCACCAGAAATTTACTAGCTGAAAGACCCTGAGTTAGTCGCTTAATGTGTCTGCCTCAGTTTTCTCAAGTGTAAAATGGGGTACCCACCTCCCAGGACTATTGTAAATATAAAATGAGATAATATTTGTAAAGTGCTTAGCATAATGACTGGCACTTAATAAATGGGTATCCTTTCCCCTGAGGTGAGCAGTGCCAGTATTATTTCAATTTCATAGAATAGTAAACTGAGACTCGGAGAGTGACTCACCTAAGCTCAAACTACTAGTAAATGTTAAAGACAGGACTGAAAAAGAGATTACTCTGACTCTTAGGTGACAATATCTATAGAGGGTGTCAGTTGGTTATCCCCTTAGGGTGTGCGAATGTTTTAAAAAATACTGTGGAGCACAGTGACCACATCTCTTCTCATATCATATCATGTTGGAAGCACCTAAAACTTCCAGACCCCCAGAATTAGCTCTGAAAAGAGCATCACAGGAAAGACTGATGCTTGGGGCAGTACCTTTCCACCCCTAGATGAGGAGATACCAATTTTAACATAAAGTTCAATCAAGAAATAGATTTGGAAAATGAGCAAACACCAAAAAAATAATAATTTGAACTTTATAAAAAGCTACTACCGAGACAGGGAAGACAAAGACATAAATTCAGAAGACAACAATGTGAAAACAGCTACAAAAACTTAAAAGATTGCTAAATGGACCCAAGTCCAACAAGAAATCTTAGACAAGTTAAAGAAAGAGATAAGAGTAGTAGAGAACAAACCAGGGAAAGAAATGAGAGTGATACAAGAAAATTATGAAAAGAGAATTAATAATAAAAGAAGACAAAAATACTGAAGAAAACAATTTAAAAAAAAAAAGAACTGGCCTAATGGTAAAAGAGAAACAAAAATTCACTTTAGAACTCTTTAAAAAGTAGAATAGGCTAAACAGAAAAGAAGGTACAAAAATTCACTAAAGAAAAGATCTCCTTCAGAAACAGAACTGGCCAAATGGGAAAAAAAGGTACAAAATCTCACTGAAGAAAATAATTCCTTAAAAATTAGAATTCTGCAAACAGAAGTAATGACTCCTTGATACATCAAGAATCAATAAAACAGGGGAGGCTAGGTGGCGCAGTAAATAGAGCACCGGCCCTGGAGTCAGGAGTACCTGAGTTCAAATCCGGCCTCAGACACTTAACACAAAAAACTAGCCGTGTGACCTTGGGCAAGTCACTTATCCCCAACTGCCCTCCAAAAAAAAATAAAAGCAAGAATCAATAAAACAAAGTCAAAAGAATGAAAAAAAAATAGAAGAAAATGTGAAATATCAGGAAAACAACTGATCTAGGAAATAGATAGAGGAGAGATCATTTAAGAATTACTGGAGTACCTAAAATCCATGACCAAAGAAAGAGCCTAGACATCATATTTTTAAAAATGTATCAAGGAAAACTGCCCCCATGCCTTATATCCAGAGGGTAAAAGAAAAATGGAAAGAATCTACCAATTACCTCCTGAAACAGATCCAAAATGAAAACTCCCAGGCCTATTTATAGCCAAATTCCAGGGCTCCCAGATCAAAAAGAAAATAATTCAAGCAGACAGAAACAATTCAAATATTGTGGAGTCACAGTCAAGATCACACAAGATTTAGCAGCTTCCATGTTAAAGGAATAGAGGACTGAGAATATGATATTCCAGAAGAGCTGGGCTTACAACCAAGAATAACCTACCCAGCAAAACTGAGTACAATCTTTCAGGAAAGAAATATAGACATTTAATGAAACAGAAGACTTTCAAGCATTCTTAATGAAAAGACAAGAGCTGAATAGAAAATTTGACATTCTAACACAAGAGTCAAAAGAAGCATAACACAGTAATCATGAAGGACTAGTTATAAGGGTCTCAATAAAGCTGAAAACTGTTTACATTTCTGTATGGGAAGATGATACATGGAACTCCTATGAACTTTATCATGGATCTGTTTCAGGAAGTAATTGGTGGATTCTTTCCATTTTTGTTTTACCCTCTGGCTCTAAGGCACTGGGGTGGTTTTCCTTAATAAATGTTTTTTAAATATATCTAGGCTCTCTCTTTGGTCACGGCTTATTAGGGTAGTTAGAAGGGCAAAGAAGAGAGTCAATTATGTTGGAATGACCTCCAAAAAAACGAAGGGGTGAGAAAGACACATGCATTGAGACAAGGGAGAAGGGAGACAGAACGGGGAGAATTTTCTCACATAAAAGAGGCACACAAGAGAAAGCTTTTATAGTGGGGAAAAAATAGAGAGGGTGATGGCAGGCAATGCTTGAACTTTACTCTCATCAGAATTGGTTCAAAGGGGGAAGACCATATATATAAATATAAATATATATTTATATGTGTGTGTGTGTATATATATATATATATATATATATATATATATATATATATATATATATACACCCTCAGTTGAGTTTTGACATGTAACTTACCCAGTAGGGAAATATAAAGGGAAGGGAATAAGAGAAAAAAGGTGAAGGATGATAGAAGAGGAGAGATTAAGGGAGGCAATGGTTAAAAGCAAAACAGACTTTGGGGACGAGATAAGACAAAAGGAGAGAGGGTGAAGAAGAAAATGAGATGGTGAGAAATACACAGTAATCATATCTGTAAATGTGAATGGCATGAGTTCACCCATAAAATGGAAATGGATAGCAGAATGGAGTAGAAACCAGAATCCAACAATATGCTATTTATAAGAGATACACTTAAAATGGAAAGATGCATACAGAGTAAAAATAAAAGGTTGGGAAAGAATCTAATATGCTTCAGCCAAAGTAAAAAAGGCAGGGGCAGAGATCATGATCTCAGACAAAGCAAAAGTAAAAACAGACTTAATTAAAAGGAATAATCAGGGAAGCTATATTTTGCTAAAAAGGTACCATAGACAATGAAGTAATATCAAAATTTTTCCCAGCAAGTTTCTCTGATATTTTTGTACACTGAGCTATATAGAACTGAGTCAAATTCACAAAAATAAGAACCATTCTCTACCTGATAAATGGTCAAAGGGCAAGAACAGTCAGCTTTAAGAAAAAGCTAGCTATAGTTATATGAAAAAATGCCCTAAAACATTATTCATTCGAGAAATGCAAATTAAAACAACTCGTAAGGTACCACCTCACATCTATCAGAAATAACCAATGCTGGAGGGGATAAGGGAAAAATAGGTACACTAATGAACTGCTGGTAGGGTAGTGAAAAGATTCAACCATTCTGGAGAAGAATTTAGAACTATGCCCAAAGGGCTATAAAACTGTACATACCTTCTGACCCAGCAATACCACTACTAGATCTATATTCCAAAGAAATCAAAGAAAAAAGAAAAAGGACATGTATGTAGAAAAACATTTATAGCAACTCTTTTTGTGGTGGCAAAGAATTGGAAATTGAGGGTATTCTCATCAGTTGGGGAATGGCTGGGGAATTGTGGCATATGAGTACTATTATGCTATAAGAAATGACAAGGAGGGTGGTTTCAGAAAAGATGGGCAACACCTATGTGGACTGATGAAAAATGAAGTGAGAAGAACTAGGAAGTCATTGTACACAGTACAGCCATCTTGTAATGATAATCAACTGTGAAAGACTTAGCTACCCTAATCAACACAATGATCCAAAACCATTCTAAAGGATTCAAGATGAAAAAACACTACCCATTTCCAGAGAGAACTGATGAACTCTGAGTGTGAACTGAAGTATAATTTTCTCACTTTCTTTATTTTTCTTGTTTTTTTAAAAAATATGTCTAATGTATAAATGTGTTTTGCATGATTTCACATGTATAACTGATATATTGCTTGCCTTCTCAATGGCATGGAAGGTATGGGAGGGAAAGAGAAAATTTGGAACTCAAAATTTAAAAAGAAAAAAATGCTAAAAATACATTAAATTACATTAAAAATATTTTTAAAAAATTATTGTGCTGAGTATCTATCAATACAATGGGTTAACTTCATAATCCAATGATTGAGTCCCCTAGACCAGACTACGCTGCCTTTCTAATGGAGTCAATGAGTTTCCTGCTAAAAACAGAACCTAGACTTAGAGGGCTGACCCCACACATTATAATAATAATGTCAGAAAATGGCTTAATGAAATTTATCCTATAGTTCTTCATGGTAAGGGAGGGCTTAGGAACAAAAAGCGTCATGTCCTGGGAGCTCTTGGTCCTGGTTTCACAGTTTAATCTGAACTTTACGACTGACTGTTGCTTTTAAATTTAAAACATCAACAGTGAGAGTCAAGGACGGCTGAATTTGCTTCATTCCAACTGCTTGCCACTGCCAAGGTGTATGAAAACAGAGAGCCTCATTCAGATTTCACTAAAACGTGTTCCAGGCAGAAGCAGGAAGCCCACAGGTTTCTAGTGGGTCTGTGAAACTCTGCATATGGCTGATTCAGGGTGGAAGGGATAGAGAATGAGGCAGTGGACAAAGCCAAGGCCTCCAGATGACCTTTCAGTTCCTCATTCAGTTTTAAGTCTCCTCTGCTTCCTTGGGGACAAAAGGGAAGAGCTGCATCCTGGAGGTCCGGTCTAGCTGAGCACAGTGCTTTCTCGTGGGCAAGGCTGCTGTGAGAAAGAAGTTCCTCCTGCCTTTCTGCTTAGAGAATGCATTCCAGATTTTGATCTTGTGTTTCTTGATATTGGAACAAATGAAATAAATGTGTCTGAATGTACACCCAAACCTAATCTACCCACTGAAAACTATCTTCTACAGTAGCTAATAAGATTCAACACATATACGAGGCAGGTGGAGTAGTGAGTGGAGAGAGGGCTGGACTTGCTACCTAGCACTTATGTATGCCAGATCTTATTATTACAGAATATTGTTTTCCCAAGGCTCACTTCTCCTATCTAAATCACTTCACCTCTTACTGCCTCAGTTTTCTCATCTGTAAAATGGAGATAATAAGAACATTTATCACACAGGTTTATGAGAACCAAATCAGGTAACATGTAAAGTGCTTTGTAAATCTTAAAGTGTTCTATAAATGTTATTATTATCATAGTGAACACACACTAACCTTTTAAGCCTTCTCCAGGAAGTCCTCGACTAGTCAATCAACAAGCATATTCATTACTCGTAGAAGGATGGGAATTTAAGAACATTTCACAGGACCAAGCAGCATCGGTTAAGAGAGGGTATTTTTTTAAAATTCACAAAGCAAAGAACATAGAGGTAGTAGGATGGGAATTTTTATTTCAAAGTAAAATTATAATTATCTCCTCATAATTATTTGTATTTGAAGTGCATCTGTGCAGAGAAGAGAAAGTATAGCAATTTTAAAAAATTATATCAATTGACAGCAAGTCCTTCTAAGCATTAAGCCCTTAGTGAGTGCCCAGCCATAACTATGCTAAGCTCTGGAAATACAAAAACGCCATTCCTGCCCACAAGGAGATCACATTCTAACAGCAGAGACAATACACAAAAAGCTATGTGTGATGTATAGGAAGGTAAAGGGGGTGGGGGGTGGGGGTGAGGGGGCCCAGGAAAGGCCTCCTCCTGAAGGTGGAATTTTAAACTGAGCCTTGAAGGATGGCAAGGAAGCCAAGAGCGGAGAGGAGGGACTAGATAGGAGAAATGAGCCTTGGGAAACAATGTTCTGTAATAATAAGACCCGGCATGTACAGAGTGCTTTAAGATTTGACAAACACTTTGCACATCTGATCTTCACAACAATCATGGGAGGCAGAGGTGATTACTATCCCGATTTTACAGATGAGGAAACTGAGGCAGAAAGAGGTTATGTGACTTGCCAAGGGTCACACGGCTATCAAGTATCTAAGGGAGGATTTGAATTGCAGTCTTTCTGACCCCATGTCCAATAATCCATGCCTTTGTATTTCAGCCAAACCTTTTAGGGAGTTCTAAGAACAACCTGATTCAATGTAATACAAATATGCCCACATCCCTTCCACATCGGAGAAAAGACAGGTAGGGTGGCCTGTTCTGGGCCCCTAGAGCATTACCCACACTCTCTGGAAGAAGAAATCTGCAATTGCCCAAGTTCCCACTATGGCTTCTCTGCAAACGCTGTACATCTGCATTATAACTTCCAAGAAGGAGCCCAGCCAAGCAGGCAGATTTTGGCTCTCAGAGATGCAAATGAGGTCTTACAGGCCTCCCTCCTTCTGCAAGCCACATTTGCTAATTAATTATGTGAGACTCGCTTTCAAAAAAGAAAAAACAAAAAGCCAAAACCCCAAAACATGTGCGCTAGTGTTTTCTCTGGTCTGAATTAGAATTGGGTTCTGCAGGGAATTAAGACTGAGAGGGGAGATGAGGACAAAAGGCATTCTTTGCCTCTTCTTCTTAAAAGGGTCCTGATGACAGAGACTTCCAGGAAGGGCTGGGGAGGATCTGGGAGGAAAAAAAAGGTGGATCAAAGGGGCTCAAAGAAAGCTGGAAAGACATCAGTTCTCCCCAAAGCTGGCTTTCCCTTCTGTCACAGGACTGGATGTGTTAATTTCAAAGAAGAGCGCTGAAAACTGGGTGCTTCCTGTTATGCATGATTTTTAAAAGGAATTTTGCAGCTCATATCCCATTAACTGGTTGATTAATGTTTATCGATGACCAGCAAGCCAAGTCAATTGTGCCCATGTTGACACAGACTGATCATTTATTGACTTATGGCTGTAGCAAGGTAATAAATTATGCTTTAGTTTGCTAGTTTTTCTCCATATCTAATTATTTCCATGAGCCCCAGCTTTGGACATATCCCTCATTAGTTAAATAAACAAAATACTAGTTTGGGAGTACAAGTTACCAACACTCAGAACCTAGGCAGTTGATAAAGTGAAAAGAATATTTAGGGGCCTGGGAGTCAGGAGATCTGAGTTCCCCTAAAGATGGTATTGCTCCATTCTCTGCACTTGAATTCTGAGCAACTGACAAGTATACTGTAGGCACTTACTGAGTACTTTATGACTGACTGATTCTCGTTTTGGCTGTGCCACTAATTATATGTGTGACCTTGGACAAGCCAAACTGAGTTTCCTTTTCATCTCCTCTAAAACAAGAGGATTGGTCAAGATGACCTTCCAAAGTGTCTTCTAGTACTGCTATTCTATTAATTCACTGATCTTTAACGGTCATTAGCTACTGCAAATATCTCAGACTGTGGCTGAAACTCAAGAACTCATTTAAGGGATGATGCCTAGGAGTAGGCAAAGGGCTTCCTATCATGCCTTGGACTTCCCTGTAATTCTCAAAACCTCATCCTTAGAATTCTATATTTGGAGCTAGAAGGGACCTTGGAGGTTGTAAAGCTCAACCCCTAACCCCCTCACTCTGTAGATCACTGGAATGAATTCCAGGGAGGTGAATGGCTCACACAGTAAGTAGTGGAGCAAGGATTCAAACTCAAGTCAACTGACTGCAAAATAAAATATCTTTCCACTATCCTCTTCTCCTATCAGGCTCCTGGAGTACCAAGGAAAGGCAGACTCCCAAGCCTCAGAAGCTACTTAGATTTAGGCAGGGACTCCATTCAGCTTTGTGCTGGGTAAGTTCTTCAAAGTTTATAGTTTCTTTTTCCCACTCTATAAAAATTTTAAGACACTGAAAGTCCCCTACAGAGTGGACAGATACCTACATGTATGTCCTGGATGTTGTGTGACATTCCAAATTTCAAGAAAAGTCTCCTTTTAACAAAGCTTTGCTAAATGAATATCCTTCACAAAATGAGTATCTTTTGCAAAATGAATACCACATCCTATTCTCCAAGATTTGGGTTGGAAGATATGGCCACCATGTCTATGTTCTTTAATTCCCAGCCACCCAAAAGAACTGCAATTTAAGTTCGCTCTCAGAGTAACAGGGAGGCACGTGACGGACATGAACAAGGAATTCCTATAAACAAGGAATTGCAAAGGAGAAGTAGAAATCAAGGATGTCACCCAAGAAATGTGGGAGTGAGAAAGAAAGTGGGCTGGCCATATGGTCAGAGAGAGGTCCTTGTGCCCCACAGGAATCCACCTGATGTCAAGAAAAAGTAAGGACAAATCTCAGCACTTCAGGTGGACAGACCCTTTGTGTCAAACTCATGGGAAGACATGAACAAGATGAATGGGTATGGAAGGGCTGTGACCTGCATCAGCGGGGAGAAGATATATCTGAATGTGATCCCATGTTATACTGCAGCATAAAAAGCAGGTGTCCACAACAAGCAGACCAGGCAGGCTCCCATTTCTTGAGTTCTAAATTGATAAGTAGCTTGCTTTATCTCTGCAGTAGCAATAAGGTGACCTCCCTGGAGACAATCTAGTTAGTGGGAAATTCCTTCCCTGGCAACCACAGGGCTCAAAATACGCTATACTTCCTTTTGAATTGTCTAGTTTCGGAAAAGGACATACAGGGCTGTTGGACAGATGCATAAATATTTGTCTTTAAATAAGGGGTTTCTGACCTGAGGCCCATGAACTTTATTTTTTTCTCAAAAAAATATTCTGATGACTGCATTTCAAATTAATTGGTTTTCTCTGTCATTCTATATATCTAATATTATCCATTTACATATATCATTCTGAGGAGGGATCCACAGACTTCTGAAGGCATCACACATTAGAAAAAAAGTTTAAGAAACTCTGCAAAGTAGAAATCCTAGCCTCCTTCCTTTACCTTTTCCGCTGATCTGTCTCTAATTCTATCAAGCTGCTCTATATGATGTTCTTTTTGGGGGAAGGAAGGGGCAAAGTATAGTGAAGTGGAAAGAATGCTCAATTTAGCATCAGAGGATCTGAATTCAAATCTTGCTACTATAACTATGTACCTGTGAATTACTCAGCCTCTCTGGGAGTCTATTTCCTTATCTAGCAAAATGATTGGGGCGTAGGGGTGGGGAGAAATAGGGGATGAGCTAGAGGATATTTAAAGTTCCTCCTAGCTCCAAATCTACAACCTTCTGATTTTGGCATTTCCCTACCTTCCACCCCTAAGAAGGGGAACATAACCTATGAACCAGTCCCCAGTCCCCCTAAGGATCATTTTTGATGTTCCCCTCCAAGAAAAAGCCTGCCACGCATCACTGGCATAGCGTGAGCTGAGTTTAAAGAAAGGCTTAGTCAAGGATTAAGTTTGGGAATGCCTCCTTCTGGAGGACATCTGGTATCCGGGAGTCTTTCTAACTCATTTCAAGTCTCCACAGTCCTATACATTTAGTGAATGTCCTTCAACAATAAAGGAAAAGATCTTTGTATGTGGTCAGGTATAGGCAGCAAAGTCAGTCATCTAGTAAGCATTCATTAACCACCTACTGTATATTCAGCACTGTGTCACAGTACAAATAATACAAAGGAAGCCAAAAGACAGACCTTGCTCTCAAGGAGCTCACAGTTTAACAAAGGACATGAGTAAAAAAAAAAACTGTGTAGAAACAAGCTATAGACAGGATAAATTAGAGATAATAAACAGAGGGAAGGTACTAGCATTAAAAAATATCAAGAAAGGCATACATAGCAGTTGCTCAGGAAATGTTCATAAAACAAAATTACAGAGTTGTGGTGTAGTGGATAGAATGCCAGACTTAAGAGTCAGGAAGATCTGGGTACAAATTCTGATCCAGCTACTTAGTAGCTAGTGACCTTTGGCAAGTCATTTAACTTTCTTGGACCTCAGTTTCCTCATCTGTAAAATGAAAGGATCGGACTTAATGACCTTTAAAGGTTCCTTCCAATTCTAAATCTACGGTCCATTAAAAAAGGGCCTCCCGTGAGGCAAGTTAAATAAACAAACCATTAGTTTGGGAGCAAAAGTCCAATCTAGACAGCTGCTTTAGTGAAGAGAAAGCCTGCAGATTTGAACTACAACTAACTAGTTATGTGACCTTGAGTAAATTAACCCCTTTGAGGTAGTTTTTAAAGTCAACAATCAGAGTTATTTTCCATGCTCCCTTTTGCCGAGGATCAAGTTGCCAGCACAAATACAAGCAAAGGTGTGATGTTAGAAATTTAGTCGAAGGCGTGAAATGTAAACACTCACTATGAAACATGTGTCTGTCACTATTTGTAATAGGTAACTAGGCTACTTCACATGCACATGGGAACATTCAGTAAAAAAAAAAGAAGGAAAAAAAGCCTCTCAAATTCAGTCTAATGAAAAAAGTCAGGGTCCCAACACAATGACTGCCAACAACTAGTCTGTGAAGCCTCGCTATACAGAGGGACCACTTCAAGAGCAGTGGCAAAGAAAGGCCCCCAGCTTGTGTTCTCCTCCCCACTGCACCTTATACAGGCTGGGAAGGGCCAGGGACCTGCAGTCTACCTGATCTGAAGAGGATGGAAGCAGCTGCCTATACCCATTCTGCACATTAAGGCCCAACCTGAGAGGGGCAGGAACAGGTCCCGTGTGGGCTAAGAAGCTTTGACCGGAGGTAGCGGGCAATGAAAATTAAAAGCTAGCTGTCTCTTATTCCTCATTCTTCATCTCCTTCTTTTTGTTCCTCTCACATAACTTCGCAAGGGGAAGGTAATTCAGAGATTACTGAGCCATCTTGGGAAGTGGCACTGAAGAGAGCAAAGAATGCTACATTCTAGGGTGAGAAGAGCCAGGTTCAAATCCAGCTCAGGCTATTACTGCTATGATCTTGGCCGTGTCACTTAATGCTTCTTAGTTCCCTCACCTGGAAAAAAAGGGAATGGGACGTCACTGCCTCTAAGATCTCTCCCAGTTCTAGCTCTACAATGTTATGCCCCTCATCTCCATCTCTCTCCTCCTTGATGTCTGCATAAGCCTTCGTCTCAGTGGGAGCACACCAAAGCTCATGACCACAAGCCTCGCTGAGGGGAAATCTTATCCTCTTTACTTTGGAATCTTCCACACACCAAAGACAGTGCCCTTAAGTGAAGCAAATCATAGAGCTAGCACTTAAATAGTGCTTTAAAGTTTGCAAAAGGCTTTGCATATGCTTTTTTCATCTGATCTTCACCATAACCCTAGGAGGGCGTGGTCATTATTATTCCTCATTTTACAGATGAAGAAACTGAGGCTGAGAAAGATTTCAGTGACTTGCCCAGGGTCACACAGCTAGTTAAGTGTCTAAGGTGTGCTTTGAATTCAGGTCTTCTCGACTCCAGGCCTAGCACTCTATTCCACTATGTCACCTAGCTGCCTGAAATTTTTAATGTCTTTTAAATAAATTTACTCTAACATCCTGAACAATGGCACACAATACCAGGTCTCTAATTAATAGTAGGCTTCATTTAACTTTAGCATTTTAAAAATAAACTTATGTTGGTAAATCAAAAGCAGCTTCTCATCAGGAAAAGGAAGCAGGACCCTTGGCCGGAGTGTTTGATATATGTAGCAATCGAGGCGTTTAGAAGCTGACTTTATAGGTTGCATGACATGGGAGAGGGGCATACTCTCATCCCCCCAAATCACAGTAATTAACACTCCATTTTGGCCAGGAAAAAGAAATGCACTTGGTACATTCCTACTTGCTCTAGCCCCAGTAATTCCTCCTCCTCTCTCCTTTCATGAACCTCTGCCATCTGTCATTCACCTGCAGCTCTCAGTGGGGCCAAAGTCTGAGAAGAAGCCTGCTCTTCAGGTAAGCCCCAGTGGTACCCAGCATGAGACGCTGGCTCTAAGATGCAAATCAGCACTCCATACAGCATGTCTGACTTGACAGGCAACTTGTTTTGCCTACTAGACTGGAGTTAAGTGTGTGTGTGTATCACTGTTGCTTTTGTCAACAACACTAATGAGAATTCTCTCTCTGGCCTCCAAGGCTGAAGGAGACAATAAGACCAAGGCAGACCTGAACCTTCTTCTATTAACGAATCAGACATGGCACCAAGACTGAGGTGTCAATGAATGAATTTAGGGAGATCAAACAGCCTGAAAGAGCACTCTGATATAGGGACACAAGGTCCAGCTGACCAAGCTCCCCCACCAGCCTCCTTCTCTGTGGTCTAAGAAGTTTTTTGTTGTTCGGTTTTTTCAGCTGTGTCTGACTCTCCGTGACCCTATTTGAGGTTTTCTTGGCAGAGGTACTGGAGCGGTTTGCCATTTCCTTCTCCAGCTCATTTTACAGATGAGGAAACTGAGGCAAACAGGGTTAAGTGATTTGCTTGGTGTCACAAAAGGGACAGCTAGTATGAAGCTGTGAGTAGGAGGGCCATGAGGCCCTCTGCCTCAGCTGTCCCAGCATCCTGATGGCAGCAGACATCAGCAGATCTAAGGGGTTGCAGGGAATGAGGCAGGAGGCCAGCCAGAGAGAAAACCCACAGTGCCAGATGCCAAGGACAGGAGGAAGTGTATTTCAAAGCTGGTGACACGTGCCTCTGGAGTGGGGAAGCAGGAAGATCTGCCAGTGCGGAATAACTGGGGCACTGTCTCACATCGCCACACCCCCCTCCTTCCCCACACCCCTCCTGCTCCTCTTTCTTTTCCACCTCAGCTTATTCCCAGTGTCCCTTTGCTATTCAACCACAAGACAAAGCTAATATCCAGAAAGGATACAAGTAGCCTCCTGTTAGAGATGACAAGGTGTGGAGTGTTAAGGCCCAGTGGAAAAAACACTGGGCTTGGAGTCAGAAGACCTGTCCCAGTCCTGACTTGGAAAATTACTAGCTATGTTACCTGGGACAACTCACTGAACTTCTCTGGGCCTCAGCTTCCTCACCTGTAAAAAATGAGGAAGATCACATTTATACCACCTACCTCACAGCACCGCTATGAAGAAAGTGTTCTATAAATGTGAGTCATTACTAAGGTACTAGACAAATGTGTTGTTGTTAATCCATCCCCCACCTTTTCATACCTCTACAGGACAATGGCAAGCACATTTAGGAATTCTAAGATGGGGATTCCCAGCTCCATCACAGGCTAATGTAAAGCCACCTTGTTCGAGATGTTTTCCTTTGTAAAATGGAAGAAAACTCTCTCAATGGACTGCCAGGAGAATACACAAGGAGATACGGAGGAACCCATAACGGCCAAAGGACAACCTTTGTTTGGCATCTTAAGGTAGGGAAGTTATATCTGAAGCTTTAGGATACCTCCCTAGCTTCGTTTTGGAGGCCTTATCCACATACGCCCAGAGAACACGCTCAGACTAGAAAGAAAGGCAGTATTCTTACAGCCTTGAGGACAGAGGGTCACAACAAATAGTGCACAGACTTCGGAGGGCTAAAGACAGGGGCAAGCACTCTGCAGGCCCCCAAACCCAGCCCTAGGAGGGGCTGCTATTTATGTTACTTATAGCCTGAATTTAAACTGCATTTTTTTCCTTTTTAAAGTATCAGCTCATTTCATTCATTTGTCATTGCAAAATATAAGGTAAGTAGGGCAGACATAATCATCCCCACTTTACATAGGGGAACAGACTTAAGAGGTTTGTTCATTTCTTTAGGGTGAATTGGCTAACATTACATCAGATGGGACTATAGTATAAAACTCAGATACATTTAAATTTTTACAATTTTAGGTTCATTTTCAGATGTATGCTAATGAAAGACAGCATCTGATTCACTCTTCAAAACAAAACAAACTATGTTTACTGCCTAGAGTAGCACAGGCTGGGCACCACGAAGACCATTAATGTAGGGTGCCAACACCATCCTCATCTTATTGCTGTTCAGTCATGTCTGATTCTTCATGATCCCACTTGGGGTTTTCTTGGGGTGGTTTGCCAAACAGGGTTAAGTGACTTGTCCAAGGTCAGAAGCCAGTGTCCAGAGTTGGATCTGAATTCAGATCTTCCTGACTCCAGGCCTGGTTCTCTACTCACTATGCCACCTAGCTGCCCCATCATCATCAATCATCATAATCATCATCATCATCATCATCATCATCATTACCATCATCATTTATATAAGGCTTTTAAGTTTTGCAAAATTATTTACAAATATATTTTGATTTGATCCTCATAACCCTGGGAGGCAGGTGCCATTACTTATGATCCCCATTTCACAGATGAGGAAGCTTAGGCAGACAGAGGTTGTGTGACTTGCCCAGGATCCAACAGCTACGGGTCTGAGGCCAGATTAAAACTTGTCTTTGTGACTCCAGGATCAGCATTCTATCCACTGTGCCACTTAGCTACCCCAGAGAATATCTAGTTTCCTTTGAAGCTCAGTTCAAAGTATCACCTTCTCTTCATGAAAGGCTTGTCCCGATTCCCCAAGCCTATCAGCCTCTCCCTAGTCCAATTACTTTCTGTTCACTTTGTATACGTACTTACATGTATATATTGCTTCCCAGTATAGAATGCCCTCCCCTTGGATGGGGTGTGCTAGTAAATATTTAACAGGCTTTCTGAAAAGAGGGTGACTAGGCGGTACAGTGGATATAACACTATGGCTGAAGTCAACAGGGATCATCTTCCTGAATTCAAATCTGGCCTCAGACACTGACTAGCTGTGTGACCCTGGGCAAGTCACCTAATCCTGTTTGCCTCTGTTTCCTCATCTGTCAAATAAGCAGAAGGAAATGACAAACCACTCCAGTCTCTTTGCCTGGAAAACCCCAAATGAGTTAATGGAGAGTCAGAACTAACAACAATAAACAACTTTTATTATTATTATTATTTTATTTCACATCAACCCTATGAGAACAGCACTACAGGTATTATCTCCATTTTACAGATGAGGAAACTGAGCCTGAGAGAGGTTATGAAACTTGTACTTGGGTAATACAATTGGTGAGTGTCTTCAGCAGAATCTAAACCCGGGTGTTCCTGACCCTAATTCCACCCTGCTGTGTGCCTCAAAACCAGGCCTTTCATTGACATTCAAACTCCAAACCAGGAACAAACTGTGCACACCTTCCTTCTTCCAACCCTCCCCCATTAATCACAAAAGGGAAACCAGAGTTTCCTTTGGCTTCTACACTGCCCAAACGTGAAGCTGAAATTTGCGGTTTTTCTAAGGTTCCTTAGAACATTCCCTCTCTTGTGCAAATCTCCCACAAACAGGACCTGAGGCTTCCAGCCCAATATTCCTGGTAATTCTTGGATAGCAAACTTCAGACTCTCATCCCCCCCCTCTACCATTTCATCTTGGTTTGCCATAATCCCAAACACACCACTGTTTAAAATGGAATTCCTCATCTTCCCCCCAAACCAGATCCTCCTCCCTCAAGTTCAAAACCATCATCCCTGACCCCTCCTTCTTCCCCATCTCCTGTTAGGAGGTAGTTTGGAAAGGTAATATGGAAAAAGGAGTTGGGGCAGCAATCAAGAGGGTTTCCAGTTCCTGTTCTGCTCCAATAAACTCCATGGGAGGGAAAAGAAAAGAGGTGGGGAGGGGAGGGAATAAGCATTTACAAAATGCCTACTCTGTGCCAGACACTGGGCATTTTCTACAACTATTATCTCATCTGAGCTTGGCCACAGTCACTGATACCTCTCTGGGCCTCAAGTGCCTTATGAAAGAAACACCAAGGTGGACTAGATCTGGCGTTCTTAATCTTGGGGGGGGGCAGTGGGGGAGGCAGGGATTGTGAATTTGTTTTTTAAAGTATTTTGGTCATTGTATCTTAACATAACTGGTTCCCACAGTTATCTCGTATTATTGTATTTTATGCCTTTAAAAAGACTGTTCTAAGAAAACTCCATAGGATTTGGAGGGTTTTTTTTTGCTTTTTGGAGGGGGGGAGGGCAGGGCAATTGGGGTTAAGTGACTTGCCCAAGGTCACACAGTTAGCACGTGCTAACTGTCTCAGGTTGGATTTGAACTCAAGTCCTCCTGACTTCAGTGCTGGTGCTCTATTCACTGTGCCACCTAGCAGCCCCAACCCCATAGGTTTTACAGGAAAGCCACAGGGCCCTGTAATATTAAAAAAGAAAAAAAAAGACTAAGAACCCCTGGCTTAGCTGATGTACAGAATCTCCTCTTGCTCTAACACTACGAGGCACGTGGGTTTTTCCTTCACGACGGTTCTCATGTACTCTCTCCCTTTCTATTCTCGTTTCCACCCGGCTCCAGGCCCCCACTACCAGATGCCTAGATGATTACAATAGACTCCTGCCTCCCCTGCCTCCAATCCATCTGGCACACAGCTGCCAGATTACTAAAATACGTGAAGGATCTGTGATTTTGTTAGGGCGGGGAGCTTCTGGTTCTACCAACGTGGATTAACATAATTTAGCAGATAAGTCTTTGGGACTTATTTAGTTGCTTGAGGCACCAGAGAGGTCAAGTGATTGGCCCAAGGTCACACAGCTAAGTGAGTGAAGTAGGGTTTAAACCTGGGACTTCCTGATGCTGAGCCCAGAACTCAACTCACTTCCAGGATTAATTTTTCTAAAATTGTAAGGGGCATCTAGAGGTCACAGATGAACTATGAATGAAGAATACACCCCTTCATTTTAGATTATACTTAGGACTGGAAAGGACTTTGGAGGTCAATGAGTCTAACCTCATTTTCTTTCTTTTTTTGCCTTTTTGGAGGGGGGAAGGCAGGGCAACTGGGACTAAAAATTGGGGTTAAGTGACTTGCCCAAGGTCACATGGCTAGTATGTCCACTGTCTGAGGTCAGATTTGAACTCAGGTCCTTCTGACTCCAGGATTGGTGCCCTATTCACTGTGCCACCTAGTAGCCCCCAACCTCATTTTATAGATGTTTGTTGTGTTTGTCCTGTTTTTGAAGAGGACCATGGCACCAGGGAAATGATGACATGACTTGCAGTTGACTTTGATTTGAGTGAGGGAGGGCTGTGCCAGGTCACCAGCCTCACTCTCTGCTCCAGAGCCATCTGGATCCAGTGACCCGATATTCATCAGGATGATTGGAAACAGGAGACCCTGGCCCTTGTAGGCTAAGGCCTTTTCCGGTACTCACTTAGGGTGAGGTAACGCCCATTCAGTGAACAGGCCTCTTTATGAAGTGAGTCCAGGGATGGCCCCTTTAATTAGGAAAAAGAAAAAAGAAATCAAACTGGGAGGGGTAGGCCCTCAGTGCGGTTCTAAAGAGAAACAGTAACCCCTGACATTCACTCTAAGCCTGCAGGGCCCAAAATACAGCCATTAAGTGGAGCTTGGGCAGGAACCTAGTGTGATCCAGTCTACAAGTTTATAGATGAAGAAATAAAGGTCAGATGACTTTTCCAAGTTCACTTAGACAGATGATGCTTTTAGGCATCACCCCACAGCTCAGAAACCTTTTCAGGGGCTCTAGGTAAAGTCTTACCCTCAGGCCTTCCACAATCTAGGCCATCTTTTCTCCTGGGAAATTCTAGCCAAAATACTCTATTTATTGTTTCCCAAATACATCAAGTGAGATCAGCCCAGATGGCGGAAAAGGAGAAAGCCTCTCCTGCTTCTATCCCATGACTACTCCAACAAGGACGGAGGTCCTAACCTTCAATAATCTCCCAATCTTCTCACAGCCTTTACTGCTTGTATTTATTTGGCAGTTAATCTTGGCAGACGATAATTCTCTCATTGCTACATATTGCTGCCTCCCTCAATAGCATGTAAGCTACTTAGGGGCAGGTACCCTGTATTATTATGCCTCTGCATCTTCCAAGATAACAATGATAATAATAATTGACATTTATACAGTGCCTACAATGTGTGTGGTACTGTGCTAAGTGATCTTCACAACAGCACTGGGAGGTATTATTTCCATTTTACAGATGAGAAAACGGTTATTTCCATTTTACAGATGAGGAAACTGAGGCAAACAGGGTGAACGCATTTGTTCAGAGGCATAAGGCTATTAAGCATCTGAGGCTGTATTTGAACTCAGATCTTCCTTTCTCCAGGCTTAGCGCTCTATTTCCTGAGCCACTTAACTGCCCCCTAACATTGTATACCCTTTATTTCTGGGCTCACTACTGAAGGTGATGCATACCTCGGGAGGGTATAAGCTTTTGAGCTGTTTTCTCTAGTAATGGACCTGGGAGGTAAGGAAGGCACTTCGTAAATGGTAATGCCCTCTATAAATACCAGCAAATCATTATTATCACCCACACCTCCTCCTCTAGCCAGCTTCCAATCCTGTGACTGACAAGACAGAGGCATTTGGAGGCAGGCTGGTCCAGACTACAGTCTGTAGACGATGATAACAGTGCTTCTCTGTACAAAACTAACTAGTCCCCGGTGGATTCCTGCCCTTCACCTCAGCCTCATTAGCACATTGTTCCAACAGCAGGCTAGCCCACACCTACTAACCAGCCCCATTCTCACCCTTCTGTCCTATGCCAGAGACTCCAACTGAATTTTGATAGGAAAGTTTTCTAAAAGGACAGAATAATCCTGAGGTTATTTACTTAGTCTGCACATATGACCCTTATCACCCTTTATAATAACCCCTTATAAAAGAAGTGGATCAGAATACGAACTCTAGTAAAAACAACAACCCCAACAAAAACCCTACCACATCACCAAGGTGGCACTTTGGACAACATTTGTTTGGGGATTTGCAACTTCCTCCAACCCTCACCTTATCTCCCTTCCACCTTCCTTGCTCACCCTGCCAAACAAACCTCAGAAAATTACTTTACAGAGAGTCCAGGAGCTAAACAAAACAGCAATCGATGTGAAGCATGCCCGGCCAAGCAAAAGACTTTTTGTCAGTTTGAAAGAGGTCTGTGTTATCTGCATTTCTAACTCCCCAAATAAAACTAAGCCTAAAAACTATTTGTATTTCCTCCCTCCCCAATGTAGCTGTAGAAATACAAGTTGTAATCTCAAGTTTTCTCAATTTTCTCTCAACTTATTTCCTTGGCAGAAGTTTGAAGAAAGAGAAAGAGAATTTGAGGCAGAATGCTGGCTCATCTATGTGGCCCTAGTATCATTACTTAGCCTCCCTGGGCCTCAGCTTCCCCCTTTGTAAAATGAGAGGGTGAGTTAGTTGCTTACTAAGGTTCCTTCCACCTCAAAATCTATGTGTAATCTATGATGTGTGACAAAACAGAGGCTCAAAAAGGAGAGGAGACAATTAGATAAAAGCCACACCGACTTCTTTATGAGAAATGGTTCAGCCTCAAGATCCTGAATTTAAACTTTTCAGAGCTTTCTTTCTGTAGCAAGTCTGTTCTGCTGAATGACATACTCTTCCACTGGAGTCCTAATTCAATACGGTGGAATGAGGGGGCTGTGGTTTCTCTCTGAGGCTCTCTCTAAGGTTTCATGAGGGCTCCAAATTCCTTCAAAGTTGAAATAGGTTTTAAAAATGAGAAACTGGTTTTCTTCAGAGGACCAGCCTACCTAACCTCAGAGAAACTCATCCTTAGACAGTAGAACAGCAGTGATGGCTCATTCAGCAGCAGCAGAACCTTTAAGGAGCAAGCACCCAGACAAAGAGAGGCAGTGATCTGTGTCAGTGAAGGGGCTGTGCACATTGAGGAAATAAGGTGTAAAAATCAGCATTAATAACTGCTATTTATATGGCACTTTAATTTTCACAGCACTTCCTCCTTACAAAAACCTCATGAGGCAGATACTATAAGCATTAATGTTGCTACAGATGAAGAAAGGATCTTCAAAATGAATATATTTGCCCTTCCCGTTATTAGTTCATCCAAGAATGACATCCCTCTTTATTGTTTCTTCATTTGTCCACCTCCACAACTCCATTCCATTCAGTTGTCCTTTAATGAGGTTCCCTAACTTGTGACAATTAGCTGAACAGAGAGAGGTTTCTTATGGTATGGATTGTTAACCCTGGGCTTCATCAACTGCAGTTTTGCTGTCGTTGTTAATATTTTGATCACTGTATTTTAACATAATTGGCTCCCTTTGTAATCTCATGTATTTTGTGCATTTTAAAAATTTAATATTTTATTTTCCCCCAATTTATTTCTCCAAATTTTCCCCCAATTCCCCCAAATTTTCAATTTCCCCTATTGTGCAAAAACAATTTTAAGCATTAATTATTAAAAACTTTTGAGTTCCAAATTCTTTTCCTCCCTCCCCTCATTGAGAAGGCAAGCAATTTTATATAGGTTATACTATTTTATGCATTTGTAAACATTATTCTGAGGATGGTCCATAGGTTTCACCAGAAGCAAACAATCCAAGGTCCAGCTGTACACACCTTCTTTCCCCTGCCTTTCATAAAACATTATAAAGAGAAACCTGGGGTTTCTTTGGCATCTACACTGCCCAAACATGAAACTGAAAAATAAGTTTGTCTAAGGTTTCTTAGGAAGGCCAAGAAATATTCTCTCTCCTGTATAAATCTCCCCAAATAGTACCAAAGGCTTCCAGCCTAGGATTCCTTGTAATTCTTGGACAGCAAACTCCACAGTGAGTCTCAACCTCCTCTCTCATCTTCTCTTGGCCTGTTCTCATCCCAAATTCACCATATTTTAAAATGAACTCCTCATCTGTTCCCCCAAACTAGCTCCTCTCCTTTCAGTTCAAAACCTTGATAATATTGGTAAATCACTCTGCAAACCTGGAGGCACTAGATAAATACTGTCTATTATTATTATTTTTACTGTGTCCTAAGCTTCCTTATCTCAATGGAGTGTGTGGGAGAAGGAGAGGGAAAAGGAAAAAAAAAAAAGGAGAAGAGAGTGAGTAGGAGGGAGATACTCATTGTGTGTGTACATAGCTCAGTTTACAATCATAGATGTTAATGCCTTGGAAAAAACATAGCATCTCTGCTGCTGAAAGGTAGTAACACACAACAGGTGCATCTTTTGTCTCCATCTGTACTTAATGATAATACTTAATAAGCTGTTGCTAGGCAATCAGGGCCACTTAGGGAACATACACCGTTAGGATTATGGAATTCTGCACACATACACACACACCACACACACACACACACACACACACACACACACACACACACACACACACGGACAACCAAAAAAAGGGTAGGGGAGAGGATCCGTTTAATTCCACTAATTAACCTTCCTCAACCAGAGGGGGAAGAGATGGGAACAAGAATTTCTTAAGCACCTACTATGTGCTAAATACTTTATAAATGTTACCTTGTTGATCTCCACAACAACCCTAGAGGTAGATGCTTATATTATCAGCATCACATTATTATTATTATTATTATTATTATTATTATTATTATTATTATTATTATTATTATGTTATGTTATGTCATACTATTATCATTTTACAGCTGAGAAAACTGAGACAGAGGTTAAGTGACTTGCTTCCAAGGTCACACAATTAATACTTGTCTGAAGTCAGAGTTGAACTCTGGTCTTCCTGACACCAGGCTCAGTCCCTCCATCCCCTGTGCCGTCTAGCACATATATAAACCAGATGAATTCAGTATAAGGAATTCATTTATATATATGTGGCTGTATAGAGAGAGACAGACAGACTGAGAGATAGATGGATATATAGACAGATACAGAGATGGACAGATATACAGACAGAAATGGATGGATAGACATAGTAGATATATTTTTATATGCCTCTTTACATAGATACATAGATATGTATGTAAATAGATACATAGATATGTATGTAAATAGATACATATATGTATCTATCTGTACACATACGTGGGTAAAGATAGATGTTTGCTGTTGCTGTTCAGTCCATATCCAACTCTTTAAGACCCCATGGATGATACTGTCCATGGTTTTTCTTGGCAAAGATACTAGAGGGGTTTGTTATTTCTTTCTCCATCGAATCAAGGCAAACAGAGGTTAAGTGGCTTGTCCAGGATCACACAGCTAGTTAAGTGTCTGCAGCCACATTTAAACCCAGGTCTTCCTGATTCTAGCCACAACGCTCATCCAGGAATGGGGAACCTGCGGCCTCGAAGGACTTGTTCTATTAAGTCTGGATTTAGTCAAAAGGCCACACTTGAGAACTTAAGAGAGCCACATGCAGCCTTGAGGTCACAAGTTCTCCACCCCTGCTCCCCTGAACCCACCTAACTGCCTCCCAGACAAAGACAGGTTAAGTGACTTGCCCAGGGTCACACATATAGTAAGTGTCTGAGGTCAATTTGAACTCAGGGGCAGCTAGTTGGTACAGTGGATAGAGGGCTGGCCTTAGAACCACTAAGTCTCATCTATATGAGTTCAAATCTGGCCTTCATGAGGTTAAATCTGTGTGTCTCTGGGCAAGTCACTTAACCCTGTTTGCCTCAGGGTTTCCTACATGTTTCCTCATCTGTAAAACAAGCTGTAGAAGGAGAACCACTCCACTATCTCTACCAAGAAAATCCCAAAATGCGGCCACAGAGAGTTGAACACAACTGAAAAAAATGACTTAAGAACATCCAAACTCCAGGCCGAGTGTTCTATCCACTGCACAGCTATCTCAAACATAAACACACACACACACGTGTGTGTATATACATATGTACATACATGTATATGTGCATATATGTGTACACACACATGTCCATGGATACACACATACATGCATCAAAGTAGCTAGGCATAAGTATAGGAGGAAGTGAGTGCTGTCCTCAAAGTCAAGAAGACGAGTTCAAATCCAACCTCAGACACTTACAAGCTGTATGACCACAGGCACGTCACTTAAGCTCTGTAAAATGAGGGTGATGCTAACACTTGGCCATTAACTGTATGAGAGAATTCTAAAACACTTAGCACAGTACCTGGCATACGGTAAGCCCCACTATATAAATGTTAGTTACGAGTATTATTATTCAAAACCTGCCTCAACCTCTGGTTCTGTGACCCTGGGTAAGTAATTTAACATTATTTAACCTCAGTTTCCTTAGCTGTAGAATAGGAAAAATAATAGAGCCTCCCTCGTGGGGTTATTATATCAAATGAGAAAACATGTCAACTGCTTTGGCAACCTATAAGTGCCACATAAACACTCCCCCAGATGATTTTTCTGTATCACAGCCAGAAGATCTGGGTTCTAGTTCTGCCTCTGACACATACTGGTTGGGTAGTTTTGTGACAGACTTGTTATTGACCTTCTCGGTGATCTATATGATTCTCTAGGACTGCTAAGTTCCCACTGAGTCACCAATCTGCATTCATGGAGCTTCCCACACTGATACAATTATAGGTCTGGACCAAAAAAACGTTATGTATGTATAGATGAACATAGTGACCATTATTGTATAAAACAATTTGTAATCTAAATTCGGATTCATGAAATATTCTATCACAGGGTAGTAAGATGCATTTTATTTTTGGAATCCAATTGCAAATCAAGCCTTTACAAAGGTTCCTCTCTAAAGTTAATTAAATCCTATAACCCATAGTAAAAACACATCTCATAAACCTGGTGCATTTTCCATTATTTAATCAGGAAAACAGTAAAAATCGCCAGGTTTCCTCCCCCCCTCTCCCACACACACCTTTATCCACATCCTACATAAGTGAGATTGATGATCATTAGTACTTATATAAAAGATTGCCTTAGGTTCATCTCATTTTATATTCCCACCCTGCACTAACATAGTTTTAGTGATGTTTAGTGATGTTCTAGACTATGCTACATCCAACATCTTAGAATTGTGTTATTTCATAAACTGAAATTTTCCAGTTTGCTTTAAGTTAAAGGAAGTTTAAGATTCCCTGGGATTCCTGTGCACCCAAACCTTGCCCCTACCTCTAGTCTCCGCCCCTGCACGCTCATAAATGTATGAGTAAGATAAGAATTATTCCATGGTTTATTCCCATACTCAAGGACACAGAAACAGGAGTCCCTGTCTGTAACTTATCTATAATACTCTTCCTAGTCTTAGACTGATCCTAAGAGTGGTGGGCAACATGCCAGTTTTCTTCCTGACTTTGCCCTACATGTTTTTAATATTATATCAGTCTTATTCAAGGTGAGTCAGTCCAGGTTCAAGGGTTAGAATGGAAGATGAAAATAATCATAACAACTAGCACTTACATAGCACTCTGCAAGTATTATCTAAACAATATATAACAAATAAAATAAAAATAAGCTTTGCAAATATTATCTCATTTGATATCCTCACAACAACCTACGGAGGTAGGTGCTATTATTATCCCCATTTTACCAATGAGGAAATTCAGGCAGACAGCACTCATGTGACTTAACAAACAACTTGTTAAATTCAGGTCATTCTCATTTTAAGTCCTGCATTCCATCCACTGTGCCACCAATCCATCTATCCATCCATCCATCCGTCCATCCATCCGTCCATCTATCCATCCATCCATCCATCCATCCATCCATCCATCCATCCGTCAATTCATCTACTCATCCATCCACCCACCCATCCATCCATCTTACCTATTCTCCAGAGGTATCCTGGTATAATGAAAGCTTGGAAGTCATAGTATCATAGACTCAAAGATGGAAGAGACATCAAAAGCCATGGAGTTCAACCCCTTTGTTTTACAAAAGAGGAGACTGAGGCCCAGAGGGAGGTTGTTTCACTTACCTAAGGTCACAGAGGTAGTAAGCATCAGATGCTAAGAGGTCCTTAAACTTAGAGCCTCTTGACTCGACCTTATCTGACATCTGATTCTACTACTCCACATTCTGGGTAAAGCAATGGATAGAGTGTTAGGCTTGAAGTTAAAAATCCCTGAGCTCAAATCCTACCTCAGACATTCCCTAATTGTATGGCCCTGGCAAGCCAAGTAACATTTCTCAACCTCAATTTCCCCATTTGGAAAATGGAGTTCCTAACAGCACACAAGGTTATGATCTCAATTTTACAAATAGGGGAACTGAGGCAGGGAAATGTTATTTCATAGGGTTGTTGTGAGGCTCAAACGGGTTAAGATCCATACAGGAATCTGCCAACCTTACAGCCCTAATGAATGCTAGCTGTTACCATCATCATCATCATCATCATCATCACCATCACCATCACCATCATCATCATCATCATCATCATCATCATTATAGACCTATATATATATATGAATGTCAGCTTCTTATCATTATAGCTTTATGATTACACACCTATATAAATGCCAGATATTATTATTATTATTGTGATTTTTGTTGGACAGTAGTCTCTGTTAGTATTAACTGCTGCCATAGGGAAAATTCCTGCTTTGTGTTGATTCTGGGTAGAAATCTGCATAGGGGAAGAAACAGCCTTTGGCTACTTCTCTGGCACAAGGAGCAGTCTGTGCGCCTCCTGGGTAAACAGAAACTAGACACTATGTAATTAGCAAACACTTCTGTACGTTCTTTAACATTTCTGCATATTTCTTCTCTAGCTTTTCAACACCTGCGCTT
Organism: Pseudocheirus occidentalis; assembly: GCA_028646575.1. NCBI lineage: Eukaryota > Metazoa > Chordata > Mammalia > Diprotodontia > Pseudocheiridae > Pseudocheirus > Pseudocheirus occidentalis. The sequence goes on from CM053593.1 coordinate 144,672,318, forward strand.
AAAATCCTGTGAACATGCTGGTATGCTCCCTCCCACCAGGGTACTTCACCAGGAGGAAAATCTTGGCAGGCCGTTTAAACTAAGGAGAAATCACTTCATATCTTGGTTTCAAATCCTTGACATGTCCTGTTTAAATAAGTGCTTAGAATTCTAAAATTCCAGGAACCTAGCTTTGGTAACTCTTAAATTCTTTAAAGAGTAACCTATTTCCAACTGATATGACCCAATAATCCTTCATTTAGTGCCTACTGTGTGCGGGGCTAGTCCTGTGAGTCTGAAACAACCAGTCCTTCTGGAGAAAATGCAGGTTCCTGCTGCCAAAGGCAAGGAGATGCTCTACAGAAATGTAATTTCTTTTTTCCTTCAGTAGCAACAGAGTGGGTAGGGAGGCAGGGGAGGAGAGGTGAAGATAAGCTCAAAAAGAAGAGAGCTAAAACCTTTGGGAGACCGTTTCAGAAGCAGAATGTGAAGTCCCCAAAACGAGGAATATTTCCTTAAGCTGAGGCTCGCTAAGGGAGCAGAGTTACTGCTGTCTTTATCCCTCCCCAGATGTTTTTAACTTAGGCCAGCTCAGCAAGGAAAAAAAAAAGGCTGAGTCTGCAGGTAACCACAATTATGATGGAAACCTAGGGGCTTTTAATAAGGAAAGAACCGTGAGCAAGGGCTGCAAGAAGTATCTTTCTTTAAGGCTATAATGGAAAAGGCAGGCAAGGGTTAAGAATCATTAACAGTTAAGAAGTAGTAAGAAAGGCATTAAATGGTAATTGAGGCTTTTAAAAAAGGCTTTCTCTAATGATGCATCTTTATAAGTATGGTACCCTTTTAGGTTTATGCATAGCAGTTTTAATAAAGCATCCTATTTTAATAGGAAAAGTCAAACTGGGTGAGAAACCGTGCCTTCCTTTTCCCCTTAGTTAAGGACAAATATCCAAGGCCTGGCTATTCCAACCCCAAGGCCACAGCTGAGATTCCAGTCTACAGTCACCCACAGGACATCCAAACTGCAGGTCAAGTACCTGACAGAGAGATGGACTTGCAAGTTTAAATCCACAAAGGGAATGCTTGAATTGGGCAGCCTGGTGGGGAAAGAGTCTGCCTGGTTTGGGAAAGGCTGGCATGATGGGAAAGAGGCAGCTTGGTTTGGGAAAGGCTGGCATGATGGGAAAGAGGCAGCTTGGTTTGGGAAAGGCTGGCATGATGGGGGAGAGGCAGCATGAAAATGCACTTCACGAAAGACCCTAGTTCAAATCCAATCTCTATTACTAGCTAGCCATGTGCCAAGGCGGAAATTACTGTAACCTTTGTCTGCTAGAAGAAAATATCACTGCAAATTACAAAAGTGCAAAATAAATGTTAATTATTCTAGTGATTACTACTACTACTACCATTTTAGACTACAGATTCTTACCCTTTTGTGTGTCATGGACCTCTGGTAATCTGGTCAAACTGACAAGTCAGGAAACATTTATTAAGTGCTCACTGTATATGCTATGCCCTATGCTAAGCTCTAGGGATACAAAGATAGGTGTAAAAATAGTCTCTTCAGGGAGCTCACCTTCTAATGGGGATGACAACATGCAAACAACTGCATAGAATCTAGATATGCTCTTCATAGTAAATTTGAGGTAATGACAGAGGGAAGGCATTAACATTAAGGGGGGTTAGGAAAGCCTTCTTGCCAAAGATGGGATTTCAAGCTAAATCTTGAAGGAAGCTCTCTCAGGATAATGTTTTTAAATGCATAAAGTAAACTATATAGGATTATCAATGAAAATAAGTAATAACTGAAATATAATTATCAATTTTTTAAAAATGATCACAGACCCCCAGGTTTAGAACCCTTATTTTAGGTTATTCCATTTCAGATAGGGAAACTATGAAGTTAATGATACTGTTCTTCAGTTAAGGTTTGCCCCCATCTGCCTGTAGACCTATAATAGCTTTTATAATAAAAATTCCATTCCTCTTCCTAAAGTATGTCGTCTAGACGGAAGACACTTTACAGTGGAATTGGGCTGCCCTTGCCTTTCCTAGAAACACACAATAAATCACTCAATTTATTCATATAAAAATTAGGAAAGGGTTTTTTTGGGGAGGTGTTAGCAATTTTCACTATGTTCCTATCTCACCCTCTACCCACTCTGTTTCCAGGCATCTGCTTTTGTTTACTCATTTCTTTATGTTAAACAGGGATCAATCAATCCTACAGAAGCAGCTGGCAAACAGCTGGATGAGGAATTTGTCCTTTCAGCTCCTAAACCTTTGGCCTAAGGAATGGGGTACGTTGAGAGAGCAGAGCAGCAGAGGGCAGTGATCATTTATCCCTGGAAAAGAGATGTGGGTTTTACCTTATATTCCCACTACTGCTGATTTTCATCAAGTGGGCGTGTTGTCATGGCAACTGTCATATTACATCAATTATGCCACCTCTAACCTACAAGCGTGTCTTCTTCAACCATACCACCCTAGAGACATATGCCTCTGTTTCTCTGGAGATGTTAGAATGGCGTTTTTTTCTCAATAAATCGTCAAGCCTCAATTATCCCCTTCATGGATTACCTGCGACATTATAATATATCTAGTTTGGGTTTTTTTTTAGCCCAGGTTTGTTCCCAGTATCCCTGCCCCAATCTAAACCAGAGTTTAGCACAGTGCCAGGAACATAGTAAAAATGTTTAATAAATGAATGTTGACTGCGTGTCATCACCACAATCACCATCCCCTGCCAACAGTTGGTATATGCTCAAGGAATATAACTTCAATTTTAGTATCAGTTCCAGAAAACAAAAACCCAATCTGGAAGACAAAGCTGTTGCCCTTGAAAAAAAATTATATTAACGGACTCCAAAGATCAAATACAAAATAGCCTTGTATTCTCTACCAGAGTCAAACAGCTAATAATTATCAGAGTTGGGATTTGAACACAGATCTCTCCAAGCCCAGCACCCTACGTACTATGTCATGTTGCCTATATACCCAGTATTCCCAGTTGCCTTCCCATCCAATAACTAAATGGGCCATAGTATATGAGACCAGACACGAACTAGAGTAAGCAAGAGAGTATCCTGGCCTTCAAGGATTGGGGGTGAGGGAAGGAATCAACAGTTAATGGGCTTCACCATGTGTCCCACTCAATAAGGTCAAGATCTAGATAATGTGCCCACAAGGAAATAATCTGGTTCATAGAGTAATATCTCTGATTGTCACCTTTGCTCACATTATACTTGTTTTTGTTTTTGTTTTGTACCAATTCCAGAACTACATAAGAATGGGGAAAGAGAGAAGGGGGACCCAGCCTATAAAAAGCAAAGCAACCTTATGGTAGCATCCCGAATCTCTCAGATATATATATGGAGAGATACACAGATATAGATATACACACACCTTTATAAACACACAACCACAATGGATATATACATACACAGGTGTATTATGTATCTATGTACGTATATATTTATATATGCATATGTGTGTACATACACATATGTATACACATATCACACATGCACATGCACACACACATGCACGCACACACACATTGTCTCTCCTGTTAGAGTGCAAGCTTCCTGAGCAGAGATCATTTCATTCTTTGAATGTGTCTCCAGTGCCTAGCACAGGCCCTGGGTAGTAGTAGCAGGCACTAAATCAATGCTTCCTGATTGCCTGGATTGAGTGTGGGCAGAATGGTCTGTAAAATCTCTCTGGCTCTCTAATCCCTCTTGTAAAGATGAGCTTCCTAAGAGGGAAGGAGCCGCACTTGCTGTCCTCTGATAAAGCAACCTTACATCTGGTCCCCACTCAGAGAACACGGGACAGATACATCCTCACCCTCACATGCAGATCTATTTTGGCACATGCATTCTGGGATGCCGATCCCCTTCTTCAACAGCTCTCCACGCATGAGAAAACTCCCTTCTGCAGATGCTATCTGGAGAGAACAACTCGTCCTCTTCAGGACTGCCATCTCTCTAAAGAGGGAAGGGGAGAAGGGATAGACTCTATAGCTGAGTTTCCTCAGCTTCCTTCAAGACGTAGTTCAAATCTCACCTTCTGTAGGAGGTCCTTCCTTGTCCCACAAACTGCTAATGTCATCTTCCTTTTTCAGAATGCCTTCATATGCTCTTGAGTATCTAAATGCCTTCACATATTCAGACCATAAGCTAGAGTATACACCTCATCAAGGGAAGTCATTTTTAGTCACGTCTGACTCTCCATGATCCCATTTGGGGTTTTCTTGGCAAAGATTCCAAAGTAGTTTGCCATTCCCTTCTCTAGCTCATTTTATAGAAGAGAAAACTGAGACAAAGGGGGTTAAGTGACTTGACCAGGGTCACACAGCTAGTAAGTGTCTGAAGCCCTATTTGAACTCGGGAAGATGAGTCACTTCAGGCCTGGCGCTCTATACATAGTGCCACCTACCTAGTAGCTTCCAGTATACAGCTTATGTACAACTATTAATTTACAGCGATCTCTCCCATTAGGGTGTATGCTCCCTGAGAGCAAGGGCTGTTTTGGCCTTTCTTTGTATGGCCAGTGTTTAGTTAGAAATATCAATAACCATTTATTAACTGCCTCCTAATGTGTTAGGCCCTATACTAAATACTGGGGATAAAAAGGTATACTTGCTCTAAAGCTGAAACACAGTAAGTGCTTAAAATGCTTGCTAACTGAACACCATCAAAATGACAGGCAGGAAGAAGGTAGAGGAGAGGAGAGGAGAGCGCTAGATCAGAAACATTCATCCGTTACCATCCCCGTCTTTCCAAGGATTCCCCAGTTTCCTCTAAGGATCCCCAAATGGAAAACTCCCTCATGCCAAATGAACGACTTTATTCCACACATCTCCAGATTGCCCTGGGACAGATCTGAGAAGTAGGCAACTCTTTAGGACATGGTGGAGGTAGTTCACATGGTGAAAAGTTTGCTAGATTTCAAGTCAAAGGCCCTGAATTCAAATCTTCATTTTGCTACTTACTATTTCTGTAGCCTTGGGCAAGCAACTTCACCTCTCTAGGACTCAGTACTTTCTCTGCAAAATAAAGGGGGCAAAACTACATCAGAGTCACTTAATCTTAAATCCATCAGCTTATTTTATTTTTAAAATATATATATATATATATATATATATATAGACAATATATTTCAACATAACTGGGCTCCTCTTTAATTCCATGCATATTATTTTATGCATTAAAAAATATTATTCTTTGATGGTCTCACCAGATTGCCAAAAGGGGTCCACGACACCAAAAAGAGTTAAGAGCTCCCTTTCCCTGAACATTCTTATTTTTTATTTTATTTTTAAGAGATGATAATTTATTTTTTTATTATTTAATGTATTTGATTTTCAATTCACAATCCTTCCAGATCTATCCTAAGGCCAGGATTAGCATTAGCCTTTTTTCTCCTAATCTAGACTGGCTTCAAAGAAAAATTAAGCGTTAGACTCAGTAAGACTGCATCTCTAGCGCCTCCAATTCAATCTCCCAATTCAACAAGTATGCCTTAAGGTCCTTTTACTGGATGTCCTCAGTCTCTCCTGACGACTATGGCCCTTCCTGCAGTTTAGCCTTATTGGTAAGGTCAGAACAGAAGGCCCTCCAAATTCTGAGGATGCGGGAAGGCAGGAAATTAAATTCTAAATTAAACTCCTAATGCTCACTTTTAAAATGAGCCCTGCTCTTTAAAAACAAATCTTTTCTCCCTGTGCTTTACAGAACAGACCCCCGAGGCATTCAGTTGAGAAACTTCCTGCCAACCTGATCCAGCATACGGACTATGGTCTTTGGCACTATCTTTTTTTTTCATCATCCCCCTTAGCACTTAATGTCCCTGGTTTGTTTGCTACTAATCTACGCTTATTGATAGGGGACTCTGTAAGTGGTGCTTTGGCTGGGGTGGATGTAACTAACGATACTGCAGATTTCCCAGCGGCAGAGACCCGACCATCTATTTTTCTTGTATCTGCTCATGGCCCTTTTCAGGGTACTCAGAACACTCGGACGGAGTATCAGGGTTTCATCCCTCTCTCCCCTACTTCCAGGAAGGAAAGAGTTTTGAAAACGCTGCTTTCTTAGCAGTGCTCAGATAGCCTTTGGCCCTCAGACCCAGCCAAGCTGATGTGTGAAGATGAGGCTATCCTTGTAAGGCTTAACCAAAGCCTGACTCAGTAGTTCTTTAAGCAAGCCAAGTTCACACAGAACCAAACCTTGAGCCTGTGTTCTGTCACTTTTTTTTTAGGTTTGTTTTTTTTCCTTGAATGCTGGATGGTGAGATGAGTTTTCCCTCCAGATTTTCTAAGGAGCGTTCCATTCCCATTCCCTAATCATCAGAGACCCATCTAACAGAGCCTAACTAGAAAGGAATGCACAGCACCGGTGAACTCATCTGCTTTTAGCAATACTTTTTCATTTAATTTCTTTAAAGAGAAATAAAGCTTATTTCTGCGTATATGGAGGAGACAGAGAAAGGATAGGAAGTGTGTAAGTGGAAACATGATTTCAGCTAGTGCAGGGGATTCCAGGTGAAGAAACCCTCTCCACTGATATAGAAGCATCTCCTGTGCAAATTAAGAGTCTCAGACAGTTACTTAGGGAGCTAAGCGGGTGAGGGGGCTTGCCCAGGGTTACACTGCCAGTGTGACTTGGAGGTGGGATGGCTTATCCAGTAGGTAGGCTGCCTCACACTCCATCTGGGGCACTGGAAGGAGCCCAGCCAGCACTGGTACCCAGCTGGACTCTACCTCTGGCTCACCAACCAGCCAACAGTTCAGATTCCATCAGTGGCTCCTGGAGAACTGGTGTTTCTATTGTTGTTGCTGCTGTTTGTTTTTTAAGGATTCCAAAGCTTATTTATTAACTGGATATTAACTAAAGAAAAATGAGTACTAGGTGGCACCAGGCACAGAGTCAGGAAGACTCCTCTTCCTGAATTCAAATCTGGCCTCAGACACTTACTAGCTGTGTGACCCTAGACAAGTCACTTAACCCTGTTTGCCTCAGTTTCCTCATCTATAAAATGGAGAAGGAAATGGCAAACCACTTTGGTATCTTTGCCAAGAAAACTCCAAATTGGGCCATGAAGAATTGGACATGACTGAAACGACTGACCAACAAACTTAACAAAGGGTCATTAATGTTTACAGTCTTAAGAGCATGAAGACCAAGCAAGATGATCAGAGACAGAACCGGCATTCGATAGATCCAAATTTCCAACCTTTTCCTCTGGAAACTATCCCCCCCACACACCTTCCTATCATTGCCTCCTTCATCTTTAGTCTTCATGGAAGGACACTGAGCCACCATCCCCACTCTGCCAGAGAGAACCCAGAATCTACTCTCTACTCCAACCCTTCCCATTGGTGATGGGCTACTCTTATGGGACTGAAATCCTCACACAAACTAAGAACTCCCAGGTCTTTCCATCTATCCCCCTGTAGCTCAATTCTTCTTCACATGCTGTCCTCCCCAAGCTCCATGAGGACAAAGAACATCTCCTTTTTCTATTTCTATCACCAGAATAGGGCATGGCATACAGTAAGCACTTGATATGTGTTTTTTTCATTCATTCATTCCTGGCTCCAAATATGGCTCTCTAGCTAGATACCACACTGCCTCTGCAAACATGTGACATACATAAAACTGATGCAAGGTCATGGCATCTAACATGGTAACAATAAACAATTGGGTACCACAGTATGATGACTATAGAACCAGACCTAGAATGACCTGCATTCAAGTCCTAAATCTGACACACACTGGTAATGTGACTCTGAACAAATTATGTGACCTCTCAGGGCTCCAGGCAAACCCTCTAAGCATCTAAGTTGTGGAGAAGGTGCCAAATTACATGAATAGAAGGAATTTCCTCACCAAGACTTCCAATACGAATAAAATCCTAGGCTCAATCCCCCCAATCAAACCAACAACAACTGCTAAAATGACTGACATACATTGTTCCATTTGATCCTCACAACTCTGTGAGGCATCGCTACAGCTACTACATCATCATCACCATCATCACCTTCATCACCACCACCACTACCACCATCACCTTCCTCACCACCACCACCACCTTCATCACTACCATCACCACCACCACCACCACCTTCATCACCACCACCACCTTCATCACTACCATCACCTTCACCACCACCACCACCATCATCACCTTCATCACCATCACCACCACCACCACCACCTTCATCACTACCATCACCTTCACCACCACCACCACCACCATCACCTTCATCACCACCACCACCACCTTCATCACTACCATCACCTTCACCACCACCATCACTACCACCATCACCTTCATCACCACCACCATCATTACTACCATCACCTTCCTCACCACCACCACTACCACCATCACCTTCCTCACCACCACCACCACCACCACCTTCATCACTACCATCACCTTCACCACCACCACCACCATTATCACCTTCATTACCATGACCACCATCACCATCACCTTCATCATGACCACCACCATCATCATCACTATCACCTTCATCACCACCACCACCATCATCACCTTTACCACCACCATCAGCATAATTATCATTATCACCACCACCACCACAGCTAGCTCTTTAAGGTTTGTAAAGTGCTCTACAAATACTATCTCATTTCACCTTCATGATAACCCTAACACATAGATGCTGTTATTAACCTTATTTTACAGATAAGGAAACTGAGGCAGACAAAGATGAAGTGACTTGCCCAGGGTCATACAGCTAGTAAGTGACTGAACTTAAGGCTTCCTGACTCCAGGCCCAGTTCTCTATCCATTATACCACCCAGCTGCTTAATAATAAGCTGCTATTAAAAAAACTAAAAACTAAAATAAAATAACAAAACCCAATATCCTGAACTAGCCACCTTCTTCATTTTAATGGGGATCAAATGCCATTTCTCATCTACTCTGGCCAAGTGAGGTACATGACTTTGTTGTTGCTGCTCAGTCATTTCAGTTTCACTCTCTCTGACCCCATTTTGGGGTTTTCTTGGAGGAGTTGCTGGAGTGATTTGCATTTCCTCCTCCAGCTTATTTTTACAGGTGAGGAAACTGAGGCAAACCGAGTTAAGTGACTTGACCAGGATCACTGCATCACCCAGCTGCCCTTATATGATCTTGGGGAAACACTACTGGATTATGGGTCTAATGACAAGATTATGAATTGGCATAAGTTAGGGAGAGAATGTTAGAAACTTCTGGGCTCTGTCAGGAAGGCTCCCACTGCATTCTTTGTTGTGGACCAAGAAAAGAGGAGAGGAGTACACAGGGATCTGTGATTCCATTCAATGTATACAGGCCTTCCTGTGTGGGAAGGTCCTCTAGTAATGCAAATCATAAGCCATTAATTCATAGACACGTCCTAGGCCCTAGGCCACTGCTAGAAGTACAGCGCCTACAAATTAGCAAAGGCGGGTGAGGAGTGGAATTCAGGCGATTAGGTTCTGATAGATGATAGATATATGATAGCTATCCTATATCATGCCAGATGATATCATGCATATCTAGCATATAAAGAGATGTCAGAACAGATGAGAGATATTATTTCTCACCTATATTATATTATATATTCTCATCTATATTATCTCTATATCATCTATATTATATCTCATCTAGAACAGATGAGAGATATTATCTATGTAATAATAGTTATATATTACATATTGCATTTTCCAGTGCTGCGCCAATGCCCCGGGGTGCTTGTCTGTTGGCTTTCCCACAGCCTGAACAAGAGAGCAGCAACGAAAATCTGTGAGTCTGGAACCATTCTTGGTATTCTTTTCACCAAGTGAAATGCATGTCTATTAGGGAAAGTGGAGGCAAGGGGATGGGAATTGGGGGGATGAATCAAACTGATACAAACGAAGGGATGCAGCCAAGGTTGAAAAATATTATACAAACCCACTCAAATCTCGAGAAAGCAGAAGGTTCAACAGATAGTGTTGGGACTTGGAGTCAAGAAGATCCGAGTTCAAATCCTAGCTCAGACACCTACTAGCTTGTGACCCTGAGTGTGTCATTTTACTTCTGCCTACCTCAGTTTCTTCATTTGTAAAATTCAGATATTAAAAGCACCTACCTCACAGTATTACGAGGATCAAATGAGGTAACATGAGGAAAGTGCTTTATAAACATTAAAGTGTTATATAAATGTATCATCATTATTATTGTCATTATTTCCAGGGGGATTTTCTCCAAGAGCGCTGAATTTGTATCAGAAGAACGAAGTTCAAATCCTGGCCCTGCTACTTACTGGTTTTTGTGTCCTTGGGCAAGTCACTCTGTTTTCTCTTTTAAGGAAAAACAAAACAAAACAAAACCAGGAGGCTGGACCAGTAAACATCTAAGGAATCTTCCAGCTGTAAATCTCTGATCTGCTCTAAGTGTCACATTCATATTAGAGAATACTGCCCTTTCAGAAAAACCTGAAAAGACTTATATAAACTGATGCAAAGTAAAGGAAGCAGAACCTGGAGATCATTGTATATAGTAATAGCAAGACTGCATAATGACCCAAATGTGAAAGACGTAGGTACTCTCATTAATTCAATGATCCAAGACAATTCCAAAGGACCCGTGATGAAAAATGCTATCTGCCTCCAGAAAGAGAACTAAAGAACTCTGAATGCAGATTGAAGCACACCTTTTTTTGTTTGTTTTCTTTTTTTTCTAGTTGTGTGTGTATGTGTGTTTACTTTTGCAACATGGCTAATATGGAAATGTTTTGCATGACTTCACATGGATAATTGATATCATATGGTTTGCCTTCTCAAGGGATGGGGGAGAGGCAGGAGGGAGGGAGAGAATTTTGAACTCAAAATTTTTATAAATGAAAGTTAAAAAGAATGTTATAAGGGAAAATACTTCCTAGGCAAAGGATTCCAAGTAGTTCTTTTAACAACGTGACAAGAAGATAATTGTTTTCCTTAGTGCCATGTTCTATTACCCCCCTTTAATTAAGTAGTTAAAAGATCAATTAAAAACCTGTTGGATGACTTCAAAAGACTCTTGCCATTGATCTGGGAAGATCACTATAAATTCTGAGATCCAATCATGTTTCCATCATTGAAAGACAGCAAATTTGAGAAAAAATTGTTTGCTTTATTTTTAAACGCCTCCAAAACACTCTTCAGGAAGATATTTTATTCTATTATTAAGGCACCAATCAGAAAATACTAAAACACAAATTAGGATGGCTGGAAAAACAAAAGGACAGGAATAACATAGAACAATGGAATAAAACACAATTTAGAGTAAGAGAAGCTAGGTTCAGATTCTATTTTTGATACTGACCCATTTGACAACTGAATCACCTTGGGCAAGTCACTTATTCTCCTAGGGACTTAGTTTCCTCATCTGTAAAACAGAGGGGTTGGACTAGATGGCTTTTCGAGCATTTGTCTGCTCTAGATCTATGATCTCATAAACTAAGGAACACCTCAAGGAACATTAGGGGAACCATGTAACCAAAACCATGTGCCTGGAGGTCTGTCTATACAGACTGCTCATACTGCCTTAGCTCTGGATGAAGTTGGCATGAGCTGGTGGTATCTTTTCCTTTATCATTCATCACCTTGCACCAAAAAATCTGCCCCAGTACAAACAGTACAGGGGTAATGTGTCATTTTCAAATGGTACTGGGAGGGGAGGAGAACTTTTTCTCTGTTTTGAGCAAAGACGGAAATCTTTAAATGTTAGGATACAAACCTTGGTATCAGGATTGGTCAAAATAACATCCCCCAAGATCCGAAACATTGATATCCAAAGCTGTATCAATATAGGTATACAGGCACATGAAATGTGTAAATCACCAAGCACTTATTGGCACAGGACCTGGCACATAGTAGGTGCTTGGTAAAAGCTTGCTTCTTGCCTGCCTTCCTTAAAGGATGTGTGAGAAACTTGCAGAGTTATAAGTACCTCCCCCAACACAAAATGGAAACCTACTTGTGATTTAGGAAATAAAAACAGAGCTGCCCAAGGCTCAGAAAAGGTAAGTATCTCAGCCAAAGTTACACAGCTAGTAAGTGGCAAAAAAAGAGGATTGAAACCCAGGTCTCCTGGACTCTATCAATCCAGCTAAATGTTGGTGATTCATGAAGAGATTACCCACAGCAAATTGCTCAGTGAAACTTACTCAGGCAATGTGCCATGTATTGCTTCAGTTAACACTAACATAAGTTTGCCAACCTTGAGCACATACCAGCTAAGGCAAGGGGAGGTACACCCCTTGTGTGGCAGGGCAAGCTAGCCCAGGCTTAAATATTTACCCTGGATAGTCCAAAAAAACAAATTTCCTATACACAAGGAACAGACATCTGATCACACATAAAACTACGATGTAAAGTCCAAGCCCCTTGGCCTGGGATTCAAAGCTTTATACAATGTGATGCTGACTTTCCTTTCCAGCTTCAACTCAGACTATGTACTACACTATATTCTCAAGCCCGCTAGTTGTGATTTTTGTTCAATCCTGTCCTGACTCTTTGCGACCCCATTTGGGGCTTTCTTGGCAAAAACAATGGAGGGGTTTGCCATTTCTTTCTCTAGATCATTTTACAGATAAGGAAACTGAGGTGAACAGAGTTCAGTCACTTGTCCAGAGTCACACAGCTAATGTCTGAGGTCAGATTTGAACTTAGGTCTTCCTGACTCCAGGATGGGTAGTCTCATCCACTGTGCCACCTAGTTGCCCCCACAATATGACCCAGTACTTCCCCTGCCTCCATGCTATTCCCTATACCTGGAATGCACCCCAGCTACCCATCAATGCCTCCTGAATCCTATACAACCTTCAAGACTGGGCTTCTCCATGACACCATTTCCCAACTGCTATGCCCTCCCCCCAACTTCTTTACCCCCCAAAGGAAATAGTCCTTCCTTCCTCCTTCCAACTTCAAATAGCACTATTTATACCTCTCTCTCATTTATTTAATAAGATCACAGATTTAAGACTGGGAGGAAACTTAGTCCAGTCCAATGCCCACATTTTAGAGATGGAAAAACTGAGGCCTAAAGAAAACTCATAGGATTATAGCTTTAGAGCTGGAAGGAGCCTTAGAAGTCATGAAATTCACCTCCTTGTTTTACAGATGAAGAAATGAGACCCAGGGAGGAAATCATTTGTCCTGTGCCACAGAGATAGGAGGCATCTGAAGGAACTCTGGTCATCCTTACTCCAAGTCCACAGAAAGCCATCAGACCACACCACTTCTAAGAGCTTAGTACGTGTCTAAGTATGGAGTGGTTGAAAGAGAAAGTATGGCTCTTAAAAAATGAAGGAAACAGAGTTCTTTACGGGGAAGGAGGTGGGTGGGCTTCACAGAGACTTTGAACTGGTGGCAATTAAAAAAAACACAAAACCAGCCTCCTAACGAGCTTCTGAATTTGAACAATTTTACCATGTTTGTACAGCAGATGCATCAGACAAAGCCACTTTCTTAACTCACCTTACTTAACCTCACCTGGGATGAGGAAGCTCATTTTGACAACTAGGAGAATTGAAAGCCTATGACCACCCCCTCCCCCTTCTCCCTATCTCCCTTTCCCCTTCTCCTTCCCCCTCACCCCAAACTCATTCATCTGCCAGGTATGGAAAGGCTTTGAATTATTTTTAAGTCTCATGACTGATTTGTTTCTAGGACTGGAGCAGCGGGGAGTACCATTTTTCACCCAGTTACTTCTGTCTGGTCAATCAGGCTAACCAGTAGACCACTGGATTCCCTGCTCTGTAGGCCTGGGTATGGTGTCCCCCATAGGGAGAAAGTCTACCAGAGATTGCCTCTTAGCACTGCTATCCAAACAGACTGAGATCTCTGCCAAATAACCCACTGCCAGCAAGCTTTCTTAAACGGGACTGACTGCTCCTTGGCCTGAGGGTGCTGACAGGTAAAAAAAAAAAAAAAACAGCTTTCCAAGTGGTATATGAAGGGACCAGACAACACGGACAGCCTTATGGCACGGGAAATCATTTAAAGGTTGGGAAGGAGTGGCTCCACTCCTAACTACCTGGGTCATCAAGATCAGTCAAGTCCCTTTGCTTCCTGGGTAACAGTTTGTTCATCTGTAAAATCGGGAAAGGGAGTATACAGAAGGGCATCTGGGTGGTACAGCAGATACAGTGCCAGGCCTGGAATCAAGAAGACCTGAGCTCAAATATGGTCTCTGATGCATACGAGGCTGTGTGGCTCTGGCCAAGTCACTTCACCCTGTTTGCCTCAGTTTCTGAGCTGGAGAAGACAACGGCAAGCCACGCTAGTACTTTGTCAAGAGAATGTCAAATGGGGTCACGAGGAGTCAGACATGACCGAACCAGGATGAAAGAGATAATCCCTCTCTCCAGATCCCTCTTCTAACTCCAAATTATAAATTGTACAACCTGATGCGCTGCTTTCCTTCCTCTCCTCAGCCCTTAGCACAGTGCCTGCCTGGCACATAAGAAGCACGTAATAAATGTATGACTGACTGGCGATAGTTGAAGAACTGTGGGAGAAGGGAATTATGCTACAGTTACTTGTTACAGTACTAAGCAAGGTAAGCAAAGTTTCACCTCCCAAGGAATCTGGTCTTTCTTGAGGATGCTAGACAATCCCAATACAGCTGTATCTTTCCCCTTCCCCCTTTCCCAAATTGGCCAATGGGCAAATACCTTCAGAAATAAAAAAGGGGGGTCAACCCTCCACCCAGAAGGTTACTTCTGGATTTCCCCCAACTTCTCCTTCCCAAGATAGATACTTCCTCTTTCGGAGCAATCGGACTCAGCTGCAGTCCTGAGGCCAAGTGGAGATAGACTTGGGGGGTGGGGGGCAGGGATTATAAAGTAACTCAAGTACAATACCTCCTTTTCCCGAAGGAAATAAAAATGGAAACCCAGGAGAGAAAAAAATCAGGAGGTTCCCTTAATGATTTTAACAGTTCCCTCCCTTTATTTCTGGACTCGGACAAGTAAGAGAGAGGTCTTTAGATCTTTAGAAAGAAAAAAAAAACATAATGAGTTATTAGAGACTGGAAAGTGTGTAGTTCATTCAAGGATCTCAGAGTTCTGGGTTAGAGGTGTAGTTGTCTTGGGCCTAAGACCTATGGGATCTTATAAGTTCAGCCAGGAAAAGATGGGGAGCAAGGGGAGTTTCATCCAGAGTAGCGTCCAACCAGGAAAGGAGAAGGAAGTAAGCATTTACATTGTGCCAACTATATGCCAGGCACCGGGCTAAGCACTTTACAAATTCTCTTTCCTGGATTCACCGAAGGAGGAAAAGTCCTGCACGCAGACACCCACAAGAGGGAAACAACACTCTGCTGCCTTACCCTCCAAATAGACGCCACCACAGATGTTCTGCCAAGGAGTTGATGTGAGTGTGTGTTCCAAGGCTGGCTGCAAGCCAGCTTTCTGCTGTGTTATTTTTTTATTTTTTTATTTTTGCACAGAGAGCCGCAGTCTGGCAGCAGCACGGGAACACATTCAGCTCCACGTGACAGGAGAGAGCCAGGCAAGGCTAGCTGGTCTCCTTGTGTTGGTTAAATGTGATCTCTAAACTGTAACACACGAATGGGCCTGGAAGAACGTGAGAAGACACCCAGGAAACCCTGGACGCTGAAAGGGGAGGGATCTCTCCAGAGCTCTGGGCTGGCGCTACCCAATGAGAGGGCATCTGGAGCTCAGGAAAAGAGAAAAAAAAAAAAAGAAATTGGATGCCCCTCGAGATTGGCAGAACTAAGCTAGGGGAAGCAAGGGAATGATTTGGAAAAGCTCTCTGAGCCTCAGTTTCTTTCTTTGTCAAAATAGGTGGTTGGACTAGAGGTTCTTAATTTGGGGGGGGTGTTGTCATGGACCCATTTGGCAGTCTGCTGAAACCTATGGACGCTTTCTGAGAAGACTGTTGTTAAATGAATAAAAAATCCACAGGATTACAAAGGGAAACCAATTATACTGAAATAAAGATGTACTTTTTTTTCTCATCTAAAATTCATAGATCTCCTGAAATCTATCTGCAGACCCCAGGTTAAAAACCCCTGGCCTAGGGTAAACTCTAAAGCCATTCCAGCTTTTTAATATTCTATGGTTTGGTAGCCTCATCAAAGACCAGCTAGTACAAATTCTAATCCTCTGTTAGTAAGATAATGTTTAAAGTGGAGAACTGACTGACTGTCCTGTGGTAAAGGGTTTGTACAGTGTTTTCAGAAGTGACATCACATAAAGGTGGTATACGTAGACAGATGGACAGACAGACACACACCTCCATTCTTCTCATGTTCTACAGTCCCTTTTTAAATGTGTGGAGACTAAGTTTTGGAATTAAACACAGCGCCTAAGGATATGCAGTCAAGATGATTAATGGGGTCAACAAAGAAGGAGCTTAATCACAAGGATTCCTTCCTACATTCTTAGGCCTGGTACTTACTTAGATACTTAGATATTTAGCCTCAGATACTTACTAGCTGAATGACTGTGGGTGAGTCACTTAACCTATCTGTCTGCTTCTGTTTCCTCAACTGTTAAGTGGGGATAATAACAGCACCTACTTCCCAGGGCTGTTGCAAAGCTCAAATGAGATGATGTTTGTAAAGCACATAGCACAGTACCTGGTACATTGTAGGAGCTTAATAAATGCTTGTTTTCCTTTCTTCTTCCACCCCTACCTTCCTTCTTTATTAGAAAAGAAGTTCTTTAATTCAATAAACATTTATTAAAACACTTGCTATGTTCAAGATCAATTATCATCACTGTTGAGATGATTCTCCAATCTACATATCTAACCTAAATCTCTCTCCTAAGCCCCAGTCACACATCACCTCTTGGATATCTCCAACTGGATGTCCTATAAATATCTCCAATTCAACATGTCCCAACATTTCCCAACAAACATTCCCGTTACCCAACGTTCCTGCTTTTGTTGAGGGCAATACCATTTTCCTGGACAAAGATTCTATTGATGAACATGGGGATGTGTTAAAGGCTCAGCCCTCCAACAACACTAACTTGGGCCATCGTAAGCAAGGAAGTTGTAGTGTAGACCAGGAATTTCAGGTTAACTTTGTTCTCCAAGTAGACGCCCCCCCCAAGTGTGGGGCCTCTGGGCAAGAAGAATATAAAAGCAATTTTTAGGACTTTGGGCAGAATTCCTGAGATCCCTGAGACTCTTTTTACTGAATGCTTTTAACCATCTTGAGAACTGCTTCTTCCTGGGGGTACTAGATTGTGGGTTTTTTTTTCTTAATAAAAGGATTGTTTGTTTGAACCCTTTAGCTCTGAGTGATCTATTTCACCAACTGCTGAGTTGCAACAGGGACAACCAGCCTCCCAGTCACCCACCCAGGCTCACTTACCTCGGGGTCATCCTTGGCTCTTTACTTAGCTCATTCCATGATTTCAATCCATTGCCAAATCTCGTCATTTCTACCTTTAGAATGTGTCCCTTTCTCTCCACTCGCACAGTTAGTACTTTAGTGTAGGGTTAGCGGAGAACCTGTGGCTTTGAGGCTGCAGATTCCCCACCCTGGGATAGGTTCTCTTCCCATCTCACATGGATAACTGCAAAAGCTAAAGTCTGGTGCCCCTTCTTCAAGTTTCTCCTTATTCTAATTTAGCCTTCACTTCGCTGGCAAAGTGATTTTCCTAAAGCAAAGGTCTGAAACCACATCACCCTGGTACATAACAAACTCCAGGGGTTCTCTAGATCTCCAAAATTCAATATTAAATCCTGGCATTTAAAGCCGTTCATAGCCAGGCCCCTTCTTACCTTTCTGATCTTCTTATGCTGACCCTCTCCACGCGATCTGTGATCCACCTATACTGGGCTACTTACTGTAACTAACACACACATACACATACATGTACACACACCAGTCCTTTTCATGTAGGTCATTGGTAAAGTGGATAGAGCACCAGGTTAAAATCTGTACTCGGCTATTAACTGTTTGACCCTGGACAAGTCATTTAACCTGGTGCCTCCTCTTCCTCATAAGTAAAATAGGGATATTAACAGCACCTACTTCCCAGGGCTTGAAGAAGACAAAGGGAGATACTGGAAAAACACTTTGCAAAACTTAAAGTTCTATATCTACACTAGCCGTTACTATTTCACAAATATAGTCATTTTCAGACTGTCTTCTCCATTAGATCTCCTTGAGACCAGTGGATGTCTTTTGCCCTTCTTTGTATCCCCAATGCTTAGCACAGTGCCCAGCATACAGTGGTGCTTAATAAATGCTAGCTAAAATATGGAAATGTTTTGCATGACTTCATATGTATAATGGGTATCATTATATATTGCATATCTCCTCAATGAACAGAGGAGGGGCTACAGGGTAGGAGAGAATTTGGAACTCAAAACTTAGACAAATGTTATAAAAACAAATGAATGGAATGAATGTTTTTTTAATTTAAATAAATGCTAGCTAACTGACTATGCATTCGCACTGGCTTGCTCTCCCTTCTTACTTTGGCCTCCTAGCTTCCCCAAATCCTTCAAGCCTCAGTTCAAACCCTACTCTCTCTGCAGGAGGCCTTTCCCAGTCTCCTTCTTTACGGGTTTTTTCCCCTCCTTTGAGATTACATTCCATTTACATTACAGATTTTTTTTACACATAGACTTATTTTCGCAGTTATCTCCCACCATAGAATGTGAGCATCTGCACGGCAGGGAACAAGTTTTTGCTTTCTTTCCTTCCCCTAAGCTTACCAAAGCATTAGGCATATAGTAAACACTTAATAAATGCTTGTTGAATGACTGACTACAAGGCACTATTCTAGGCACTGAGAATACAAAAACAAAAAGACAAGATGGCCCCTGCACTCAAAGACCTCCCAGCAGACTTTTCTTCTGATTATTCTTGCTCTCTACACTAGCCACTAACGTCATCAAGGTGTTCAGAATTTGCTAGATTAGGTATTTTCCTTTCAATCAGTATGGTATAGTGAGAAAAATGGTGTCTTTGGAGTCAAAGACCTGAGTTCAAATTCTAGGGGGCAGAGGGGAGAGAGAGGGAGACAGAGACAGAGAGACACAGGGGGAGAGATAGAGAGAGAGAGACTGAGAGTGACAGAGAGAGACGAGGGGGAGAGAGGTAGGGAACGGGAGAGAGAGGGAAAGAGGGAGAGTTTGAGAGGGAGAGAGGGAAAGAGGGGAGGGGGAAAGGGGGGAGGGGGAAAGGGGAGACGGGGGAGGGGGAAGGGGGGGGGAAAGGGAGAGGTGGGGGGAGAGAGAAGGCTCTTCCCTATGCACAGCTGACCCCAATTTTCCTCAGCTGACCAAAGTTCCTGGCCTCTTCACTTCCCTATTTAAACCCCTAGAGACACAAACTCCCATTAGCTCCTTGTACTTTTGCCTGTGAGTAGCTATGGCTGAAAAATGTGGGTCAGGGGAAGTTAAGTCTGAGTGTGGGAGACAAGAAGGCATAGAAGACAGACATCAGCAGAGGAAGAAGGGAAGTGTGCTCAGCCTCACCAAGCTCCTTTAATGGACTGTTGTTACTGCTTTGTGTCTGATTCTCCATGACACCATTTGTTTTTTGGTTGTTCGTTTGTTTTTGGCAAAGATGCTAAAGTGGTTTGCCATTTCCTTCCCAGGCTCATTTTACAAATGAGGAAACTCAGGCAGAGAAGGTTAAGTGACTTGCCCAGGGTCACACTGCTAGTAAATGTCTGAAGCTACATTTGAACTCGGGAAGATGAATTTTCCCAACTCCAGGCCTGGCACTCTAACCTAGCTGCCCAAATCCTTTTAATGAACTATCCTCAGCCAAATCTAAATCCCAGGTTGACCTTTCAGTCCAGTGTACTGTCAGAACTTCCCTCTCCCCTGACATCATTCAGATGCTTTGTGGTTGGGGGAGCACATAAGCAAATTTTAATATCCAGGGAGACCCACTATAAGAAAATGAATTTGGCATTTTAGAGTACTAAGAGAGGGAAGCAGGGATGGATACACAAATGAAGCTCATTGTGCTCTGGCTTCTGAGATGCCTGCCTCCCTCCCTCGCTCTCTCTCTCTCTCTCTCTCTCTGTCTCTCCCTCTGTGTGTCTCCCTCTCTGTCTCTGTCTCTCCTCCTTTTCTTTGCCTGATCATTCCTTCTCTGTCTCCTCTGCTGGAACAGCATCACCATCCCATCTCCCTTACCAAGAATGAGTATCCCCCCAAGGCTCTTGTCCAGGACCCGCATCTCTTCTCTCTCTAATCTTCTCCCTTGGTGACCTCATAAGCTTCCTGGAATTCAGTTTCTCTCTGTACAGAGGACTCCCAAGTCTCCAGAGCCATACCTAATCTCCCTCCTGAATGTCCTGTACCGCCATCTGCTTGCTTGACACTTCCATCTGGATGTCCCACAGGCATCTCAAACCCAGAAAGGAAAGAAGAGAACTCATTGTCTTTTCCCTAATATCCATCCTTCTGCCAAACTTCATTTCTGTTCATGGCACTGTCATTCCTCCTGTCACCCGGATTCAAAAATTTAGAGTCAACCGTGGCTTTTTCCCTTTTCCTCAACTCCTACATCCAATCACTTGCCAAATCTTGCAATTTCTGGGGCCCCAAATTATTCCCCTTCTCTCCCTCATGACTTTTGTTTTCCCTTATTTGTGTATTCTTATAAACTTCTGAGTAAAATGTAAGGGGCGGGGCTGTTTCATTTCACTTTTATCCTGACCACTTTATACACAGTAGGTGCTTAATAAATGTTTATGTAATGGAATTAAATTCACAAACCAAAAAAGAAGCTTTTATCAGCATAGTGCTGTGCACACAGTAGGCATTTAACGAATATTTCTGGAACTGAACTCATAAGCCGAAAACAAAAGACTTTTCACTTATCTCCATGGTATTTCACTTATCTACACGGTAGGTGCTTTAAAAATGTTTATGGAATATAAGTTCATGAACCAAAACCAAGTGACTTTTTATTTCTCTGTTCTACCACTCCCTTCTGTTAACCTGGTTAATTGAGATTTAGTTGGGTGCAGATATTACATAGATTTGGCATGTTTCTAATGCCATTTTTAAAACAAATCAGCAATACTATTTATTAAAAGAATCACATAACATATGGGTTCCTGGAGGCCCAACACCAAAGCTCTTTCCTGGGCCAAAATTCCCAGTGAATCTTCTGCACTGACTATTGGATCCGACCTAATGGAGACCATATGCTCTTCTGGAGGGTTCGTCTGGGTTTTTGGATAGCTCTGTTGGAGCAGGAAGGCTCACATCTGTGCCTGACTCATGCATTAAAGAAAACTCCAACAGTGACTGAACCACAGCCTTGTTACACCTTTCAAATCCTGCCCCTGCAACTAAGAAGAGAAAAGTAGAGACTTCCTTTATTCCATCCCCTTTAATAATCCAGTCAGGACAAGGGCTCCTTCAGAGGGTAAAAGGATGTGTGCCTTGGGGCCTCAAGGGGGGAACCTGTACTCTTTCCAGGGTGCAGGGGAATAGCACTGGACTGAAACCTTGATGTTTTGCCCAGTGGCCTGGCACTGTCAAGGTCTACTTGGCCTGCTGCAAGGGTGTCCAACCACCCAGAAGTACAGCCAAAGATACAGTTGTCAGCCACTCTTCCAGGAAAGTTGCCATCAAACAAATCAGTGACTGGCCTTGAGTTTTTCCTCTCCCTTTGGTTTTTTGGTGTGTGTGTTTTGGTATGGTTAATAATACATGTCTAAGAAGTTCAACATTCTTTCTTCATAGTGGTTATTCCAACTGGGTAACTCTGAGTTACAATCAACTTTCAGATACCATTATTTTAAAAGTCCTAACAGTTCCCTTATTCATTCAGCACTGACATTAACACTGATGAGGAAGCTAGCTTTAATATTTAAACTCTAGCGTCAGTATTTAAAGTCAATCCCTCACTGGCAGCAACCAGTCAGAGATTCTTAAGGTTCCCCCCCCCCTTCCAGGCATTATATCCTAAGCAATAACTTTAATTTTATTCGCAAAATAATGTGAGTGTCTGCCATCAGTTGGTACCTTTTGAGAACAAAGAATGTAGCAGGATGACACTGGAAGGACCTGTCTTAAAAAGAAGTTCTAACCCAGCCACCTCATCTGAAAGATAGTAGAATTAAGGTCGAAAAGATTCCCAATTTCCCCAGCAGTCACATAGTACCTAGCAGATCCAGGCATAATAATAACTAAATATGCCACCTTAATCTTAACAAGTACTTTTCTATATATTATATGATATAATTATACATGTTAATCTTTAAAATTTAATTTAAAATTATATACTTTATCTCATTTGAACCTCACAATAACCCTATGAGTTATGGAAAGTAAGTGTTATTTTCTTCCCATTTTATAGACTGAGAAAACAGTCTCAGAGAGGACAAAGGATTTACTCAAGGTCACACAGTAACAAGAATAAGATCTGAACTGACAGGAGAAAATCCAGGGGTCTATCCCATCACCATATTTCAGGTCTCCCAACTCTTGGTATCTGGGCCAATGTTCTTTTCACCTTTTATCATTTGTCTAGCTTTAAAACAATGTCACCTTATTTTAATTTTTTTTTTTGCTCTTTTCCAAGATCATTAGTCAAAATGTAACAAGGTTAATTAAATAATGCTGATAACTTGTTTTCAAAGTATTTTCCAACTATTTAATTCTATTCTTACAAACAGACTCAGAAGTGAGGTTAGGCAAATATAATTATTCCCATCTACAGACGGGAAAACTGTGGCGTGTGAGTTCAGTGAGCTGTCCTTTGTCAATACAAACAATCCTCTCATCACAAAGCTAGTACTGTATAGTCTCTTGACTCCCACTAGAAGCCGTATTAAAGTGCTTCTAGAGGCAGAAGCCCTAAAGTCTGGCAAAAAAAAATTTCTAAAAAAGATATTAAAGAGATGCAATCACAAATATATTTTGGGAAGTACTGACAAAATGATTTTCAAGAATCCCTAAAGCAGTTCAATAACGGAAGGATGAGAAGAAGCTGTTTCCACATTTATGATGTCTCTGGATCTCTCTGTGAGAGCACATGATGATACAGCCTTGCTTGAAAACAACTTCCCCCTGACCCCCATGTTTTCTGGCAAGACTCTGGTCCAAGGTTTTTCAAAGCTGCCCTTTGATCAGAATAATGAGTACTGAAGAAGAAAAGAAGAAAACACCAAACTTGGCTACCTTTCTTCTTCTTCTTCACAAAGGGGAGAAGATACTTAATTAAGCTTGTAGGAACAGTCAAAATTTCAGTCACCGATATCATATTTATATTAGATTTCTTGCATCCTTTTTTTTTTTCTTAAATTTAAGGATTCCATTAGTGGATTCAATAGATTTAAAGTTGGGACTTCTAGTCTCCCCTTTTATCGAGGGGTTCACAAACAGAGATTTGATTGGGCATGAGAAACATGCCAGAGGAGCTTTAGCAAGGTATTAAACTCCCCTTGCAAAAGGGGAAAAACCTGCCTAGTACTGATGTACTTCATGATCCTTTAAGAAGGCTGTATCTCTAAATGCTTTATTCCGACACACCCATATTTACAGCACACAATGTACTGTATGGAGGTCCAAGCCAAGAAACTCCACATTTCTAATCTGGTTGAAAAACAAAGTCATATCAGGTTAATCCAATTCTTAAATCACTTAACTTCTTGTTTTCCCTCATTGTTTAACAAACTCCCCCCCCCCTTTTTTTCCAAATAACCTACTCTTGTTTTTCAATCTCCTTATGTTTCCACTGGGTTTCTACAGAAGGATCTATTATTTTTTTCCTTTTCAGAGTTTCCCCTTTTCTGTACTGTGCAGGCTGTTAACAAGAGCCATACTTAAGTGATTTACAGTAGGAGGTATTTAGTACATGTGAAAGTAACTACCATCTCCCCTATTACCACTATCATGTCACCAGATGACAGGGACACAACTGACCAAAGTCAGTTAAAGATGGACTTAAAAAGTTAATGAGTCAACAAGCATTTATTAAATACTATGTGCCAGGCACTGTATTAAGTGTTGGGGATGCAGATACAAGAAAAGACAGTCCCTGCCCTTAAGAAGCTTACATTCTAATGGGGAAAGACACTACATTAAAGGGATCTGAAAAAGTAGGGAGGAAGATAACCCGTTAGGGGACATGATAGCAAAGGTCAGAGAGTCAGAAGCATAGCCAGATGAATGAAGGATGGCAGGCCTGGGCCCTTTCTCAAAATGGAGGTTCCAAGAGAAACCCCATCAAAGGAAGGGAGCCAGAGGTATAAAGGGATGTTCCAGGGTTGGAAGGAAGGAACTTTTTCCTTAAAGCAACACAAGAACATTACCCAAAAAAGTACTCCAAGTTAAAAACGTTTCTGTTCATTGGTAGTATCCAATGAACAATCCAAAGCTCACCCTCTGCCATAGTATACATATTGGGACGGTTATAAAACACTGCAAATGACTATTCGTTCATCTACTCTGCCTGTCCATCACCCTTTATCCCTCAATTGCTTTCATGGCTGGGATCAGTCTATATACTCAGCAATCTCAGCAGCTCTCAATAAAGTCCAATTTATCTAGCAACTGCTCAGCTCACAATTTGACAGTAATAAATTGGGGGTACCCTCTCAAATGTCAGATTTGATTATGTCCTTATAATATGGGCTGGGGTAATGGAATGAGAAGGGCAAGGCAACCATCTTTCTGAGATGAATTTCATCAAGTCCTAGAAATAATAAAAACATCTAGTGGTACTGGTATCTCAGACCCATTCTGAGAACATAAAAATTCAGCATTTTAGGAACTAGGATACTGCTTTCTCCATCAATTGCGACCACAGGTCTTCTATGACTTAGTTCATTGTCTTCATGGGTTGCTGTGGCCAGAAGAAAAAAAAATCACATGTCTCATCATGAGCTTCTCTGAACTTAACTATGCTGGTCCTCAGATGAGAGATTCAGATTCTGGGACTATACACAAAGGTTGTCCAGCTTAGAAGACCTGACAGTTGATGCTCCAGAGCATCAGAGTAGGATTTACTTTGACCAATCATGAAAAAGTCAGAATTAGACATACAGCTGTATTGCTGTCAATGTCTAAACCTATTTTAATAGACAGAATTAACCTGTAATTAGGAACATCCATTTGCACATAACATGAGTAAACCATGAAAATTTTGTGCTATTCAGTTAAACAAGTCCCCTGAAAATGTGCTTATCCTATTAATTCATTTGATATCATTTTTCCACACAGAGTGTGCAAGTTCAAAAGTGAACTTGAGCCCAGCCAAGATCAAATTACGACATATTCTGAATTAATGAGGTTTAGCTGTTCTTTGAGGATAAGGAGAAAATAGAGTCCACATGGGCTCAAAGTTGCTTTTGCACTCCTAGCTTCTACTGCTGTTTCCTTACCAGCCAGTCCCTGGCACCCAAATGTAGCTGACCACCACCAAAGGAATGGCCACTCTGGGGGTATTGTAACTAGCACCTACTCAAGAATAACACTGGAAAACACAGACAAGCCAGATATTCTAACCTGATCTGTGATCTGCCTCTGTCCTACTGGGAGAGTGCAAGACAATTTGGAAGGGGCTAAAGTGAGTTTGTGACCGTAAGTGTTTACAAAATAAAGTCAGGGAAGGGGAGAGGGCAAAGATTTTTGTAACCTCAGGAAAAGTGGGCTCCTCTCTGACAGTGTTACTGCAGTGGGGCACCATGTGCTGTAGTCAAGTACCGGCTTCCAAGGAAGACACCTAATCCAGCAGATTCTAAACACCCTGATGGCTTCCAGTGCTAGAATGGAAAGCAAGAATAATTGGACAATTAGTAGAAGGGAAGCTCCCTGAGGACAGAAATTGTTTTTCATTTTGTCACTGTATCCCCAGCATCTAGCACAATCCCATGCATACAGCTGGCATTTAGAGGCAGTTGGTAGTGAAATGGAATAGAGCACTAGGTCTGGATGCAGAAAGACCGAAGTTCAAATCCAGCCTCAGATACTTACTAGCTGTATGACCTATACAGCTAGTATGTTGGGCTAGTATGTTGATCCAAGGCAAGTCATTTAACCTCTGTTTGCCTCAGTTTTCTCAACTATGAGGATAATAATAATAGACCTACCTCGAAGGGTTGTTCTGAGGATCAGATGAGGTAATGATTGTGAAAAGCACTTAACACAGTGCCTGCACATAGTAGGTATCATATAAATGCTTTCTCTCTTCTCAAACCTTTCCCTAATAAATACTTGCTCAACTGAAAGATCCTCAAAGAGGGAGAGGCCATCCTACTACAATGATACCATCCAAACTCTAATCTTTTTTCAAGTCATGGCCCTCCTGTGCGCTCTGGTGAAACCTCTTATTAGGATAATGTTTTTAAGTGTCTAGAATAAAGTCCAAGGAAAATCAATTATATTGAAATATATTTTTTTAAAAAACCATTTTTTTAAAGCAAGGTCACAGACCCCAGGTTAAGAACCTCAAGATCTAACCTCTTACTAAAAGCATTCTGTGTAAAGTTGAATCCATGGCATTCTTTTTTAAAGGGGGGGGCGGCTAGGGGGAGGGAGAGGAAGACTAAGGTAGAATCTTTCATACTTTGGGGACAAAGCCCTGGCCTGGGCAACCTGACTGCTGATTTACAGATGTTAGCATGCATAGTTGGTTTATGGCACTACTTTCCAATGCTAGAGGCTTTGAGATCTTTCTTAAGTTAAATTGTAGGCTTTCTCTTTTAATTCAGCTGAGAGGGAGAGGAAAGGAAGAAGAGAGGGAGAGGAGCCGGAGAGAAGCCTACTATCAACCTAGCAGCCCAAAGACAGTCAGTCCCACTTAACCATTCACATCAAACTCAGAAAAACAAACCAGAGAAATGATGAGATACTCATTCTACCTCTGACCCATTACCCCTATCCAAGCCCAGCAAAGAGATGAGAAGAGTCTGTGCTACCCAGAGTTTATCAGAAAAGGGATCACTGCCATGCCCCATACTCAAAAAAATCATTGCCAAACCATTTATTTCTGACAATCCATTTATGCGACTGCACTTTCTAAGAGAATAACATTCTGTCACAGACAATTTACTGATGCAGCTCTCCCAGGCATCTGATTGTGGCATGCAAGCACGCGGGCACACACGTGCGCGCATGCACACACACACACAAACACACACAGTTCTTTAGGAATAAACTCTTCTAGGCAAATGGGGAGAGGAAGGGCAGGAATTAACAGCAGCAAATGCCTGACTTAGAAGACCCCAAAGTTCCAGTGTCCCAATGTTTCCATCAATGGACAAGAGTTCTTAAATTCTACTTTAAAAAAAATTTTTTTTAAACCAAACAAACAAAACTTTGAGGAATGTGTACCAGATGCTTCATGTGATTTTTCAGGGAACTGAATTCACACTAGGAATAAAGCTGCAGGGAAGCAAGGGGATAATGAGATCAGCTAAAAGAAAAAGGTGTTTTGGGGTTTTTTGAAAGAATTCTTTGCACATTATTAAACCAGTGTTGTGAAAAGAGCATAGGTTTTGAGGTCAGAGGGCCTGGGTTCCAATCTAGACTATTAATTGCTACCCATGAGACCTTGGGCAACTTCTCTTCCCTGGGAGGCGATGTGGTATAGAGATGAAATGCAGGACTTCTAGGATTTAAGAGTCCTCAGGAGAATAATGGGTTCAAATCCTACCTCTGACACTTTCTAACTTCCATGACCTAAAATACTCTCAGAGTGTCAGTTTCTTCATCTGGAAAGTAAGGGTGACAATAATACCTGTAGGGTTTGCTTCACAGAGATGGGGACAAAACAAAATATGATAATGAAATAAAATACTTTGCAAACTTAAAGTGCTATAAAAATGTAGATTATAATAATAAATAGTGATAGAAGGCATTTTACAAATATTACCTCATTTTATTTTATCCCCACGGCCACCTTGGGGCCATTATTATCCTCATTCTGAGGCAGAAAGCAGTTAAGTAATTTGCCCAGGGTCACACAGCTGGTAAGTGTCTACACTTCCTCATCTGCTAAAGAGTTTAGAGGAAGCAAGGCAATGCAAAGTCCTGGACTTGGAGTTGGGGGACCTGGCTCCCAATCCTGACTGCCATTTTACCATCTGTGTGGTTTCAGGCCAGTCACTTCTGGGTCTGTTTTCTCACCTGGCTTAGATGACCATTCAGATCTCCTCCAGCCCTAAATCTATGAGCCAACCTATAATCTCCAAGGCTTCTCCTAGGGCTAATTCATAGGATCAGCATGGGAATTGCTTATTATCTCTTTTAAATCACCCAGGTGACAGGCAGTCATTGTCATCCCCAGCACCTAGCACAGAACCTGGTAGGTACTTCATAAATGCTCAGTGATTGATTTTTCTCAGTAGACATAGAAAGGCTAAATTCTACCAGAGAGCCCTTCAGTCACCTGTAATATGTGCTGAAGGTTAAATTAGTGCATTGTGATTGTTTCTACTTTGTATTTAAGTGAATGACTTCAGGTTAAGACAGCTATGGCAGTCTGTGAACTTGGCTTGATCCCACAGTACACACACAAAAAAGAGAATTCAGGGTCAGAAGTATAGTACATGATGCTCAAGTAATGATTCTTTTCTCTCTCATGAGAAAAATCAGGTACCTGGCCAGAGGTAGAGCCAGGAATTTTTATTAGGCCCTAATAAATTAGGGCATCCATTCATTCCTGCTGCTTATAATTTTACATGATAAATAATGTTGTATAACCCTGAGGAGAAAGCTTTTTCAAAAAGGTCCATAAAATCAACTCAATTGGTAAGATCCAGTAAGCTTTCATAAGATAATTTTTTTTAAATTTCAAACTGATGAATATTAATGAAATGCATTTGTTAAAAGTCTCTCAATTCTCCTGAAAGAGGCCAACCTCATAAGCTTTTAGACTTTAAAAATTCCACAGACAGGGAAAGAATGTTTGAAATTAAGAAATCTCTCAAACTTTTCTTTGCCAAAGTGTTTCATTTGACAACTACAAATGGTAGCCACCTATGGGAAAGCTATTTCTTGTGTTTTTTCATTGCTTAAATCATTAATCAGGAAGTCCTTGATTGCCAAAGACAACAAAGTGTCAAACTGAAAGAATGTTCCGAGGCCCAAACTTGAACTCAGGTAAAGATGTTCACAAGTCAGACCCCTTGCTCAGATAAAATACAAATGCTTTATTTAGCCTTGGGGTTTTAAATTGTTTTGTATCATGAATCCCTGCTACAGTCTGGTAAAGCCTATGGACTTCTGCTCAGAATAATATTTTTTAAATAACTGAAGGAAATGATCAATTTTAAATTAGAGGTTAGTGAAGATAAAGACATCATAGTCTTTTCATCCAAATTCATGGACTCTCTGAAATCTGTTCATGAACCAGGTTAAGAATCCCTGCTTTGACAAGACATTCGAAGCCCTCCACAACTCGGCGCCTACCTCTTCTTAATCTTATTTCCCACCACTCCCCTACTCAGACCCCCCTCCAACCACCTCAGTGTATACATCTCTGTCTTTATATCTTTGATCCTTTTCCCACTCTCCTGCTATCTCTACCTGCTCATTAACTCCTATGGCTTTCTATTGCAGGATCAAACACAAAATCCTGTTGTGGCTTTTAAAGTGCTTCTTTAACCAGGTCCCTCACCACCTTTCCAGTCGTACACCTTCCATATTCCTTCACTTTGATCTAGCGACAATGGCCTCTCTGCTATTGCTCAAATTTGACACTCCACATTCCCAACTGCAGCACTTTGGGGGGCTGTCTTCCATGCCTACAATAATCTCTATCTCCTTATTTCCCGAGCTCCCTTCACATCCCACCTTCTGCAAGAAGTCTTTTCCAGTCCCCTTGTAATATTAGTGTCTTCTCCACTGATCACCTCCAAATTGACCTGTTTATCTGTTATATGTATATTGTTGTATTTTCCATTAGACTTGTGAATTTAATGAAAGGACTGTTATAGGGGATTTGGGGGGGGGGGCATTTTGCCTTTTTTGCATCTCCAGGCACATATTAAATGCTTTTTGACTTGATTTGACTCTATCCTATCCCTCATTTGGTGTTCCAGGCTAAACTCCTATAAAAAGCTTTCCCAGACTACCCAAACCTCTGGAAATCTCCCTTCTTCCAACTCTCACAGCAACTGTTTCCTACATCAATTCATTGCTATTCATCATTCCTATTCCCAAGAATTCAGTTATCATCTCTACACAGATAGATCCCAAAACTATAATATTCGGCCTAATCTTTCTTTTGAACTCTGGCTCCCCCCATCACTAACTGGAGGCTGGACATCTCTTACCTCGTCATCCCTGAGGCTATAAAACTCAACACACCCAGAATTGAATTCATCTTCTTCAGTCCCACCCCTATTTCTACTCCAAATGTTCTTCTTTTTCTTGAAAGCACTATAATCCTTCCAGTAACCCCGATTCATTATGTCGTGCTTATCTTTGACTCTTTCCTTTCCCTCACTCCCCAACATCTAATTGGCTACCCATTCCAGCCAATTATATCTCCATAGCATCTCCTTCATCTGCCCTCATTTTCATACTGTGCATTTTTATAAGGCTACCATCACCTAACTCTAGACCTTTGTCACCTCTCCCTGCTTCATTTCCTCCCCTTGCCAATATGCCTTCGATACAGTTGACGTTCCTAAAGTATAGGTCATATTCTCCTGCTCAAAAATGTTCCGGAGTTCCCAATTTCTTCTAGAGTAAAATACAAATGCTTCAAGCCTAGCATTTAAAGTCCTCCAGAACCTGGCTCTAACATGCACTTTCTGACAAATTTCGTATCATTGCCCTTTATGCATTCTGCATTCCTGCCAAACCAGCCTATTACCTGTTCCCTGAATTTGGCATCTGTGTCTCTGCACAGGCTGTCCCCCATTCCTGGAATGCACTCCCTCCTCTCAGCCAGCATGTCATTGCTTTTAGAAAGCCTTCCGTGATCCTCTCAGGCTGGCGGTGTTCTCTCCCTCCTCAAATGCCCCTGGATCTGACTTCTCTGTGTGCCACTTCTATTTCCCCAGAAGAATGGAACTCTTTGAGCATAAGGATGTTTCATATTTGTTTTCATATCACCAGCACTTTAGTGCTTAATAAACATTACATTTACTAATGCCAGACTGAAAGAGTCCTTTTATTGTCTGTTAAAATATTTGCAACTAGATTATAAGCTCCTTGAGGGAAAGGTGGGCATAACAATCTACTTGTAGAGCCATCTTTCTATATCCTCATCATCCAGAATACAGAAACTACTTAATAAATAATGATGATGATGCATCTAGACTGCATTTCTACCTATGGCAAGTTAGTAATCACTTCGTACTTTCCTGGGTTTTAAAGGATAACACGAGACAATTATAATCCTGAAATGATTACAGACAGTCCTGCCTGGATACAAGGGGGTGGAATCACTCATGGGGAAGTCACTTCTCCAACCTTTTCCATTTCTACTGCCTTTATGTAGAATAATTATTAATAACTTGTTATTTATCATTAATAGCTTATAATGAAAATACAACAGTGTTGTTTTCTATTTTTGTTTTTTCTTACTAGTTGATGAGTCACTGAAACAATTAACACTTTTGATTTATCAGGACTGGAGCTTTGTGCTAATGAATCAATCAGTCAATAAACAGAAAGCACCTAATATGTGCCAAGTGGGGCAGCTAGGTGTCACAGTGGATAGAGTGCCAGGCATGGAGTCAGGAAGACCAGAGTTCAAATATGACTTCAGACACTTAGCTCTGTGACTCTGGGCAAGTGCCCAAGGCATGGGGGAGAGCCAGAGAAGATGCCCAGAACAGAGGGATGGAGTTAGCCAGGAGGGTAGTGTCATTAAATTAAAGAGTATGTGTCATGGAAAATGGTGTAAGAAGACTAGAAAAACAGAAGGGGGTCTAAGGTTATGGAAGACTTTGAATATCAAATAATCAGTAAAAGAGTTCTTCTGGAAACAGTTAATTGGGAAAAAAAAATTTTTCCCTAAAAAGTTTCTCTGCAAAAGGTCTACTCTCCAAGATATACAATAAAATGACTCAAATGTATAAGAATAAGAACCATTACCCAACTGATAAATGGTCAAAGGATATGAATAGGCAATGTGCACGGGAAATCCAAGCTATAAAGAATAATTATATAAAAAATGCTCTAATCATCAATAATTAGATAATGTGAATTTCTAATGTAAATAATTACACAAATTAAATCAAGATTCCACCTCACACCTACCCATCAGACTGGAAACTTGACCAAAAAAATGACAAATGTTGGTGGATAGGACTATGGAAAAACAGGCAAATCAATGCACTGTTGCTAAAGCTGTGAATTAGTAAAGCCATTCTGGAAAGCGATTTGCAATTATGCCACAAAAGTTACTAAACTGTGCATATCCTTTGCACTATAACACATATTCCAACTGTAGGATCTAGCCTTAGAGCCCAAAAATGTTCAAGAAACAAGGAAAGGTTCTATATGGGTAAACATAGTTTTTTTAAGTGTCAAAGATGGGGAAACTAGTAAAGTATCCGCCAACTGGAGAACAGTTGAACAAATTATGGTATATGAATATAATGGAAGACTATTGTGTTCTAAGAAATGATGAAACAGACATTTTTCAGAGAAACATGGGAAAACTTGTATAACTTGATGAAAGTGAGCAGAACCAGGAGAAAAAAAATTTGATAGATATATATATAATTTATACAGTAACAATATTACAAAAATAAACAATTGTTAAAGACTTAAAAATTCAAATCAACATAAGACCAGATGATGAAACATGCTGCGCATCTCCTATCAGAGAAGGTGACAAGACTAATATACAGAATGGGAAACACTTTTGGATATGAATAATTTTTTTATTCACTACACATATTTATTACAAGGGGTTTTTTTATTCTTTTTTTTCCAGTGTTGGGGAAGGGGAAAGGGGAGGAAAAGGGGAGGGGAAAAATGTTTGACAATTGAAAAAAATTTAATTTAAAAAACATAAATGATTTCCTTCTGAATGAAGCTAGTATTTCTGCAAACCAGGAGTTTCTACCTTGGGATCCATGGATCTTCAAGGGGTCTGTGAATTTGGATGGGAGAAAAATTACATCTTTATTTCAACATAACTGGTTTTCTTTGTAATGCTCAGTATTTTATTTCATACATTTGAAAATACTAAGGGTCCACAGGCTTCATCAGATTGCCAAAGGGGTCCATTACGTAAAAGAGATTAAGAACCCCTGTTGTAAACTTTTGTGGCAAAGCAGGTTGAGGAGAGTCATTAGCATCACCTAACCAGGGAGTGCACCAGGATCTGGGGGCTTCTATGGGCCAGAAGAAAAAAAAAAGATTCAATGAATACACCTATACCCCTGCTGTCCCTGAGGCTGTGGGAATGAAGCCTAGCTCAGAAGAGATACGATCTCCCTAAAGGACTTATTTTGTTGTTTGGGATTCAACCAAAAACAACTTCAGAGCATTAAGGTTGAAAGCAGGGCTCCCCAGGGTAAATAAAATCTAAAGAAACAGTCTTCCAACACAAGTGATTTTGACAGGCCCAGTACACTGCGGGCCAAGAGGTCCCATGTTCTCAAGGGAAACAGGGAGCCACGTTAGGAAGCAAAAGCTGGGTTAACAGGCTAATAACATCTGGGCCCTCTGGAAAAGCCCTATGTAACAAAGGGGGAAATGTTAATCAGAAGAAAAGTCTCAGTGAAATTTCCCCCTTACAGAAATAAATACAAACTCTATACCACACATCCTTCCCTTTCAGAGGAACCAGTGCCATCTTTGAAAGGAAATCTGGAAACAGAAAACCTGGGTTCAAATCCTTGCTCTGTTCATAACTGTGGGAAGGTGGGAAGGAAAGAAGGAAGGACTTATTAAGTATTGTGAAGTATATACCAGGTCCTTAGCTAAGTGCTTTACAAATACCATCTTATCTGAAGCTCTTAACAACCTGGGAGGTAGGTATTTTGTGAAGAAGAAACACGATACCATCTTCACATTATGCTATTATTATCCCCCTTTTACTTAAAAGTTGAAAAAACTGAGGCAGAGATTAAGTGACTTGCCCAGGGTCACACAACTACTAATTTGGATTTGAACTCGGGTCTCCCCACTCCAGATCTGGCACTCTATCCTCTGTATCACCTAAATGGCAAACTACTTCTGTCTCTGGGCCTCGGTTCTCCCCATCTCTAGAAGGAAATGGTTAAAAGAGACAGATCCATAGCTACTACTGCACAAATGGAGTTTTGTCCTATGGGGGGTGGAGTTCCTTATGAAGGGATAAAGTGGCATTTTTACTAGTGCCCGCTGGGAGGCCCTCAGACTCACTCACCTTCCTCATCCCTACCTTCCCCTGCTCCACCCCTGCCCTGTACCCAGGGCGCAGCTAGACCATGAGGTCAGACCATCCTCTCTGCCCTAAGACCCTCACACTCAACTACTTCCCTCTCAGGTGACAACATTCCTCAATCTGTATGGTCCTTCCATAGCTATAAATTCTACAATCCTAGGATTCTCCAGGCTTTCCAAGAATAGCCGGGTGGAGCACTGGACAGAGAGCTGGACTTGAGTCATGACAACCTCAATTCAAATCCTGTCTTAAACACCTACTCTGTGTGACCGTGTGCTGGTCACTTATCTTCTCCAGCCTCAACTTCCCCATCTATAAAAAGGGGATGACAATAGTTCCTCCCTTCCAGGGCTACTCTTTTGAGGATCAAATGACAACATCTGAAAAGCACTTTTTGAACCTTAAGGCACTGAATAAGTACTACCAATTGTGCCCAACTGTCCCCATTCTCCTCATCATTTTTCACTGAGGACATTAAAAATGATCAGAGTAATAATCCCAGGTTTATGAAGAGTTTTCAAAGTGTCTTCTTCAAAACGTCTTCATTAGGGGGAAAGTGTCTGTGTTATTATCCCTAATTTACAGAGAACTAAACTGTTCCCAAAGCAATTAGTCAAAGTTCAGAGAAAAGGTAGCCGAGAACCCTAATTCAGAACCGTTGGCCTTCCTGCATTAAGCTTCTAATATCAAACACCCAAGCTTTACCTCCCCTCTCTCCCCACCTCGGCTGTCTGTTTTGTCTATCAATCTGCCTACCTCTTCATATTTTTCTCATCTGACATATGTAAGGCAGCAGAGAAAACCCTACCATGGCTTTTGGAGTGGAATGGCTTTAAAAAAAAAAAAAAGACTTGGACATCTTAACAGCATTAATCCACTCAGGCTCCTATCAGCAAGAGAGAGAGGAAAGAACATGGGCTTTGGAGGTGGCCGCGGAGGGGAAAGAAGTTTCCCTGGCTTGGGAGGCGTCCCCTCCTAGCTTGGTTTTTCCTCTATCAGTTTGAATCTGCTCTCTCAGGGAAAGAATCATCCCAATCAGGAGAGAGGGAGAGAAAGGAAGAGGAGGAGAGATGGGGGGGGGGGTGCAGAAGAGAGGGAGGGAAGGAGCAAGAAAGGGAGAGAGAGGGAGAGAGAAAGAGAGGAGAGAAGGGGGGAGGGGGAGAAAAGAGATGGGAAGGTAGAACAAACCATAACCCAGAGTGTCTCAGACTCCAGAGGGCACGGCCACGTGCCGCTGGCACATGGACCTTCAGGCAGCCTCCACTGCCAGGGCTCACGTGAGCGTGGGTGTGCAGGGAGGGCGAGGAAGCTGGCAAGGCTCATGTTGGCAAGAAGCAGGAGTGGATGGGCAATAGGGAGGTGGCCAGACACTGCCCAAGAGAGGGCAGAGGAAGGGCAGGTCAGCCAGGGGCAGCTGCCATCCTGGGAGGTGGAATGGGAGAAAGAGGTCCTGTGTGTCAACTTGCGGGGTGGGGGAGCCAGGGTAGGGCTGGGGAAAAGAGAAGAAGACGACCATGCTACTCTTTTCCCTGATTCAGACACCAAATAAGTATTTGTCTGTGAGATCCCTAGAGATCATGTTTCAAAATAGAGTCTGGTGAGTGCAGGGTATAC
The DNA here is from genome assembly GCA_028646575.1 of Pseudocheirus occidentalis. Lineage (NCBI taxonomy): Eukaryota > Metazoa > Chordata > Mammalia > Diprotodontia > Pseudocheiridae > Pseudocheirus > Pseudocheirus occidentalis. Next base: position 144,708,234 of record CM053593.1, read on the forward strand.
TTCATTCTCATGTTTGTCTCATAGTGCCAAGTGCTGTTTCTTACACACAGAAGGCGTTTTATAAATAATCACCACCCGAATCACCCTGGACTAAGCCTTCATCACCTTTTACCTGGATTATCAGCCTCCTGACTGGTTTCCCTGTATCCAGGCGCTTCCCTATCCAATGCATCCTCCACACAGCTGTCCAACTTTTATTCCTAATGCCCGTATCCCTCCCCTGCCCTGAGAAGAGTCTGTGGCTTCTTATTGTCTTTAAGACAGTGGTTCTCAACCTTCCTAATGCCACAACCTTTTAATACAGTTCCTCATGTTATAGTGGCCCCCGACCATAAAATTATTTTTGTTGCTACTTCATAACTGTAATTTTGCTACTGTTATGAATCTATCTGATATGCAGGATGTATTTTCATTGTTACAAATTGAACATAACCTACAGGTTGAGAACTGCTACTTTAAGACAAAATACATACTTTCTCTCTTTGAAATACGAAGTCCTTCACCACTTGGCTCCTGCTGATCTTTCCAGAATGATTTATACATTACTTCCCCTCACACATTTGCATCCCCAGCCCTTAGCACAGGACCTAGCACCCGAGTAGGTACTTAATAAATGTTAATTGAATTCTACACTCCAGCCAAATTGGCCTGCTGCCCACCTCTACATATGACAGTCCATCCCTTGCCTTCTGCCCTTTGTCCAGGCTGCCTCTTGTGCCCAGAATACTATGTCTTCTCATCTCACTTTCTTGGACCCCCAAGAGATCCATCCATTCAAGGATGATTCAAGCAACATGTACTTTAAACCTGCCTGATTCTTAACCCCCACTTCCCCAAAAAGTCTAAGTATTTATTTTGTATATATCTTGTAGTTACTTAATCTGTGAACATGCTATGTTTGTCCTAGTACAACAGAAGCTCCCTGGGGTCAGGGAATGTCTTACTTTTAAATGTGTGTCCCTTGTGTCTAGAACTGTACCTTGTGCATAGTAGCTACTCTTTTTTGCTTTTCAGAGGGGAGAAGTAAGGGCAATTGGGGTTAAGTGACTTGCCCAAGGTCACGTGGCTAGTAAATATTAAGTGTCTGAGACTGAATTTGAACCCAGGTCCTCCTGACTCCAGGGCAGGTGCTCTATTCATGGCTCCACCTAGTCGTCCCCACAAGGTACTCTTAATACACGTCTATTGACTGATGGTTAACTAACAATTAAGCAGTGCTTTTGTTTGTGAAGCACTTTATATATGTGACATCGCTTATGTCTAACAACTCAGGGAGGCTGGTATGACAGGTATGATTACTCCCATTTTCCAGATGGAAAAATTAAGGCTTGGTGAGGTTAGGATTCTTTGTGACTATCACACAACTAGCAAATACTTAATGAACTGAAATCCAGATAGTACTGAGGAATAGCAGGGCACGGGGCCTATACAAGGACTTGACTGGGGAATCCCAAATTATTAAGTATGTAGAGTGAAGGAGGCTCACCTGGGATCCCAAAAGTTCAACTAAAACAAAGCCAGCTTGATCCCCTTTGAGAGCTCCCTGATCCCGATGGATTAGAGACATTTTCCCAAATACTGAAGGGGAAACGTACCCTACACTACACTGCAGATCACTATCACCGTGGCTGCCTGCTTGTAGATGGTTCATTATGGGCCTGGGGGGGCCCTTGAGGGCTGCAGTTTACAGCTAGATGGGAAAAAGCAAGCCAGTCCAGTGAGCATGGCAGGGCCTCACGAGATGGCCACGGAACCCACCTAAGCTACTACTCCTGGACACCTTAGATTGCACACATCTCCCCCATTGCCAGGGGCCCAAACTTTGACCGAAGAAGATCAACAACATTTCTATCCCTTACTAAAGGTACAACGAGCTTCTCCAATGACATACAAACCTTTGCTTTTCTCTTCCCCACCTACTTTCTGTGCTCTTCAAGGTTCTGTCCAGGTAAGGCATTTGTTAAAGCATTTACTATATGCCAAGCACTGTGCTAAGCTCCATGGATGCAAGATAGCCCTTGCCCTCAAGGAGCTTATATTCTAACAGGGGAAGATAACATGTAAAGGGGGTGCTGGAAAGGGGAGGGTGCTGAAAATCCATATGTAAAAAGTATAGCTCTTGGGGCGGCCAGGTGGCACCGTGAATAGAGCACCCACCCTGGAGTCAGGAAGACCTGAGTTCAAATCTGGCCTCAGACCAGCTGTGTGACCTTGGGCAAGTCACTTAACCCCAATTACCCTGCCTTCCCCCATCCAAAAAGCAAAACAAACAAACAAACAAAAGGTTCAGCTATTAGTAAAAGAACATGTATTAACTGCTTACTATATATGCTAAACACTGGTGATGGAAAGATAAGCAAGCAAGGAAGGCCCTGCCCTCAAGAAGCTTATATTCTAGCAGGGGAAGACAACATATAAAGGGGGGTTGGAAAGCATGAAGAATAGAAAAGGAAGGGAACCACCAATTCACATGTGAGAAGCTCAGCAGACATCTCTGACTCAGTTTATCACTACAGGCTTACTAGCCGGCACCTCGACTTGGAATTTTTAAAAAACAGTTCAAAATGAACAAAACAACAACAACAACAAAAACTGGCTTCTATTCCCTTGTCAGAATCACAGAATTTGAAAACTGGAAAGGACTCCAGTGGTTTGCTAGTGCAATTCCTATATGAAAGGAATCCCCACTACAAATGTACCAGAGACGGTCATACCACCTCTACTTAAAGACCTCCAAGGACGAGGAAGGTTTCCCCCCCACCACCACCACCAAAGTCACCCATTTCACTTCTCAATAGCCCAAAGCCTTGAGAAAGGTGTTTTTTCCTAACAACAACCCTAAAGTGGCTTCTTTGTAACCTATATCTTTCGCTCCTTTTTGAACCCTCTGGAGCCAAACAGATCCAAATCTAATACCCTCTTCCATGTGAAATCTGTCCTCCACTTGCGACATATGTAACCCAGAGAAAGTTGTTCTGTCTCCTTGGGTCTCAGTTTCTTTCACAAAATGAAAAGGCTGGATTCTATGGCCTCTGAGGTCCCTCCCAGCTCCAGGGCTATGCGTGACCCCATAAAGTCTTGCTGCTACAAGGTTCTGATCTGACAATGAAACCTTGTTCATTCCCTGGAACTCAAGCCTGGGGAAGATACAGCTGAGAGGCAAACATCATGTCCCCTCACTTTTCTACCAGGGTAGGCAGGATAATCCTGGCCACGCAAAGACAAAACAAAACAAAAACACATCACACCACAAGGAACCGATTTAGGAACTGGCTTGGCTAGTCTGTGACATACATAATCCTGCCTTTGTATGCTGTGGATACCTCTCCTCCATAGAGCCGCTGTCCTAAACCAACCACTTTTCATGGCCCTCCTCAGTGCAAGCAAGCACAGAATCCCATTTCTCTAAACACAGCCCGACCTCCCCATCCCCTCGTCTCCATGGAAAATACAGGGAACCTGGGCCTTGTGCTCTGCCTCAGGTACTGAAACAGCCAAAAGCAGTGCAGTGTTGACTATCTTGGGAACCTCTGGGAGGGGGAGCTCCTTGGGAGCCAGAGGGAAAGGTGCTTTTCAGCATATGGAGGCATCTTTTCATTCATCATTTTGTCAAACCTTCAAATTATCTGGCTTGTCATGTATAACCTATATCAAACTGCCTGTCTTCTTAATGGGGGGGAGGGGAGGAAAGGAGAGAATTTGGAATTCAATTATTTTTACTGAATATTAAAAGTTTTTACATGTAATTGGAAAATAAAATATTATTTTAAAATTTAAAAAAATTATTCTGCTCGTTGGCCCCAAAGATAAACAGCAAAAACCCCAATGGAAGAACAAAATTTCCCCCCAAAATCAGAGAAATCACTAAAACACTTTTCATTCCATCAGTGTGCTTGAGAAGGCGAATTCCATTTGGTCTGATATGGGTGGGGATAGGATGGGGAATCGGGGTCAAATGGCGGCGACATGGTCCTCACTGGGAAGCTTGTTTTGCTATTTCAAAAAGGATTGGGTATTAAAAAAGACATATAAAAGTTGTCAGCTTACAGCTTCATTTCCTTTCTCCAACCAGGCACCATTGGTGACATGGTACTATTAGGCATAGCTTAAAGGATACATGCTGAGCAAATAGCAGAATACCAATGTTTAGTAAAACTGCACTCTAATTATCTCCAGATCAGTCTGACATCTTAGTTTTACCAACATGCTAATAGAGGATAAGAACATTTTTATTAACATCACATACCTTCTCAACAACCTAATGACTCCTGGGATTCCTGAAAGCTACATAATATATAGAGACTGGATCTGTGGTGTTTTACAACCAGCTCTCCGGGGGGAAAAACTGAACATTTTCTCCAACACTTTTTTAAGTCTAGACAATCAACCCAAGCCCTGATTTGTAGCGTGTGATGATTTCCAAGGCATAAATGCTCATGCTGAAAATTTACAAGCTAGTTCCAGAACACCACAAGATAGAAAGACATTTCAGAGGAGGAAATGCCCTCTATCAATGCAGGTTGGCACCTTTTCTGCAACTTATTATCTTAGAGAATTGTCTAGAACGCTGGGAGCCTAGGACTTCCCTGGGGTCACAAAGCTAGAATGTTTCAGAGACAGGACTTAACCCACATCTTCCTGGCTTTGATGCTAGGGCTCCATCTCCTAAACCATGCCAAAAATGCCAACCCAAGGAACAGGTATCAGGATGTGGTTGGTTGTTGCTTTGCAACACCCCAAACTCAACCTTCACTGGCTGTTTCCTGTGCCTGAAATGTTCTTCCTCCTCATCCCCACCTCCTGGTTTCCATCAAGTTCAAGTGAAAATCCCACCTTCTACAGGAAGCTTTTCCCAATATCCCTCACTTCTAATGCCTTCTCCTCGTCATTCATTTCAATTTATCCTGTAGATAGTTTGTTTGGACATAATTGTTCTCATGATGTGTCCTTCATTAGACTATGAACTTTCTGAGAGTAGGGCTATCTTTCCTCTTTTTCTGTATCTCCAGCACTTAGCACAGGGCTTGGCATGTGACAGGCCCTTAATAGATATTTATTTACTGACTGACCTCCCCATTTATTTTGAAGTCCAATAATTAATGGCCCCGTGATTTCAATAATGTAGATTTCTCCCTTCAATGATGCATATGGCAAACCACTCATGCCTGCCCATCCTGTGCAATTCTCAATTAAGTCCACCAAGACATGGAGTCTGCAAAATGTGCCAGGGCCTCTCCTCAATTTTTCTGGTCGTTTAAGAATAGTAATAGAATGTGATACATTATTTAAAATTAGCAGCATTGCCTAAGCAGGGAACTATTACTCTAGCTGAAATTAATGTACCTGAAGAAAACAGCTATTCGTAAAGTCTTTTTTTGAACAAAAATTTATTGTCAGGATTTCACTGTTGAGAAGAAAATGAGTTTCAAGCATAGTTTACCTCTGGAGAAAAAGCTGTCAAAGCCTGTTTGTCTCTTGATTTTCAACAATCTCACAGCTGTCAAAGTTTAGGATGCACTTTAGGCAAAAGAAAGACAATTCTTCATACAAGCTATACACCTGAACACAGGAGCTGTTCAACAAATACTAATTGACTGATAGATTTTAAGTCAACTAGACCAAAAGGCAAAAGGGTGTAGTGCCTATTCATGCACTGCTGGGCCTGAAATACCCAAATGAAGTAGTTATCCTTCTGAATGCATTCTGATATTTAATTCTGGGAGGAGTTACTCGCCCTACCTAATAAATGCAAAAGGAGACATGCCCTAATCCCGGTAAGACAGGTGCAAAGCCTGTAGAAAAGAAGGTATTTGGGGAGATAAGAGGAGATACATGAGATAAAACACTGGGACCAACTGCACTGCCGGTCTCTAGTTCTGCTCAGACATTTGCTTTTCCTCTGGATCTCCGGCTTCTGCTTTTCCAATTTTACACTGCTATTGATGTCTCTGGCCGTTGTTCTCACAAGCAGATACCCCTGACAATACCGTGGTTCATTTTCTACAGCCTGAGCTCACGTCCCAAGAAAGGGAGGGGTTTCCCAAGGCTCTGCTGGAGAGGAGGTAAGTGGCTTGGAGTCAGGATTCAAACTTGGAGAGGGAGGAATTGAAAGATACCCTCCTTCCACTCCATTTTAAGAGAGCAGTTTTCTTATGCACATGGTTTCTTTCTATTTTCATTACTCTCTCCTTGTGTCCCCAGAAATTGCTACACAGGACAGAGACTATAATAAAGGTCTCTCATACAGCCCATCACTGGCACATTCCCTACAGACTCCAGACCCTGATGGCTTCTCTGGTTCCACCTTTCTTCCCAGTTACCCAAGAATGAAAGTGTCCTTATTTTTCCCCATTTTGCACTGAGCAAGAACTTTGTAGGTGCATAACCAGATTTCTTTCTTTCTGCTTTTTGTGTGCAGAACGGATTTTAAGTACCAGTTATGTCCTATGAAATTCCAGGCAAAGATACAACTGCAATTACCAGAGATCTTTTTTTTTGGGGGGGGGAAGGTTCCTTTAAATACTAAGCACCCACAATGCACCTTAAAATATGACTTTCTTTTAAACCAAACATATTTACAGACAATTTTTCAAAAACAAAGTGGCATTAAATGAAGGGTCTGGTTTTGATGAAAATCTAAGATAAGGTATCTAGATAAGAAACTGGCTAAAAGGCATCAGAAGAATAGGGAAGATTGGTTCTAAACTGACTAGTAAAAGGGTCAAATCTCCTTTTCTGGTACTTAAATTTCTCAGACCACTAAGAGCCCAAGACTGAAAGATACTGCTTCTTACCCCCAATTATTCTCCTCTCTTCCCCGTTTCTTTTCTTCATGCCAAATCTACCGAGCTATGAAGAGGGCTAGACACCAGGAGAACTGAGGGAGTGTAGTAAACCCATCTGAATCATTCAGGAAAGAAAATTCAAGCAAAAAAAACATTTATTAAGCACCTACCATGTACAAGACATTAACCTAGGCCCTGAGAGAGATACTTTCTACCTTCTTATCTAGGCAATTTGGTCATTAAAAAAAACCAAATTTGTGAGGACTGGCAGGTTTTCAGAGATTTAGAGCTGGGAAGGACCTCCTATATCATCAAATTCAACTGCTTTGTTTCACAGATGAGAAAACTAGAGGCCCTAAACCTGAGCCATGGACTTGCCTAATTCACACTGGTAATAAACAGCAGAGGTGGGATCTGAACCCAGGTCCTCTTGAATCCAGAACCAGGGCAGTGTTCCCCTTTACCAAGAGTCTCTCAGAGCTCTGGCCCCTGCAGAGAGAAATGTGTGGACTCCTAGTTCTCCGATTCCTGGGCACAGCCAGGAAGCCTCCATCTACCCCCCTTCCCCACCCTGTGGTGAGGCAGCCTTCCAGGAGGTTTACCTGGTCTGATGGGGCTCTGCAGGCAGTTCTGAGAAGAGACGCTGGGGTGCACTGAGGTGGAGGCCCGGCTGCTGAGGTCCATGACAGAGGGGGCCGCTGAGGTTGCTGGTTGCAGCCCAGGGGGGTGGGGGCTGTGGTCATGCTGAGAGGGGCTGGGGGGTATGCCATTTTCTGACAAGAATTCTTCCAAGTCCATATATTCCAACTGGAAAGTATCTCCGTCATAGGGAAGGGTTTTGTCCCACAAAGTGGGCCCCAAGAAAGCAGACTGGGGGACCATAGGGCTACTGTTGTCATCATCCAGCTTCTTCTTGTCTTTTTCTTTACCAAATGCTATAAAAGAAAACAAAAGTTGATTTTTTTTTCTTTTGAAGGAAAATTAATCCTGCTCCTTCTCTACCTCACTAGTCTTCCCTTCCAAAAACCACTAGGGGATTTCTCTCATCCCAAATGGCACTATTTATATATATAGATTCCCTTGCTTTTTTCCTCAGTGGATCTCAGGTAATCCAGAGTTAAAAGTCAGGCTGCATGTGGAGTTCTGTCTGCTTTTTGCAATCTCCTTATTTACTTTGGAAAGAGACAACTGCTTTACTGGATGGGGCTTCAGCATGAGCTAAGATAAAAAGCTTGCCGTCTAAGACTGATCCGTGAGCGCCCACAGTGGGGCAATCAGTTGAACAGTTGAGTTGTGTCTGAGGAGATAAAAAATTTACATCTACAATAGGGAAGAATCTTTGCTATGATTATTTATGGCCACAATTAAGGCTAGATACTTGGGTTTTAAACATATGTTCACTCACTATACAGGTACATCTCAATGTCAATCAACTCTACACAGGGTTCATAAAAATCCAGATTTACAAAAAACATTAATTATTCAAAAGGGTTATTTGTTTGATAAAAGACTCCTTCTCCTTATAGGAGGCCACTGAGAAATACCTTCAAATGCCAAATACCCCACAGTATTTTAAGATGATTCGATTTTTTTTTAAACCCCACTGTATTTGTACACAACTTTTCAAGAACATAGCTGTTGCTTAACAAAGATAGCACCAGCATGCACACAGTACTAACACGTGTGCATGTAGCTATCTTGTATAGGCAAACACCTGGTATTTCATTCACTCTATGATTGATCATTTGACATTTGTCAATTTCAACCGCACAAAGTCCCCTAGCGGAATCTGGCCCTTCAGTACCCAGTTTCAACTCTGTAAACACCACATTCATAAGTGCTGTCAGTTTCCTGACAGCTTGGATTAAAATGCGGAACACAGCTGAGCTAAAACATATTATTTCTTTCACGTGTCCTTTTTTTCCAAGGAATTTAGCAAGTCCCTTAAATTTGTAGCAACAAGTCTAGGTTAAGCAAAGAAGGTACAAATCTCTTGAAATCAGTTTTAAGAAGGGAGTCATTTATAGGACTTTATAGGACAAATGACCAGATTTATTGTTGTGATTAGCTGGGAAATAGAACCACAGAAGCCTTAAATCGCAAATCTATCACATTTCCAACATAATACATTTTGCTGGCAGCAGACCAGAGGAGAAGTGGAGTCTATTCCTCAGACTACCTTTCCCCAGCACCTTTAACGCCAAAATGTCATGAGACTTGGTCTTACTTTACAAGTGAGCATCCTTTCAAGTCCTCTCCCACCAGGAAAGTTGAGGTGAAAACGGACCAGAGAAACCGGCACTTCCTCCACTAAACCCCTTTCAACTTCTGAAAGTAAAAACTCCTCCTAAAATCCTTTCTTTATCCACACCTTCAATTTCTTAATAAAAGTAAAAACACCGAGATCCCATTACTACGGTATTACGCTGCTCATGGACTGCTGCCTGCAAAGCTCTCTCCAAGAGTCCCTCAAAACCACACTCACCTCTCAAACCTCCCCTCTCCTTTAACTTTACTCGCGGGCATATCTACGGGTGGGGGGGGGGGAGTTTCCCCAACCCACCCCTAATTTTAAGTTGCATCAGCTCCTACCTGCACAGCTGAACAAACCACAGAGGTTGGGCACTGGCTCCCAGAATTACTTAAAATAAAGCGGAAAGACGATTCAGGGGTGGGCGATGGAGGAGGAGGGGAGAGCGGAGAGCGTGTGACAGAGCCAATCCTCAATTGCATCCAAGCAGAAGCAGCACCGGGTCTGGCGCTGGGGAGTGCAGGAGAGGGTAGAGAGAAGAGAATGGGGAGGGCAAAGTGGGGGAGGGGGTGCGGTGAGGGAGGCTGGAGATTCAAGGTGGGTGCCCAGGAAGAAAAGCAAAGTCGGGGAAAGCCCCAGCCGTGGAGGTGGTCTCTTTCTCCAAATCAGGGGAACCCAAGGAAGCCAAGCAGCGGCGGCGGCTCTCACCGTCTTCGGGATGCAGGGGCAGCTTCAGGGGGTTCTCCAGCAGGGACTTGAGCACGCCGTAAGTGGGAGGGATGAACGTGGGGTTCAAGGGGAGCGGTCGGGACATTTTCTCCATCTCGGTGTACTAGGTGATTTTTTTCTTTTCTTCTCTTTTCTGTTTGCAAAATAAACCCCAAAAAACCCAACCCTCCCCTTCCCCCCCCAATCCCCCAGCCCCAATTTGCTTTTCCTTCCTCTGTCAACGTGTACTCCTCCCAGGCGATGGGGAAGCCAGAGGAGTGTAAGGGAAATTATGCTAATACAATCAAGTGCATAGACACACACACACAAAAATGAAAAATACAGAAGTTTCAGGAAATAGCTGGTCCTGGGAAAGTGGCCGAAGTGCAAGACGGGCTCCAGCAAGACCCTTCTCGGACCCCCTCCCCTGCAAAATGTTACTTAGGGCGAAAATTGCAAAAACAGCGGAGGGGACAGTAAAATTAAAAAATGCACGGCATAGCCTGTCCACCCGCGCCCCAAAAGCCAGAGGCCGTGCGTGCTTCCCACCCCCACCCCCCCCTCCCCGAGGCTGCTGCTGCTCCTGCTCCCAGCTCTTGGCCCGCAGCAGCCCGCTCAGTGCATTCGGCAGCCCATGTGCAGGGACGCAGGCAAAAGTGACGTCAGGGCCCGCACCGCTCCCCCATAGGCGTGCGGGGGCGGGGCCACTACCCCCACCCCTCCTTCCTCTGCTCCGTGCCTCTGCCTCCCCCCCTCCTCCGACCACCGCCGTAACTATACTGAGTTTGGCGTCGTCGCGCGCGTCCTTCCCAGGTGCTGAGTTACTAGGACCTCGGACACGGGGTGGGTGGGACCCCAAGAGGTTTCCCGGCTGAATTTCCTAGCAAGATAATAGTGGGGGGTGCGGGGAAGGGCGGTGGATAGCAAGAATGCAGGGAAGAGGACTCCTGGCCCCTCCCCTTTCTGAAGCCCGACCCCCCATTCCTTCCACTGGAAAATCTCCTTAAAATTAGTTAGGAAGAGCAGGGAAAGGTGGAGCGTGGAGTGGAGGTGGGAACTGAGCTGGAGGGAGTCGTTTCCAGGGCATCCTGGAGGTGCCTTAAGGACTTTGTATGATGGGCTTGAATCATATGCCCCATGGAACAGAGACAGGCTGGGCTGGGAAAGAATGAATGAAGCAAGCAAGCATCTCTTCTTAACCATTTACTATGTGCAAAGCACTGTGCTAAGTAAGGTCTGGAGATACAAATTATGTTTAGCAAGACAGTCCCTGCTCTCAAAGGAGCTCTCAATCTAATGGGGGGACACAACACATATGGAAGGTTTCAGCTTCACATCAAATGGAAAGGTCTCATGGTCCTTAGGGTGTAGGGACAAAGCAGATGATAATGCCTCTTTAAAACCATTTCCACTGATAAAAATCCTTTCAGTTTCTGGGGGATATTAGCATGTCCAAGAACCCAAGGAGATTTGGGGATAGAAATAGAGACTAATTAGTTCTCTGATTTTATTGGTTTCAGAAACTCCCTCCACTGATGTAGGTAGCCACCTTCTCCACAATTTGCCTCCCTTAGAGCCTAGTGTATTTGGAAGGCTGTAAAAAGCTTCATCTGAAGGAATGGGCTTTTTTAGCATCCACCCTCCAAGAATCATGATAATCTTAATGTCTGTCGATCAGATTGTCATCAGTTGTCTGTCAATCAACCCCTTTTCTGTTGCAACCAGAACAGGTCAGGAGGCCTGGGAGACAATGCTTTAATACCTGGGATCCTGAGAGAACATGAGAAACTGGGATAATATAAGCAGATTTTCTCTCATCTTCTTGCTAAAGCTGTGATTGAGATAGTCTCAAGATAGTTAGACTTTGGAAAGGTCACTTCACTGGGCCTGTATTTCCTCCTCTATAAAATGAGGAATTTCTACAGTACTATATGATTTCCAATTTCCCTTCAGCCTCTAAATTCCTATGAAACTGTATGGTCTCCAACAGCACACCCCGTTGGATTCTTTGGACTCTACTCCTGACTTCTCACAGATGAAATTTTTGCCTTGTCTTCCTGGGTACCTGACCAGGCCTCAGGCTGGTTGCTCTCCTAGGGGTGCAAATCTGGCCTCAGACACTTGCTAGCTATGTGACCTCACCAAGCAAGTCACTTAACCTCTATCTACCTCAGTTTCATTAACTGTAAAATGAAGGTAATAATAGCACTAGCTTGCAGGGTCATTGGATCAAATGAGAGAATATTTATTTTGTTTTGTCTTTGTAAAGAACTTAGAATAGTGCCTGGCACATAGTAGACACTAGAATAAGTGCTTATTCCCCTCCTCCTCTTCTTCCCTCCCACCTTCTTTCCAGGATCCTTTTATATGTCTTGTCAGTAGACTATAAACTTCTTGAGGGGAAGGATTATCTTGTTTTCTTACATTGTGTCCCCAGCATTTAGCACAAGGTCTGGTCTTGTAAGTGCATAATAAATGCTCTTATCTATCCATCTTTCTATCTGTCCTCTCTATTCATCCTTTTCCATAGCTAAGAAGACTACTACCTCTATTTCTGGAGACCTTTTGCTATCTGACCAGGATGACAAATATTCAGTTGCCTAAAGCAAGAGTCTAGACCAGATAATTATATTGAAATGTTCTCTGATAAAGGCCTCATTTCTAAAATGTACAGAGAACTGAGTCAAATTTACAAGAACAAAAGTCATTCCCCAATTGATAAATGATCAAAGGATATGAACAGGCAGTTTTCAGAGGAAGAAATTAAAGGTATCTATAATCATATGAGAAAATGCTCTAAATCACTATAGATTAGAGAAGTGCAAATCAAAACAGCTCTGAGGCGCCACCTCACAGTCATCAGCTTGGCTAACATGACAAAACAGGAAAATGATAAACGCTGGTGAAGATGTGGAAAAATTTGAACACTAATGCATTGTTGGTAGAGTTGTGAACTGATCCCAACCATTCTGGAGAGCAATTTGGAACTATGCCCAAAGAGCTATAAAAATGTGCATAGCCTTTGACCCAGCAATACCATTTCTAGGGCTGTATCCCAAAGAGATCATCTAAGTGGGGGGAAGACCAGTATGTATAAAAATATTTATAGCAGCTCTTTTTGTGATGGCAAAGAATTGGAAATTATGGGGATGGTCATCAATTGGGGAATGGCTAAACAAGTTGTGGTATATGAATGTAATGGAATACTACTGTGCTATAAGAAATGGGGAGGAGATGGTGTTTGATGACCAACATGTGTGATGACCAACTTTGATAAACTGTACTCTTCTCAGCAGCGCAAAGTTATAAGACAACCCTAAAAGACTCAAGGAGGAAGAAGATGCCTACATTCAGAGAAAGATCTGGAAAGAACAGAGTTTAAATGGAGACTGAAGCAAACTATATGCTCTCTTTCTTTTCCATGTTTGGTTTTGTTTCCTCTTTCCCATTGTTCACTCCATCCGTTATAACCTTTCTATACAACCAGACTAATGTCCAATGTGAAAATATTTGCAGATCCTATGCTTGATTGCATACCAGTGGGAGGGGGAGGAGAAATTGTGAAACTCAAGGGATTATGGAACTGAATTTTGTAAACTAAAAGTAAATAAACATCAATTTTTTAAAAAGAAAGAAATGAGGAGCAGACCGACTTCATAATAACCTGGAGAATGCATACAAAGTGATGCTGAGTAAGGAGAGCAGAACCAGGAGAACTTTATACCTAAGTACAAACACATCGTATCTGTGATGACTAAGTTGATAGACTGGACTCCCCTCAGCAGTCAGTGCAGGGTTATAAAACAACTCCAAAGAATCCATGATGGAAAAGGCCATCCACATCCAGAGAAAGAATTATGGAGTCTGAATGCAAATTGAAGCAAACTACTTGCTCTCTTTTTAATTTTGTTTTGTTTCTTCTTCCTCATTATTCATTCCATTGGTTATAATACTTCTTTACAACTTGACTAATGCTTAATGTGAAGATATTATGTAGAACCTATGTTGGATTGCATGGCACTATTGGGGGGAGGGTGGAATTTGGAACTCAAAAACTTGTGGAACTGAATGTTGTAGACATATAAATATTTTTTTTTTAAATCAAGTGTTTGCTGTTAAGGAAGTTTCTGGGCTCATTTCATCTCCTGTTATGGTGATTGTTTGTACCAGTAAAATTAAGCTAAAATGTGATAATTAAAAAAAGAAATAAAGATGTGATTTCTGCCCTTCCCCCAAGGTAAACAGGACCCCCAAATCTGTCAGTAACCTCTTAGGGCAGAAGTGTCCAACTGCAGCCAGGGGCCCCACAAAACTCAGTCTAATTACATGAATGGAAAATTTTTTAACAGAATAAATTGAAAACACAACAACTTATGTTAATTTGTGATTTTTCTAAGTCAACATGTAACCCATAGGGATCCATTTCTATTTGAGTTTGACTCTCAACTCAGAGAGTGAACGAAAGACTTTTCAACTCTTTGACAAGGATTTCTTTTGTAGAAGTTTCTGGTTTGGATTTTTGCAACTGAGGAGGGTTGGGACTGCTCTTTTGGGGCATGGGTAAAGCAGAACAGAAGGACTAGTTACAGTTATCAACATTCAGGCATCTTTACCTGCCCATGTATTCATGGCACCATATGAAAAAGGTAAGGCAGGCACTTTGATAACTGTCAATATCATTGGTTCTCTTTGTAATCTTATGTGTTCAGTATTATGTATTTAAAACATTATTTGGTGACAGGCGTGATCAGCTTCAAGGTCCTGTCAAAGAAGCCTATGACACACAAAATGGTCATGAACCCCAGCCTAAGAATCTAAACCAAGAATGACAACTTTCTGCATGTTAATACCAGGGTGATCCATGATCACCATGATCATGGATCGATCACCTGTGCCTATGAAGATAAGGCATAATAGTAGGTGCCTAATAAATGCCTGTTGACTTCACAGAGCTTTGTACATCTTTAAAACACTACATAACTCCATGATGGTGATTTGAATTTTTTATATTACGTGTCAGAGACTCACAATGGAAAGGGCCCACTTTAGAGGATTTTCTTATATGACCCCACCTTAATCCCCTAACTTCTCTACTTCCTCATCCCTCAGGCTTGTTCTCAATTTGCAGGTTCATGATTCACAATATTGGGTCCACTAGGTGGCACCATAATGCACAGAGCTATCCTCAAATGAAGAAGACTCTTCTTCCTAAGTTCAAATCTGGCCTCAGAAATTTCCTAGCTATGTGACCCTGGACAAGTCATTTAATCCTGTTTGCCTCAGTTTTCTCATCTAGAAAATGACATGGAGAAGGAAATGGCAAACCACTCCCATTATCTTTGCCAAGAAAATCCCAATGGGGTCATGGAGAGTCGATCATGCCTAAAACAACTGAACAATATCAATTCACAATATTACAGAATGAAGTTTTATTAAAACGAAACAGATGTTCTTGACTGAGTAGTCATTAACCCCAAATGAGTATGTAAATCCCTGCAGTGGTTTCCACCCATAAGCATGAGGGCTGTTCTCATGAAGGCCCTGCCCCACAGCTCTTGTTAGGGCCTGTGGCTTCCTGACGCTCCAAGGGGGTGGGGTAGTGGTAGTAGTGTTTCCTTCTGTCTCTTACTTCATGCCAATATTCATGGCTCAATCATGCATAATCCGCCGTTTTTTCAGGCGGAGACCTGCATTTTTAGCCTCCAATCTTTAATTCCATCTCTTTGGTGCAAAATGAGAGTATAACGCATACCCTCAATAATTTTTTTCTTTTTACCCCAACTTTCTCACCCCCAACCCCTTTCCCCTCCTACTTGTTGCAGATGGCCCCAGAATCCACTAGGAGATCAGGACTGGTATTACTTAATAATGTTTTCAAGGATCTTGGCCATAAAAGTCCATCTTTTAAACCCAAATATTGTTCCTGTTGAGTTCCTACAGAGACAGATTGTGGAAAAAAACAACAAACCATATTCACAGGTGACCCAAAAATCAATTTAATGATCCATGGAGGGATCAAGCAGGCTTCAACATACATCCAATAATGAATCCAAGAGGCACGCTGGTACCTACAAGAAGCAGAGAAAGGCCTCTAAGTAATAATAGCTTATATTTTTACAGCATTTTAAAGTTTGCAAAGGGCTTTAGCCATGTATCATCTCATTTGCTTGCTGATTGATTGATTGATTGATCGTCACAAATCACTGAGATATGGGCCATTTTTATTATTACCCACCATTAACAGATGAAGAAACTAAGGCTGAAGCTAACTAAAGATAAATGACTTGTCCAGGTTCCTACAGTCAAGGATTATCTGAAGATGTGAAGCTCAGGCTTCCTGATTTCAAGTGCAGTCCTCTGTTCACTATGCTAAGGTTATATCAATTGTGTTACATGGGTTTCCAGTGAAATATTTACAGGAGGGAAAAAAGACAAAAAAATGGAATGACATGATGGTGTGGAGTAATTTCAACCTGTACCAGGGGAGGAATCACCCAGATTTAGGAAATTTTGAATCTGGAAGTGTATAGGTATGACCTGGACCATGCTAGAACAGTGCTTTCCATCATTAGCAGACTGCTTCCACAAAAGGTTGTCTGTCTCCTTGGCTCTGACTGTCTCAATAATGCTATATGGCTACCCATTGCAGAACACTGTGACCATCTCCAAAGAATAACGATTTTAAGTCACCCAAAGTGTAACAGAAGCATGCACTATGGTTATAAAGAGAATGAAACCTGCTAACTATGATGAAGGGTTCATAGGAAGAGGAGTAGAAGGACCTGGGCTCTAATTCTGGCTTTGCCGCTTCTTACATGTCTGAACTTCAGCAAATCACGCGTCTCTCGGGGGCCTGTTTCCCCATCTGCACAGTGAGAGAAGTGGACTAGATTATAGCTAAGGTCACTCTATCCCTTCACTGATGATCTTATAATCAAGAATACACATTAGCAGAAAAGGATACAGGCGGGGCGGCTAGGTGGCGCAGTGAATAGAGCACCGGCCCTGAAGTCAGGAGTACCTGAGTTCAAATCTGGCCTCAGACACTTAGCACAAAAACTAGCCGTGTGACCTTGGGCAAGTCACTTAACCCCAACTGCCCTCCAAAAAAAAAAGCAAAAAAAAAAAAAAAGGATACAGGCCCTTCGTCAGTCAAGAGGAAAGGATGAGTATTTTGATACAACTACATACACAGAAATACAAGCATACATGTGTACACATACATGTTTATATCTACACATACCTGTGCACATGTGTGTAGATGGGTATGAGAGCCCCCAGGAAAGGCAGTAATTCCTAGACCACCAATCCTGCTTCTAGCCCAGCCCTCACAACCATCATTCAGGAAAGCAATTCCTGTGAAGAAGGGGTCATCCACCCCACCAAATTCTCCAAAAGGGAATGTAAGCCAGCCGAGCTGAAGCATCATGGTACCCTGAGGGAGAGGCAGAAGGCAGCAATTGTCAGGAAAGTCAAATCATCATTACCGTATCTCCCTTTTCCTTGACCCCCCCCCATCTCCCCTGGAAACAGCCTAGGACCCTGAACCCAAGTGCCTTAAAAATAGCAATGCTTCCAGCCCATGCTGGAAGCTTATCATGCTGGGAAACTTAATGGTAATGGTAATTTGAAGATTCTCACTGTCCCCTAATAGGTCAAATGTAATAACATGGAGCCTGTGGTGGGAGGAGCTTGCTGAAAGGTGGAGCAGAACCCACAGGAATCTGGGAGTCAGAGTAGTTGGAGCTGGAGGGAGGAGAGGACTTAGCCAAGGAAACAGCTAGGCTTCTTGAGTGTTTGTGGGAAGGCTAAAGGATGGTGTGACTCCCTGTTGTGTTATGGTTTATTGACTTCTTTGTTGCTATGATGGATTTGACTTTCTGGCATTGGGATCTGGTTTTCTGGTGTCTGAATAAATGTTTTGCTTCTCTCTTCTATGTGGAGAGTCTTTTTTTTGCGATTCAGAACTGTGCCTGCAGATTCATAGTCACTGTCGGTGCTGTAAATATTGCATTGACACTGCAGAAGCAACTCCTATGGAGATTCAGCCTGGCAACAGCTCCTAAGGGGGTTACAGTCACAGCTCCTGAAGAGCTAGACGGGAAAGTCCTTGGGCCTCTCAAAGGGCACTATGTGAGAAGAGAATATTCTTTTGTCAGCGGAATAACATTAAGGAAGAGGTCATTGTCATCTTCATCCCTGAACCCTAAAGACCATGGGACTTTTCCATCTGATTCAAAGTTGATACCTTCCATGTGCTTAACTCTCACTAGAATGTAAGGTCCTTGAGAAAAAGAGTCGTCTTACTTTTCTTTGTATATCCCTAGCTTTTAACACAATGTTTTGCACATAGTAAGAATTTAATAAATGCTTTATTCATTCATACATATTTACATGTTTCTGTGTGTGTGTGAGAAATGTCCTCCTATGAAAAAGCACAACTATTTAACTCAAATAATTTAGGGATCAATTTCTGTTTGGGTAGGTGTTCCCTTCTCTAGCCCCTCTCACATTTCAGAATGGACAGACATTTACCACTTTCTCCCAGCTTGAAAACATGGAAAAGTTTAAAGCCCTTCAGAAGATTTTTTAAAAAGCTGTAAAAACCATCACTCACTGGGATTTAGTAATAATAACTTACACTTAACACATGTGATAAGACATGCGAATTTCACTTATTTTACTCCCTATGATTTCTTGAAATGAGAAATTGGTCAAAAGAAATTTGTGAGCTGATTAAAGCTCTGTGATTATCTGCAGGCCTATAATAAACAGAGAAGTAGCAATGGCACAGAGGATAGATGTTGGACCTGTGTTCAG
This sequence comes from Pseudocheirus occidentalis, assembly GCA_028646575.1. NCBI lineage: Eukaryota > Metazoa > Chordata > Mammalia > Diprotodontia > Pseudocheiridae > Pseudocheirus > Pseudocheirus occidentalis. Next base: position 144,726,798 of record CM053593.1, read on the forward strand.
ATCTCACCCCTGACCTGTACTGGCTGTGTGACTGGGGTCAAGTCATTTAAATTGACTAGTCAGGGTTCTAGACAATTCTCTAAGACTGTAAGTAGGAGAAAAGGTATCACTGAAGTCATAGGTCTAGTCCCTATATCGGTCATAAATATCTGTACTCTAAATACATAGACACTTACAAATGAACCCAACAACAACTATCTGAACACTTTATAGGCAACACAGATATTGGCCTTCAGCAGATTTTTGGAAGCTATATTAAGTTGGATTAAATGTATTGCCCTGTTACTGCTGTGAGATCACTTTCCAGTAGCTGGGATGCATTTGTGACCCTTTGTGACCCTGTGGAATGGATGGTCAAGGTCAGGAGTGCAATCTGTGGTCGCAGAACAGAACAAAGCTAATTGACCCTTTTGGGAACTGAGCCCAAAGTCTCCCTTGGCCTCTTTCACTAATCCAACCAGATAAACTTGGATACTGATGTACTAGACTTCTCTGAAACACTGGAGAATCTAACTCCTCTTTATAATCTGGGTTTCTCTTCCTTTGCATATATTCATCAAGGTCATCTACAGATATTAGCAGACCTGGATGCCCATTATTTCCCCCCTGCTTATCATGTTTCATTTGTTTATATATGACAGCCTTTTGGTGAATGAAAAATATCAATTACAGAGTCCAGTGGCTTTGTCCTTCCTCCTTTGCCTGTCGGTTTTTATACCAGTCTGAATGTTAGCAGTGTTTGTTATCAATGCTTCCCAGATTCTCCATTACCTCCCCATCTTAGATTTCTGTTTACCTGCTGTGACTTAAAACCCTCACTAGAGCCATTCTCTTCCTTATTAGCTTCTGCACCTACTGAATTGGAAAGAATTCCCACATGTTCCACCACCATGTTGCTAACCTTATCCCTCCAGGTATGGCTGTCCAGTCAGTACTTCCGTAATTGAAAATCTCCTGTAACCAGCAATTTGGTTATCTTATACACTAAGGTATGTGTACAACTGCTTAATAGCCCAGCACTCTTTTCAGGGTAGATAGCAGAGAACATACAGTGTTTCCATTGTTTTAAAAAGCTTGAAATATTGGCCACCGCAATCCTTAAAGACTGCAGTATTCTCTGCTTCTCTTGGATGTGCTGTTTCAGAAGCTCCAGTTCTAGTAAGGTGTAGGGTTTCTGATGGCACTCTGAAACATTTCATACACGTTGATCTGACCTCCCCTCCTCCTGAGCCTCCCTGGACATAAACCAAGAAAGTACTAAAGTGGGATTTCAGTAAACTCACGAGAGCAGTGGTTCTCAACCTTCCTAATGCTGTGACCCTTTAATACAGTTCCTCATGTTGTGGTGACCCCCAACCATAAAATTATTTCCGTTGCTACTTCATAACTGTAATTTTGCTACTGTTATGAAATGTAATGTAAATATGTGATATGCAGGATGTATTTTCATTGTTACAAATTGAACATAACCCACAGGTTGAGAACCACTGCACTAGAGGATTGAGGAAGCCCTATTCCTCCTAACGTCTAGTGCCTTCTCCTCTAGTGCTACCTTTCATTTACTCCATATCTATTTTTTTTAATTTAATTGTTTTCAATTAATAAGCATCAACCCCCTATCCCTCCCATATTTCCTCTCCCATTGGAAAAAAAGGAAAGAAAACAAAAGTCCTGCAACAAATATGCATAGTCAAGAGAAACAAATCCTCCCAATTACCATGACCAAAAAACTCATTTTCTGGGGTGGGGAACCTGTGGCTTTGAGGTCACGTATGGCCCTCTAGGTCCTCAAGTGCAGCCCTTTGACTGAATCCAAACTTCACTGAACAAATCTCCTCAATAAAAGGATTTGTTTTGTGACTCGGTCAAAAGGCCACACCCAAGCAAGGACCTAGAAGTCCACATGTGACCTGGAGGCCACAGATTCCCCACCTCTGGTTTCTAGTCCATTGTCACTCAGTCAGGAGGCAGATTCCATTCTATACCACTGGTCCTCTGGAACAGTGATTGACCACTGCATTGATCAGAGTTCTTAAGTCTTTCAAAATCATCTATTTTTTATAATATTGTTGTTACAGCAGAAATTGATCTCTTGGTTCTGCTCTCATCAAAGTTCGAATGATGCCCACTCCTCCCAACTCCTTCCTCATTTTTATAGACTTCTACTTGTGCCCTATGATTATGTGAATTAATAAGTCCCCCTCATTCCTCCACTTTTCTTCCCTAGTGATACTTCTCCCCCTTCTTTTCCTCTTCTTTTAATCATCACAATATAACAAAATATGCTCCCAGAACTTTCATGTTATCTGATCCCTGCTGACATTATAGTTCTCATGGGATTCTAATATCACCCCTTCTCCTTTGTTCTAATGCAAACACTTCACCCTTTAAAATCCTTTCTGATTGTTTATGTATGTTTACCTTTTCATGTTTGTCTTGAGTCATGTGTTTATATTTCAAAATTTCCATTCAGCTCTAGTCTATTTAACGGGAATGCTTGGAAATCTTCTGTTTCACTAAAATTTCATTTTTTTTCCCTGTAGGATTACACTCAGATTTTCTGGGTAGGTTATTTTTGGTTCTAAGCCTTTACCTTTTGCCTTTTGGAACATCATATTCCATGCTCCCTGCTCCTTTACAGTGGTGGCTTTTAAATATTGTGTGATCTTGACTATGGTTCCTTGGTACCTGAATTCTTTCTTTCTAGCTACTTGCAATATTTTATTACTTCAATATAGAAGCCCTGGATTTTGACTGTGATGTTTTTGGGAGTTTTAATTTTGGGGCTTCTTTCAGGATGTGACCTGTGTATTCTTCTGTTTTCACTTTGTCCTTTACTTCTAATAGATCCAGGAAGGTTTCTTTCATGATTTCTTGAAACATGACTTCTAGGCTCTTTTTAAAAATTTGACTTTTGGCTTTTCAGTAGTTCAGTGATTTTTAAATTATCTCTCTTTGATACGTCTTCCAGGTCAGTTGTTCTTTATTTGAGCCATCTTTTTTCCTATATATTTTCCCAATCTTTTGGGTTTTTTTCCTCAATATTTCTTGTTATCTTGTGGATTATCAACTTCTTTAAAAATCCATTCTAATTTTCAGAAGGTCTGGTACTTGGCTAAGGGTTTAAAAATTTTTTTTCCTTAATAATATTTTTTTCCAATTACATGTAAAGAGTTTTCAACATTCATTTTTGTAAAATTTTGAGTTCCAAATTTTTCTTCCTCCTTCCCCTCCCCAAGATAGCAAGCAATCTATGCATGTACAATCATATTGAATATATTTTCATATTAGTCGTGTTTGGAAGAAGAATCAGAACAAAAGAAAAAAAACACAAGAAAAAAACAAAAAAGAAGTAGAAATAGTATGCTTCAATCTGTATTCAGACTCCATAGTTCTTTTTCTGTATACAGATGGCATTTTCTATCATGAGTCAAGTCCATCAAAGTTGGTCATCGCACAATGTTGCTGTTGCTGTGTACAATCTCCTGGTTCTGCTTACTTCACTCAGCATCAGTTTATGCAAGTCTTTCCAGGTTTTTCTGAAATCTGCCTGATCATTATTTCTTATAGTACAATAGTATTCCATTACATTCATATGCCACAACTTATTCAGTCATTCCCCAATTGATGGGCATTCCCACAATTTCCAATTCTTTGCTACCGCAAAAAGAGCAGCTATACATATTTTTTTATATGTGGGTCCTTTTCCCTTTTTTATGATCTTGTTAGGATACAGACCTAGTAGTAATACTGCTGGATCAAAGGGTGTGCAGTTTTTTGGCTCTTTGGGCACAGTTCCAAATTGCTTTCCAGAATGGTTGGATCAGTTCACAATTCCACCAACAATGCATTATTGTTCTAATTTGGGGGGGTAAGGTTCTTACCTCTAGTGTTGAGTTGCTAGTTCTCTTGCCAAGTCTCTTCTCCATATCTCTCATTTATTTTCCAGTTATTTTCTCTATCACTCATTCCAAATACATTTTAAACTTTTAATCTTATCAAATTTACTAATAAACATTACTTTATTAAATTTAGTTTAATTAAACTTGAAAATTTTAAACATTTTAAAATTCAGATCATTTCTTTGAGGAATTCTAGTTGGATTCATGCCCAAATTGTGTTTGTCTTTGCTTGTAGATGTTTTGGAGTCTTTTTCTTCTTCTGAGTTTGTGTCTTGGGCATCTCTGGATTCATAATAGCTTTTTATTGTTGCTGCAGTTTAGTAATTTTTCCAGAGATTTCTTCTAGGCAAACTAGCACCACTGGCCTTGCTGGGAACTCTGAGGGCAGTCTACAGTCCCAGCTCTTCTGGGAAACCTCCAAGACAGTGTTCTGAGTAGGGGACAGGGGTACTATGTCTACAATATGCTCTGAATGACTTCATCCTTGGAGTTCTGGGTGCCAGTTCCACACTCTTGACCCTTAGGGTCAACCCCCTTTCCGTTGGTCTGGGTTGGAGGCTGAGTCCAAGAGTAGCTCTAGACATCCTCATACTCCTGCTCTGGCTTGGTACTCTTTTTCCTAGGCACATGTTCTCAGTTCCTCTGAGAGTCACCGTATTTTTGGCATTGGCTGAGGGCTAAGTCCTCAATCACTTCTCGTCCCTGATACGGCTGGTCTACCTCAGAGCTCTGAATATTGAGTCCATGATTCACACCTGTTACATAGCTCCTGCTTTGGTCACTTGAATTTGTGGTTGTGATAAAGAAGAGCTACCATAGTTTCCTCTTTGGTTTCACAACCACTATTCATTATGGTTTTCTTTATAGGTCATTGTTGGAGCATCTGTAAGGGCAATTGGGCTGAATATACACTGAATATACATACTATATATCTACATCTATTGTACATGCATATATGTATTTGTACATATACATATATATGTATATGTTGCCTCCCTCATCAGAATGCAACATCCTTTAACAGAGGACCTGTTTTTGCCTCTTCTTTGTAATCATAGCACTTAGGACAGTGACTAAAGCAGAGTAACCATTTAATTAATGCTTGTGGGCTGAATTATTGGTCTGTGGTGTGGATATGTTTTCCTGGCAGTGTCTAGTGGGTAGGAAGAATAATACCAGTTCCAACCAGTTTATTTCCCTTGTATTTATCTATAGACTCAAGTATGCATTGCCTCTTCTCCTTGGGACCACCAAAAACAGGTAGTGGACTTTGAAAAATTAAGTCCTAGTGACTTGGTTTTTACATCTTTTCTTCTTTTTTGAACATTTACTTTTTTCTACATAAAACTTTGAAAAGTGACCCCATTCATTCCACCCTTAATCACTGTCCCCTTCTTGTCTTCACTATAATATCTTGTCAATATAATTTCATTGCTAAGATAAGTCTTCTTTTTGTTCCTGTGAGTTAGCCACCTTCCCCATCCTGTTTAAAACCTCATTTCTATACTAATAGCTGTTTTTTCTCCAAAAATACAGTCTTCTTAGTTTCATGGAGGTAACCTGCCTTGTCCCCAAGAGCCTTATACTACTTACTATACTGCAGATCCATTTCCTGGGCCCTTAATCCTTTAGCTATCAGTTACAAGTCCTTGTCACCACCCTAGGAAAGGCGAGGGCTCCCTTTGAAATAATTCCCTTCTCTCGCTCTTCCCTCACTGCCTTCTACTCAACCACATCTTTTGATACTATGTACCACCCTCAGAACCTGAACATGACCAAGATAAAACTGTGGAGTCCAATGGAAAGGACCATCCCTTAAGTGACTGGGGACCCCTGGGTTTTAAGATTTTTATGCAATGTGAAATAGGAATAAAATGAATTTCCAGAACAACCTCTGGAAAGAGAATGACAGCTGTCTCACAAGGATATCAGTGCGGTCTGAGAGATGTAGAGTGAAGCAAACCGCAGCTTGCTGATTGTGAATGAATGCCATGTGGTTAGGTCATTTCTAACAAAGCTGTACTACAACAAGGAGATGTGGGATTTGTTCCAGGACACAACAACTTAGAGACATCAATAGTATTTATATTCTTTCAGCAGGTAGGAAAGAAGGTAAGCTTAGCACTATTCGCAAGAATGATTAATTAGAATAGGAAGCTACCAGATGGCATGTTTTTTACTCCCTTACTTCTAGACTCAGGTTTTTAAAGTATAGGTCTGGGTGACCCTAGTTACACCCTCACCCGAATGAATTTGTTTTTATTAGTTGATTTAAGTGTGATTTCTATGCTATTCACCCTAGGTGTATTTGGTGGTACCTGACCTAGGTTCCAGAATTAGTAGTTGTTACTTTGATTTTTAGTGCCAGCTAACAGGCTCCTCCTCCTTATCCTCAACCTTCTGACTGAGTCATTGCAGCTGCTGGAAAAGGGGAGGAATCACCTTTATTTACCATACTTGAGAAAAAGACTGTCATAGGTACTATTTAATAAATGTTTAACTAGCCAGGGCATTTATATTTTTGATAAAAACAGATAAAAAGTTTCACAATGCCACACTAAGAAAACTCCAGCCATTGGACACCTCCTGCATCCCTTAAAAGGTACATCTCTGGCAAGAGTGAGCAAATGGAGGCAAGTATTAGCTTTCTTATGACTGTGGGAAGAAGCAGATTTTTCTTTAAATCAGTAATATTCCTTGGTATGAAGCATTCAATTTCCCAAGAGAATGATGACACTTTTAATGTGAAAAACATAGCTTTGAAACAGATAACACTGTCCTCATAAGATCAGTCTCTTAAAATTACAGGTATTCAGTTTCCTTTTCAAGATTTATGTTAATATAATAATTATATTAGGGTCATCAGGCAGGTAAGTGGTTCATAGAGGGAGACTGCAGATTTTTTTCCCTGAAAATCTTTAAGATTGAATCATTTCAACCAGCATTTATTATATACCTACCATGGGCTAGGAGATACAAGAGATAAGAGGCTAGAATACCTTCCCTTGTGTAACACCCCTCCCATCTAGGAGGGGGTTGGGTGGTTCACTGAAAGACACTCCTTGATGTTATGATACATGTACAGAAAAAGTCGGTATTCCTGGTTGATGGAGTAACTTTTGAGTACCTGTGGAGAGCTGATATCAGAAGGAAAAAGCTTAATATGGCCAGTTACTTCCATTTGGGTATGCATACTAAGTTCCAGTTCAGCAGCCATTTAAAATGCTTTTCTTCTATGCATAGTAAGTAGACAGGTAAGAATCACGGTTCCTCCATTCACTCATTTCCAGAGGCAGGCTCATTCAACATCCATGTGGGTCACTTGTGCATGCTCCCAGGAATAAAAACTCATTCAGGAGATAAAACATGTGTGCTAACAAATGCTATATAAAATAATTAACATGTTAAGTATACAGGAGAGCTGCAAACCAAGTCCTGTGATAAGAAGAAGAGATATTTTTATTTGAAACCACAAAAAAAATCTTCACAGAGAAGATGGTACCCACAGTGGGCTTTGGAAATGAAGTGGGATTTTAAGAGGCTGATATAATGAAGAAAATTGGGTATACAACTTGAGATGGGGAAGGAAGAAAGGATAAGCATTTTTCTACTAAAAATTATTTAACTTTTTTAAAATTTAGAGTTCCGAATTTTCTCTCTCCTTGCAGCCCCTTCCCTATCCATAGAGAAGGCAAGAAATATATTATCAATTATATATGTGAAATCATGCAAAATGTATTTCCATATTATCTAGGTTGAAAAAAATATAATGAAAAAAATTATACTTAAATTTGCCCTCTAGTTCATTAGTTCTCTCCCTAGAGATATGCAGATTTTTTTTCGTCATGAGGCTTTTGGAATTGCCTTGGATCAGTGTCTTCATCAGAGCAGCTAAGTCACAGCTGATTATTGTTGCTGTTACTGTGAACAATACTCTGGTTCTGCTCACTCTGCATCAATTCATGCAGGTCTTCCCAGGTTTTTCTAAAACCATCTTGATCATCATTTCTTATAGCATAATAGTATTCCATCAAAAGCATATACCCCAACTTATTCAGTCATTCCACAATTGATAGGCATCCTCTCAAATTCCAGTTCTTTGCTACCACAAAAAAGATCTGCTATAAATATTTTTGTACAAATAGATCCTTTTCCTTCTTCTTTGATCACTTTGGAATATAGACCTAATGGTGGCATTACTCGGCCAAAGGGTACTGTATCAGCAAGCACCCTAGTATATCCAGGGTGGCTGCTAGAACAGGTTCTTAGATCTGCTTTTCGAAAGGAAAGCAACTCAAAATGGGTTAACAATCTTACTTTAATCAATCAAACATATATCATTTACCTAGTTCAGGGGAAAAAGTCAGCACCCTGAACTTCAGAGACTGCAAATAGAATACAAACAGAAGTTGTAAGCAGAAGTTACAAGAAGACAAAGAAACAGATTAGCAGTCGGGCTTCCAACCATCTGACCATTACATCCATACCTATTCAGTTACCAGAGAGGGAAGCACCAACATCTGGGTTTTTCCAAAGCCAGGGGACTCAATGGCTTCCCAGACTCTCATTTGGCCAAATCACACAACTCTTCTCAAAGTGAGCCCCAAAGCAAAAACTCACATCAGTATAGCCTTCTCCTGGATCAGAGAATGTCACAGCCCTCTTGACCCACTGCTCAATCACAAAGTAATAAGGTGTGGGCATTCCTGAAGAACAAGCCTCCCACCACAGGCTCCATGTGACCACATTCAGCCTATTAGGGGGGCAGAGTATACTTTCAAATCAGGGAAGGTTCTCAGAGCCACTTAAACCTATCAAAGGGCCTACGGGTAGGGAAGATCTTCAGATTCCCATAAAAGGTACAAATAGTTTTATAGCCCTTTGAACATGGTTCTAAATTCTTCTCCAGAATGGTTGGACTAGTTCACAACTCTACCAGTAGAAGAGTAGAGTACCTATTTTTTCCACATCTCCTTTATCATTTATCATTTTCCTTTTCTGTCATATTAGCCAATCTGATGAATGTGAGGTGGTACCTTTGAGTTATTTTAATATGCATTCCTCTAATAAAGTGATTCAGAGCATTTTTTCATATGATTATAAATAATTTTGATTATTTCTGAAAACTATCTGTTCACACCCATTGGCCATTTATCAATCAGGGAATAATTCTTACATTTATAAATTTGACTTCATTCTCTATATATTTGAGAAATTTGCTGTTCTGCTTTCCCTCTAACGGTGGATACATTGGCTTTGTTTCAGCAAAAACTTTTTAAATTTCTCATGAACAAAATTATCCATTCTTCCCCATGATCTCTCTTTCTCATTTGGTCATAAACTCTTCCCTTTTCCATAGATACGACAGGCAAAATTTCCCATGCTCCCCTAATTTGCCAGTGATATCACCCTTTATGTATAATTGTGTACCCAATTTGACCTTATCTTAGTGCACAATGTGAAATGTTGGTATATACATAGTTTCTGCCAAACTGCTTTCCAGTTTTCCCAGAAATTTGTGTCACATAGTAAGTTCTTGTCACTAAAGCTTAGATCTTTGAGTTTATCAAATACTAGATTCCTATGGTCATTTCCTATGTGTACAATATATCTAATGTATTCTACTGATTCACTACTCTATTTCTTAGACAATACCAAATTGTTTTGATGATTACCACTTTGTAATATAGTTTGAAACCTGGTACTGCTAGGCTGCCTTCCTTCATATTTCTTTTCATCGATTCCCTTGATCTTCTTGACCTTTTGTTCTTCCAGATTAATTTTGTATTTTTCTAGATCTACAAAATAATTCATGGGTAATTTGACATAGCATTGAATAAGTAAATTAATTTAGGTAGAATTGTCATTTTTATCATATTGCTTCAGACTAGCCATGAGTAGTTACTGTTTCTCCAGTTGTTTAGATCTGTCTTTCTTTGTATGAAAAGTGTTTTATGATTGTGTTCATATAGTCCCTGGGTTTGCCTTGACAGGTAGACAACCAAGTATTTTATATTGTCTACAGTTATTTTAAATGGAATTTCACTTTCTTTCTCTTCCTGGTAGGTTTTGTTGTTGATATAAGGAAATACTGATGATATATGTGGGTTTATTTCATGTCCTGCATCTTTTGCTAAAGTTGTTAATTTTTTCAACTAGTTTTTTAGTTGATTCTCTAGCACTCTGTAAGTAATTCATCACATCACCTATAAGAAGCGATAGTTTTGTTTCTTCGTTGCCTGTTCTTGAAATGGGCCTTTATTAAATACCTACTAGAAGCTAGGCACTGTGCTAAGATCTTTACAAATCTCATTTGATCCTGCTATTATTACCCCCATCTTATGATTGAGGAAATGGTGGCAAACAATTTAGAGGCAAACAAACAAGTGACTTGCCCAAGACCCCAGAGCTAGTAAATGTCTGAGACACTATTTGAACTCAGGCCCTCTGTGACACCTAGCTGTCTCAACCTAGACAGGATGAACTAATTCAAGAGCAGAAATCTTCTACAGTTAGAACTTGGTGCCAAGTGGTCAAGCTTATTAGAGTTCCCTCTGACAGTTCCTAACAGTATGGGTTTCAGTCCTTGAGGTCAACTGAAATTCTATTCCATTCACTAAGTTGTTACACAGATGGTAATAATATCATTTAACAAGAGCTCTTCTTAAACACATCCAGATGTCAATACCTAGGTTTATCAGGAAAAGGGAAGGAAAATTAAACACCCACTAAGTGGAGGCACTATACAAAAGCACTTTACAGATATTAACTTATTTACTGCTGGTGACCTTGCTCAAGCCTCTAGCTTGAGTTTAAACACCACTTCTAACTCATTCAAGAACTGACTTCAGTAACTATGGTGTGGGAAGTTACAGTTAGGAAAGAGGAAAGAGTCAAAACCTTAATTCAGTACTGGTGCTGGTTAGGAGTGTTCCAGGCAGAAACAGGAGTGGAACTATTAAAATGATTATGTGTTAGATAACATAGAGGCTCAATTGTTCTACTGACGGGACCCATCCCATTTGAGGAGAAGGAAGGTGCAAGAGAGCTAATATTCACTCTAGAACCTGTCTATACTGTTGCTCCTACTAGGGCTGCTTGCCCCCTCTTCAGTAATGGAGGAGCAGATTAAAAGATAGGTAACACCGATCTGAAGAAAAGTCATTGGTTTTCCCAAAGACAGGAGATCTCAACTTTCAAGTTGCTGCCTTATGATGCTTCTTATTTCTCATGGCTTTAAAGTTGTGGCTTGTTTTCTAAATATCTTCTTCTAGATAAGAGAGGACATTGTGCCCTGCTTCTTTCCACAAGTGTGGAACGCTAAATATAACTTATTTTTTCAATGTGTTGATTAGTTTTTGCCGTATTTGTTTATTTCTCTTCTTAAAAAAAATGCTATGAAGATTGGCTCTTTGGCAGTGGGAAAAGGAAGAGATATGGGGAGGGGGGAACATAGGTCAGTCAGTCAATAAACATTTCTTAAGAATATACTCTGTGGGGGCGGCTAGATGGCACAGTGAATAGAGCACCGGCCCTGGAATCAGGAGGACCTGAATTCAAATCCGACTTCAGACACTTGACACACTTACTAGCTGTATGACTTTGGGCAAGTCACTTAACTCCAATTGCCCTCCAAAAAGAAAAAAAAAGAAAAAAAAAAGAATATACTGTGTGGTTCACTATGCTAAGTGCTAGAGATACAAAGAAATGCCAAGAGACAGTCTCTGCAAACAACTATATACAAACAAGATAGATACAGATATAATTAAGAAAGGGAAGGTATTAGAATTAAGGGAGTTTGGGAAAGGCTTATTGTAAAAAGTAAGATTTTAGTTATGGCTTGGAAGAAGCCAGAGGGTGCAGAAGAGGGGAAAGAGAGCTCCAAGCATGAGAGACAGACAGTAAGAATGCCCAAGACTGGGAGATGGGTGTCATAATGAGAAACAGCAAAATAAAAGAAATTAACAATGGAAAAGAAACAACTTCCTTTCCCAACAACCAGTGTGGGTTCCCTTTTCCCTGTACTTACCAAGGATGGATATTGAATTTGAGGTGCTATTAGATCCAGAAAGAGTCCACCTGGATCCTATCCTCTCTCATATTTTCAGAAAATTGCTTCCAAATCCAAGAGAATTTGGCATCTCACTAAATAAGGACCCTACAAATAGTCATATTAGCTGACATTTATGTAGGGTTTTTAAACTCTGCAAAGTACTTTCCATATGTAACTTATTTCTGTTGTTTATCTCACAGAATGAATGAATGAATAAATGAATGAATGAATGAAGCATTTATTAAGTGCAAAGCACTGTGCAAAGTTCTGGAGATACAAACAGAAAGTAAGATAGGCCCTGATCTCAAGGCTGCTCACATTTTAATGAGGAGACAATATATATGAAACAGTTTCAGCTGAAAGTCAGATGAAAAAGTCCTGTAATGCCTCTTCTTTAATGTTATTTCTACTGATAAAATCATACCAAGTTTCTGACACTGAACCATTTGACAGTGCCGAGGACTATGGTGGCCAGAACTTTCTTTCCAAATACCGAGTAGCTGTGGCTATGACCTCTCCAGAAGGAGGTTGCCAGGCTTTGTCACTACAGGGGTCACTTCCATGGATGGTGGTTGAGGACACTGGGCTGGAAGCAACATTCCTCCCAAGGTTCTTGGACTCAGGGTCCTAGTCTGTCTCCATAAGGGTATAAAGGGAGCTGATGGTCAAGGAGGTGCTGGTCATCTGACTTGCCTAACATATACTGCCTCCTGTCTCTCCCTCCGAGTACCCTGCTGCTTTAGCTAGGCTGTTTTCAGTGGTTAGTTGAGACAGCTGGCCCCCTCTTCACAGGAGTTGCTTTCCTGGATGGTGGCTGTGAGGGCCAAGCTTGAGGCAGACCAGGGATCAGATGGGTGCAGCCAGCCTCCTGTGCTATTTGCCTTTTGGAAGGACTTAGTTAGCAGTTATTGCTGATAGTGATGAGGAAGGTGAGTCCCATCTTCACAAGGATTTCTCCATTCAATGATGGCTATGGGGACTGGGGGGCCTTGCTATTCCCAAGGCTCTTGGGCTCAGGTTCCTGGGCTGTCTCCATCAGAGTTTTAGGGGAGAGAGTGGTCCTGGTGGTGGTCTGACATTCCCTTGGGGTGCCTTGCTGCTTTGGAGGGATAACAGTAACTTACTGTAACTGCACAATAAAAGTATCAATTGATAACAAATGTAAAATCTAATGTCATACTGAGGGGCTTTTTATTTGTCAAGAGCTTTCATAATTCTCTCAGAAGAAACATGTTTTCTAATCTGTCGATAAGGAATTAAGTATTTGCGAACCAATGTACCTATTTGCAAATAGGCCAATTAGCATTGCCCAAATACAGTCTAATCCCTACTGTAGTCTCACCTGGTATATACATGTATATGCTTCTATATCTGTCCTTTACCATATTCCTGTTAATGTAAAATAGGAAAAGGGGGAGAAAGTTGGTCAGTGCTAACTTCCCTTAACATCTAGTGGCAAATAACACAAACAAAGGCCTCATCTTCTAAATTCATTGATTTCAAGCAGGTCTTTCCTGGTAGCACCATTACAGGGGACTTAGGGCTAAGTACATTTGTAAACAGTCCACTGCTGCTGTTTGAGGAAAATAAAATTGTTTTGAGGGGGGGAAAGGAAGAGAAAGTCTTGTTAATGATTGGTTTCCCTGCTTATATGTCACCTTGTCTCATTTTCCTGGCCTTTCTCTGGATGCCCGTGCTATCTTCAGCCCCCTGTAAGAGGGAAAATCAGTCCCATGAACAACAATGGAGGGCCAGGTCCAAAAAGACTGGAGGACAGACGCGCTTAACTTCCACCTCAGCAAACAAATTCAATTTTGTTAGATAAACCATCCCCAAGGATGTAGGGAATTAAGGCTGTTGTGATTTTTGTCCTGTAATTCCAGAATGTACTTCAATAGTTGAATAGGAAAAAAAAATTGATATTAATTGTAACAGAGCACAAGCCATTTTAAGACTCCCCGACCTTCTTAGGCAAGACCAAATCAAATACTGGAAAGACTAACAACACCCATTATGGTAAAACTGGATAAAGTTTTTCTTTTAGTTTAGATCTACTGATACTAATCCCATAATCAATTAAAATCTCCAACATGTACCCAGGGGGAAGGACATAAATGTTTCATAATAGCAGGTGTCTCTGAGACAACTTGTCAAAGTATATCATCCTGCAGAAGACATCATTAGCAATGTGCCAGATCTCAAAGGGGGTTAGGCATAAACTAGGAGACCAGAGTTCTAATACTGACTCTGGTGTTGGTTTACAGCCGACCCTGACAAGCCACATAATCTCTGAACCTGTTTTCTCATCCATAACCTGAGGGGATCAGATTAAATAATGAATGAGTTCCCTTTCAGCCCTAAATTGCTTTAAGAAGGAAAGGAAGGAAAGAAGGAAGGGAGGAAGGAAGGGAGGGAGGAAAGAAAGAAGGAAAAGATCAAGGGATGAGGGAAAAAAGGGAAAGAAGGAAAGAGGGAAGGAAGGAAGGGGGGAGGAAGAAAGGGAAGGAGGGTTAAAGAAAAGGAGGAAGGAAAGGAAGGAAGAGAAGGAAGAAGGAAGAGAAGGAGAAAAGAGGGAAGGATTTACTGAATCTCTACTATGAACTAGGTACTGTGCAAAGTGCTTTATTACCCTATTTGATCCTCCCAACAACCCTGAGAAGGTATTATCCCCATCTTACAGTTGAGGAAGCTTGAGTCAGACAAAGGTTAAGTGACTCACCCAGGATTACAAGACTAGGGCGAAAATGTCTCAGGTCAAATTTGAACCCAAATCTTTCTGACTCTGGGCTTAGCCCTCTATCCACTGTACCACCAAGCTACTTAGGTTTCCTTATAGGCTACTGTCAATACTAAGGATAATGTGATCTTTACTTAATTCTAACTCTAATACATAGAAAAAGTTTCCCTAATCATTTCATCCCCAAATGAGAAATAAATTATCACATTGAAGAAACCACAGGAATGTGGAGCAAATATTTTCAAATTCAGGCTACTGGAGTAATTTCCCTTTTAAAAAGGTAAATGGGTGAATAGTTAGTTTCCTGGAGTGAATTCCTAGTGAATTTTTGGATCTGTCTCCAATTAGCTCCTGGGGAAAAAATAGTATTTGGGAGCCATGTACACAGTGTATACCATCAAAAAAACAGCAGAAACAGCAAAGGGAATTTGGAATACAGATCTGTGATTGCTGGTGTGGGGGGCTCCTGGTGGGAGAAAGTTCTCCACCAATGGAGATGGCAAGTCATCTATAACTTTGTAGATCTTTGTCTGAGGTCCACAAGCTAGGCACAGGCAGTAATGACAGCAGACTTCAGTTATCCAAATATCTGCTGGTACTTTATGCCAAAAGCAGAGCAATTAACAAATTCTTGACTTGCCTTAATGATAACTTAATCTGTCCCAAGGTAATGAATCAAGAGGAAATCCTATACTGGCTTTGATTCCAGGAAGGAAATGGGTGAAAAATGATGAGAATGTTGGTTCTGTGACAGAGGAGAGGAAAACTGGGCATAGCCTGAAACAACACCCTCAACTTGGGGAAAACAGATTTCTAATTCTCATTTGAATGTCAAATGAATGTCCCCTTTTTAGATTAGAATATTTACTTATTTCCTTATTGAGAATAGAAGCAACATTGGGACAGCTACATGATTATGTCAAGAGTCTGTAACTTTTGCTTTCCAGTGCTGCTCCCCGACAACGTAAATGATATTAGTCTAACTTTTCCAAGTGGATTAAAAAAGGGGTGTGAAAAAGACACAAACAGCATGGATGTTGACATGCAGTAGGACAGAAAGCCCTGGATGTTCTGAAAAATGCTAAAGCATTTTTTCATCCTTTAGCAGTCTGGTGAAACCTGTGGACTCCTCAGAATGATGTTTTTAAATGCATAAGATAATGATACATAGTGTTACAAAAGAAGCCAATAATAGCAAAATACAAATGAAAAAATGTTTTTAAAAACAAGTTCATAGCTCCCAGGTTGAGAAGCAATGATCTATGGGCTTTGCTTGGGCAGGTGCCAAGGATGAAGAGTGAACAGAATCCAAGACTGGGGAACAGGAGATCTGTATCATCAGATTTAGAGTCAATCAATCCATTAACAAGGGAAAGCTGTTTATGTTCTTCCACCCTTAGGATCAAATCTTCACATTATCTACATGATTTGGAGAAACTTGCTTAACACTATGCCAAAAGAATTATACAACTGTGTATACCCTTCAACACAGGAATATCGCTATTTGATACGTTTCCCCAAGGTAATCAGGGAAAAAAGAAAAGAAGCTATATGTTCTAAAATGTTTCTAGCTTCTCTCTTTGTGTTGGCAAAGGACTGGGAATTGAGGGAATGCCCATCAATTGTGCAATGGCTAAACAAGTTGTGGTGTATGACTGTGATGGAATACTACTACGCTGTAAGAAATGAATGGGTTGATTTTTAGGAAAACATGGAAAGAAGAGCATGAAATAATGAAAAATAAAGCGAGGAGAACCAAGGCAACATCCTATACGGTAACAGCAATATTCTTTGAAGAGTAAATGTGAATGACTAAGCTATTCTGAGTTATATGAATATTCAAATCAACTACAAAGGACCTATAAAGGAAGATGCTCTCCACTTCCAGAGAGAGAGCTGGTAAATGGCAGTATGCAAAGTATGGTTTTACATATAATATGTGTTTATGAGTATGTATGTCTCTCTCTCCATATGTATATATATGTACATATACAGCTATATAATATATAGATACACACGTGTCAAATGGTGGCCTCTAGTTTGAGGTTGGAAGGGGGAAAATAGTTTGGAATTCAAATGCAACAAAAATAAAATAAATATTAAAATATATAAAATATCTTGCTTTTTCTCCCTGGATTAGCTGGCCTCTGAGTTTCCCTCTAGATCTATGATCCTGTAACTTTTGACCCCAATCCAATACCTAGGCACCCCCTGCCATACCCCAGTCACACTCACTGGTACAAAGAGATTATAGGCTCATAGATTTAGAACTAGAAGGCCCTTTAGAGGTTACTGAGGTAAGCTCCCTTATTTTATGGATGAGGAAACCAAGATCCAGAGAATCTAAGGGATTTGTCGAAGGTCACACAGCTAGTGAGGAATTACACACTATTCAAACTCAAGTCTTCCTCAGTCTGAATCAGGAAGCACTTTACCCGCTACACCAGTTAGCTTGCCTAGGAAAATATCAGCAACTGCCATAAAAGGACCAAGACTTCTGGAAGCTAGATTGAACTAGACAAAGAGTACACTCCCTGAAGGTTTACTTCCTTTCTGGCCTGAATCTCTGCCCTATCACAGTTACCCCAGGACAGCTGGCATATGCTCTAAGGATTCTCTTCCCAGCTCCTGCTCTTCTAGATGAATCCCAGGTCCCAGGGTCAGGTTACCTCCCCTCAGGTTCTCTGGGTATCATGGAGAGAGGTGGAGGCAATTCTCTTTATTGTCACTGACTCAAGCCCTTACTGGGATTCTTTATACCAAGATTAGTAGTTGAAAGCCAATTTCATTAGCTAGCCTAGAGTAGCTTCTAGAAAAGGATATTCACTAAGGTGGTACAATTAGAAAAGATGGTCTACAAGAGTCCCCTCGAACATCTTTGACACTCTTTCCCATGACTACATATTGAGTTTGGGGGGAAAGTGAGCTCAAGGTTGGAGTATACCTCTGGCAAAAGGGCTTCCAGTTGTTGATTTTCCTTCTGCCCACTCATGGGATGTTCAAGAAGACATCCTTCAGCCAGGGTAGTTTCAGTTCTAGGCACTTTGTCTTGACTCCCAATGCAGGCATCACCATCAACTGATCTGAGGACATGGGTTGGAAGATGGGAAGTCCAAAATCCTCCAGATATTGAGAAGGCTTCCTCCTGCTAAAGGAAGAATGTGCTGGAAATCCATGCTTGCTCCAAATTCTGGAATGTCTCCTTTTCCAATTGGGCTTGATAATTTACAGGCAATTATCACAGTCTTCTGTAGTTCAAGTGCTCTGAAGACCAATAACAATCTAGATTGACTTCTCAGTTTAGACCTGCTCTCATAAGAGTACAGACCTAGAACTGGAATGGACCTTAGAGGTATCTAGCCCAATCCTACCATGATTTTATAGATGCTATAAATCCAAACACGAGCAGCTTTCCAGAAGACTGCTGCTGTGAATAGCTCTAAGGTTCTGATCACACAGTATAGCAAACTCTCTATTTATTCAGCAGGCAACTAAAGCAAACATTTACAGAAACCAAAGTACAGCATTCACAATAATATAACATAACAGCTTATCACTGAAGTGGCCACATAGTTTTAAACAAAAGATATCATTCAGTACAATCATCCTTAAGTAGCAATCCTCCTTAAGGAACACAAAGTACAAAGGTCTAAGTTTTCCCACCCCTAGATCACATTGTCTTAATCTCTCAGTCAAAAAGTCTTCTTTCTTCTTGATTGGAGAATAGTTTCCAATCATCCTTAACTCAATTATCTTTAAGGGGTATAAGGTACAGAGTACAAAGTTCTCCCACCCCTAGATCACAACAAATCATGATCTTGTCAGTGAGCACTAAGTACTCAAGGAGAAGTCTTTTCATATTGACTCAAGGCTGACTCTCGAATTCCATGGTTCTTCTCCTATGGGTCCAGCTCCCTGGATTCACAAGCAGGCAGCTCTCAGCTCCTCGTCTAGTTCCCATTCCATGTTGAAGCTCACAGTGTCCAATCCACCTCAAGTCCTTCACTGTTTCTATTTCTGGGAAGGCAAAGTTTAACAGAGCCAGAACAACATTCATCCACATTGCCGACACCACCATCAATTCACTATCTGCCTGTGAAATCAACACAGACCCACAAACAAGGTCTGAGAACTCAACACAAATGGTCAGTTTAGTCCCAGGACATCTGACACCCTCCCCTAGGACTTCTGTAAACAGATAACAAGAAAATCCTCTTTCAGGGCTTCCAGTAAGGTTTCAGGGCTTCTATACAAAGTATCACAAACACAACAGGACAGAGTGCCTGGCCCCCACAACCATTCCCCTTCTCAGTTCTGCTGTGTCTCAGCTGTGTTCCTCCTTATATATGGTGGTTCTCCTTCCCGGTCTTCCCCTTCCTGTTCCATCGGCAAGTTCCTCCCACCTTCAAATCACAGGGGGCTCAAACAAAGTGCTAGATACTTAGGTAGCTGAAAAAAAGCGCTAAGTAACTGTGGCCCAGAGGGGAATAGCAACTTGCCCAAGGCCACACAGCAACACAGCCTGGATTGGGACCCCAGCCTTCTATTTCCAAATCCAGTATTCTTCCCACTATACCTCTCCTAACTCAGACCCACTCCTCTAACTCAAGTGGGGTGGGCCCTTCCTCACATAGACTTTAGCCTCTTCATCCAAACATATCAGTCTTACTGTTTTCTGGATCAGACACAAATGGACATCCAAACACTACTTGGGACACAATAAAGACTACATGAAATATTTTTTAAAAAGAGAAGGAAAACAGAAGAAAGCCTTCAACATAAAGGTGGGTCCTTCATGGAAGTACATGAATGAAGACCTGCTTAGAGGGACTGTAATCTGTACCACTAGGAAGAGCACCCACGACAAATGAAACCATAAAATAACCTGAGACATCTTTGTTCAAAATTCTGAGCAACCTAGAATTTTTTTTCCAACCAATTTGCTTTCTTTCTTGGAAGCTCACAAAAAATAGATGAAACAGACTTTTTTTTTCTACTTGCTTGGCAAAAACACTGCTTGTCCTGGATGAGTGGTTATTTATAAGGCACACTTAGCTAGCACTTCAGTAAGGTGGGATCTCAACTCTGAGATGTGTGCCACCTCTCCCACGCAAACACACGCACATCCACACATACCAACACACAGGTCCAAACCAAAACCTTGGGGGAGAAGGGGATGAGGAGCACAAGGGGACTGATTTCTTTCCTTATCTTAGTGTTAAGCATAATAACAATGACTCTTTAAAGTTTTAACAAAGCATGGTCTCCATCTACCATGGCCAACAATGAAGGCAGGGAGGTGCAAATAGTGCTAGAGTCAAAGGATTTAGGTCTAAATTCTAGATCTGCCACTTCTTACAGCCTGGGTGACCAGGGGGAACTTCTGGGCCTCAGTTTTCTCATGGGTAAAATGGAGGGAGGGGTTGGTTGCTGTCATCAAATCATTTAAGTCTTATCCAATTCTTTGTGACCCCATTTGGGGTTTTTTTTTGGTAGAGATATTGGAGTGGTTTGTCATTTCCTTCTCCAGTTCATTTTACAGATGAAGAAACTGAGGCAAAGGGGGTTAAGTGACTTGCCCAGGGTCACAGTGCTGGTAAGAGTCTGAGGCCAGATTTGAACTCAGGAAGATGAGTATTCCACTGTGCCATCTAGCTACCTAGACACCACTAAATACCTTTTCATCTCTAAATCTATGATTCTACAATCATTTTGAAAGAAACTGAGAATTGGGCAAGTGTCCCAGGGGCGGGGAACCTGCAACCTCAAGGTCACATGTGGCCCTCTAGGTCCTGAAGTGCAGCCCTGTAACTTTGTATTCAGTTGTACTTGAGGACCTAGAGGGTCACATGTGGCCTTGAGGTTGCAGGTTCCCCACCTCTGGTAGACAACGATAAGTAGCAGCTACATAGCTAGAATTCTACTCAAAACTTTACCTACAAATGATAGAAGATTTAGAGTTGGAACAGCCATAATAGGACAAGGAGTATAACCTCATTTTATAGAAAAGTAAGGCCTAGAAATATGAAGGGACTTGTCTACAGCCACAAGGGTAGTAAGTACAAGACCAGATTCAAACCCAAGTCCTCTGATTCCAAATCCAGTGTGCTTTCCATACACCTTTCCTAATGCAACAAGCCAAAAACCAAAGTTTCTTTTTTTTCCCCTTGGGTAAAGGGAACATTAACTATGGAGTCCGGGTACTTGAGTTTGAATCTTGTCTTTTACTCACTACTAATGTGGCCTTGATTGATAATTAAAGCTTAAGACTTCACTAAAACTTTTGGGATACACCTGAGACTTAATACTTAAAATTCAAGTATACATGGACCCAACATGATCCTTTGGAAACTGGTCCTGATTTCCTTCTAACTACAGTTGCTAATGCCAACCAGGTTAAAGCTGAATTGGAAGGAGCTTTGCTTTAAATTTTTTTTTTCAACCAGTGACAAGTCTTAAGCATTCCAAGTCCAATGAACCTTTGGGAAATGAGGTTGTGGCTGTTTTTCTTCTCATTTATCCTCTGTGAGGTGTAAAAAAAACCACTGATTTTTTTTCTAGTTTATGTAGAACTTGCCTCTTGCCTCTTTCTCTGTTACTCTAAGAGCTGAGCTGTTGGAAACTGATAATAGACTGTACATGCTGTTCCTAACCTCCCTGTCCCATCCCCCTCTCCCCAGCCATATATCCATATCTATATATTCTGGGTGATTCCCTATTAGGGATGAACATAACATACCTCGTGAGCTTTATCTGGCAAATTCAGATGCAAACAGAACTTTAATATCCAGAAAAGAAAACCAGAAGAAGTATGTGTTTATGATTTATGATACTACACAATGAAACCACCACTTTTAGGATACAGCATTCTCTAGATGGGGATGCCAAGAATTAGTTATCTAAATCTTCAAAAGCCCTTTGTATGATTTGAAACTCGTGGTTAGGTTTCATGGACTGACCCATGAAACTGCCCATTTAATGACCTCAAGCTTCTTTTGGAAACAAAGGTCCATTTTATCACCACGGCTCTTCCAGGTGATGTTGGCTGGGAGTCATGGAATACTACTTACCGAAGAACTGATGTAGGGAATCACCCCAGAAGCAATGGAGATGCTTGAGCTGAGGTCAGCAAGTCTGCAACAAGTTACAAACAAGGGATTATGTGTATGTGGTATAAAGAATAACACATGACCAGAAAAAAATGTGATGGCCATACTAAGAGTAAGGTCTAAACAATAGAAATCCCATGTTCTCCATTGGTATTCATCCACAGAATGTCAAGGGAATATAAGAAAGTTTCCTAGAACACTGAAGACTCCTCTGTGGCAGATACATAGGAAAACATAACAAAAGTTGTGCAAGATATCCCACTATTAGAGGGATAATCCCCATCAATGAGCTCCCAGGTTCTTTAGAGTTCCTTAACATTTTCTGGAAGTCTGATGAAGCTTAATGGACCCCCTTCTCAGGACATTTTAAATGCATTACAAAGGAAATCAATTATATTGAAATACTGCTATGATCAAATTTTAAAAAGTTCATAGACCTGCACTTGAATATCCTTTCATTACAATACTGGAATATGGGCCAATGGACTCATTTCTGAAGGTCCAACATCTGAATTCTTCTCTTTGCATAGAACATAGGAGTCACAACACTCAAAGTTGCTCAGGCAGCCCAAGGAAAGTATATGTTTTAAATTATCCAAAGAAACAAAAGGATAAATGCTAGATACTAGCAGAGGGCTTAAAACATTGTTAAGTGCTAGGTTGTGAACCTGAGAGACAGTATTAGCTGAGGGAGAGCGGGCAGTGAGAACGACGGGCATAGATGCAAGAAGAAATGCGTTCAGCTCCGGGTTCTGACACTTGATGGTTGTGTGACCACAGACAAGTCATATATCCTTTCTGTTTGCAAAAGCAAAGCACTTTACAAATATCTGAGTTTTACCTTCATAAGCACCTTGGGTGCTGGTTATTCCCATTTTACAGATGTGGAAGCTGAGGCAGTCAGCAGTTAAGTGACTTTTTGCAGCTCAGTTTCCTCATCTGTAAAAATACCATCCTCCCACAAAACGTGTTTGTAAATCCCGAAGCACTACAGGAATGTGAGGTTTTTTATTATCAAATGAAGGGCTGGGTTTGGGATGATTCTAATTCCCCCCTGAGAGGAGTCTAGGAAGGTTTAAGGAATA
This sequence comes from Pseudocheirus occidentalis, assembly GCA_028646575.1. Classification (NCBI taxonomy): domain Eukaryota; kingdom Metazoa; phylum Chordata; class Mammalia; order Diprotodontia; family Pseudocheiridae; genus Pseudocheirus; species Pseudocheirus occidentalis. The sequence continues at coordinate 144,749,684 of CM053593.1, forward strand.
TAGGAGACGGTAAGTGTTGCTTTAAGTGCAGCCCTTGGAAAACCATTCGCACGAATGTCTTGCCCACTGCCTTTGGAACCCACAACACGCACGCACTCTGCAAGGCTCAGCACGTGTGCGCTGACACCTGCCATCAGGTCTGCTGCTTTCCTCCAGATTCTCCTGGCTCCCTGGGCACAAATCCAGGCTGGGCTGCCCACGACCTAACGCCTTCTTCCAGACACGGTCGTGGGTACTGTGGATCTCTCTGCTTTACCCCCGCCCTCATCATCACCCACTCTCGTGTTTGGGGAAGTTAGGCTCCCTCGCGCTCTCTTTCGCCCGCCCGAGCCTCTTCCCGCCCTGCTCCGATGGGTCAAGAACCAGAGAATTCACTCCAGCAGCAGAGGCGCGCTCCCCGAGCTGGCCCCGCCTCCTCCCTTCCCTGGTCACGTTGGCTGCAGAGCGCATCCAGGCTGCGGGGGCCTTCCAGAGGGAGGAGACGGGGGTAGCTGAGGGGAGAGGGGTCACGTGAGAGTAGGAGTCTGACCTACTTTACACCCCCCTTCCTGCATCTGGCGCATGCGCAGAGGACCACCTCTCTTGTTCTCTCCGCCCCTTGCCCGGGAGATTCACATGGAAATACATGTGCCCTCCTCCCCACCCCCTTCTTTCCTCGGGCCAGGGTAGGCTTGCTTTGGGAAGCGTTGGGCGCAGCTGGAGGGGTCAGCCTGTTCCGCTACCTTCTAAGTTAGATCTGATAGCAAAACCAGTCGGTGCAGCGTCCCCACTTCCTAACTTGCAAGCATTTGCAAGCGTTTCTTTGCACCCCTCAGGGCTTTGCAAATCCTAGCTCGCTCAAGGGGTGCGGGAGTTGTTAGAATTTCTGCCACATTTTTCCCGGTTCTGCCCTTGCTCCTCAAGCTTCCTGGTATATTCTCCCCAATGATGTATTTTTACCCCAAGGAGTAAAAGACATCATCACTTAGCTTTTCAGCACAGTTGTTAATCTCTGTGTTAGACTTGTAACTGAATTAGCTTCTGCTTATTACCTGTGTGACTTCAGCCAAGGCTCTTCCCCCCACCTGGGCTTTAGTTTCATCAACTGTAAAATGAGGAAGTTCAATTAGTCAACAAGCAATTACTATGCTGTGGGCTGAGATTATTACAAAGACCTTAGTTGCTGCCTTCAAGGAGCTTATTAAGGGAATTAACATTAAGTACGTAAATATGGTCTCGTGCATATATGTATGTTTTCACATATACACATATCTGCATGTATATGTATATATGTACACACACACATATATATGAAACAACTTGTGATTTCACTGATATTAGTAACTATGGGGAGGAAACTCCCTCTACCAGTACAGGTTGGCACCTTTTCTGCATTTCATGATTGCAGAAAGTTCTCTAACCCACTGAGAGGCTGGGACTTGTCCACACTTACACAGGTTTAGTCAACTGGGGACTCCTATTGAGAGCCTGTCTAAGGAATTCCTGCCTTTCAGTACTGCCTCTGACACATATGGGCCATGGGACCCTGGGCAAGTCACTTAATCTCACAATGTTTTAAGCAACTCTCTATGACTAAATTTTTGGGACTAAGCTGTTCTGCATGGGTAGAGAAATTCTTCCCAGGCCTGTCCAAGAAAAAAAAAATAGAGAGAGACTGGACCTGGCTCTGAATCTCTGATCCTCTCCTGACTAAAAGAAGGTGGATGCAGGAAGTAGGAAGGAATAATCAGAGATTGAGTGTTTGACGGGTCCTTGGAGACCACTAAATCCAATCTCCACATTTGACAGACAAGGAAACTAAGGAATAGAGAAGTTATGTAGCTAGTGTTTCTAAGGTAGACTTAACCTCAGATCTTCCAGATCTCAAGTCCTGTGCTCCATCCACGTTTAACTATGTCTAATGTTCCATGCAATGTCAAAAGATCTAGAGAAAGACTTGTAGCCGTGGGGGTTGGAGCAATGCTTAGGACAAAACTCCTATAACATGAGACTTGAACAGACTGTGATCTCTACCTCTGTAGGAAGCTCTTGACCTCTGCCTCCCCATGAGGAATGACCTGTCTAGCTTCTGCTTCTTGCACAAAGATAGTCAAAACAAGGAGCATTCTCTCCCTACACACTAGGGTCAATAAGAATATGAATATAACAGCAAATCCATTTCCACTATTGGAAAAACTTTGCTGTTGTTGTTGTTCAGTCATTTCAGTCATGTTCAACTCTTCATGACCCCATTTGGGGATTTCTTGGTAAAGATGCGGGAGTGATTTGCCATTTTCTTCTCCAGCTCATTTTACAGATGAGGAAAGTGAGGCAGAGTTATGTGACTTGCCCAGGGTCACACAGCTAGGAAGTGTCTGTGTTTAGATTTGAACTCAAGGAAACAAATCTTCCTAACTCTAGGCCCTGGCTCTGTGCACTAGGGCGCCACCTAGCTGCTACTGAAAAAAACCTCAAGACATGCTATAATACTGGTAGACCAGTAATTGGTAGTGCTACGCATGTGTTATTCACTATGGCTTTTAACACTATTAACACACTTTTAATGTTACGAATGTGATATTCATTTGGGTTTAGAGTCATAGGATCTTGATTGTTTACCATTTTACCAATATTGCATAAAATATTGCAATGCACGTTCATCAGATTTGCAGATGACACAAAATCCCTGCTGTCTGGTATCTGGCTTCCCTCAAGTCTTGCCTCATGCAAGAAGCCTTTCTCAGTCCACCTTCCATTGATTATTTCCAATTTATCCTCCATACTTCTGGTTTGTACACGCTGTTTGTGTGTTGTCTACCCTATTAGACTAGGCTCCTTGAGAACAAGGGACAACCTTTCAACTTTCTTTGAATCTTCATCTCTTAGCTTGATGACCAGCACATAATTGGAACTTCATAAATGCTTGTTTGCTTGACTTGGGAGGAGTAGCTAATATGCTAAAAGACAAGTCAAGATGCCAAAAGACCTTGATAGGCCATTGTATTGGGCTGAATCAATTAAGATGAAATGTAATTGGGATAAGTATAAGTGTCCTGCATGGTTTCAACTTCACAAGAACAGAATGGTTTTTTGTCTGAAAAAGATTGCAAGGTGTTTGTGACTTGATATGAGTTCATTATGAGCTAGCAGTATGATGTGGCAACCCAAGGCTAATTTGATCCTGGGCCACATTCCAGTAAGCAGAAGCTCCAGAAATAGGAAGGGGATGGGGCCCCTGTAAGCTGCCCTAGTCAGAACACATCTGGAATGTGGTACTGAGTTCTAGTCAACGCAATATAGAAAGGCTGATAGGAAGAGGCAACCAAATGAACAAAGGCATGAAGCCAGGAATAATCCTAGTGCATTCTGGAGGCTCTAGGACTACCTGTTTTAAAAAAGGGTTAACATCGGGGATTAGAGGAAGATAAAGCTGAATAGGTAAATTTGGGCCAGATTAAATGCCAATTTGGGTAGCTTTTGTTTGAGCAAGGTGCTTGGCACATAATGAGCATTTAATAAATATTCTTAATGCTTTCATCTGATACCTCCCTACCTCAATAAATGCTTTTTCATTCATTCATCCATTCACCCACTCATTCATCTTTTTCATTCATTGTAAGCAATGTAGGGACAAGACCATGTACTGTATTCTATATATAATCCACTCATCCATCATCATATCATCATCATCAAAATCATAGCTAACATTTATATAGCACTTTAAGACATGTAAAGCACTTTCTATACATCATCTCATTTGAACCTCACCATTTCTGTAAGGTAGGAACTATTATCCTGATTTTACACATGGGGAAACTGAGTCAGAGAGCATGTTAAGTGACTTGCCCAGAGCCATACAGCAGTATCACAGAGAGGTTATTTCACTTGAAAACAGCTTATTTTTATAGATATCTTATGTTTTTAATATTATCTTCATTTTCAAATATATCCCTCCTCTCCTTTCCTACTCAGCAAGTCAAAAGTTTGAAAAAGAAAGAAGGGAAAAAAAGCAGTTTGACAAAACCAATTAACACTGCATGATAGTATATATAATATTCCACACCATTCATCTTTCACCTCTGCAAAGAATGAGGAAGATTATATATTATATTTGCCATTATTCACTATGTGTCTGTTGGGTCGTTCCCTTAAGAGTATTGCTGGGGACTAGCCTCCTGATAAATCATTTCAAGAAGCTTAGGGAAATGCTGATTTTCACAGGCACTTCCCCGTCAGTCATTTCCATTACTAAGTTTGTTAGCAACATACGAAATTTAACAGGTCTGGGGAAAAGATAAATGAAAGAGATTTATCCCTCCTTTTTCTCTCTATTGATAGGAATATAAATAAGATGAAAATCTCATTAAAACAGCTCATTATTATTCTCCTCCATATATACAGCATTTAAAATCATATCTCCCCAAACTCAACAACTATATGAACCTTTTCCAAAGCAATATTGAATGTAAGCTACTGGAGGGCTTTTGTCTGTTTTTGAATGTTTGGTCTCATCTTTGTATCATTAGCTCCTAGCAGAGGACCTGGCTCATCTGGTAATCAATGCATAATAAATACTTGATTGATATAGGTCCATCGAGTTGTGAACTGAAACATGAGCTCTATAAATCCAAAGCAATGGAGTAATGATGCTTGTGGATCTGAATAACTTCTTTGGTCCTTCAATGTCAGGAGACCAGTGGAGGGAAATGAGGAGGTCCTCAGATGGAGACTGCATGGTCATCACTACAAGGGGGAATTCCTGCTCATACAGGGGAGTGGACAATGAAATCATATGGGACTGAGACCCACAGTTTAAGAAGTGCTGAACTAGATGACCTCTGGTGTTCACTCCAACTGATATTCAATGATATCATTTCATCCTCTACCTCCCTACCCAAGCAAAAAGTTCATTCCTGAAAACTACAACAAGAGTTCCCCTTGTTCTTGACTTCCTTCATCATTAGATGACAGCTCATTGCCTTTGACATATTGTGATGTGGATGGGGGTGGAGAGAGAGTGGAGGAATCAATATAATTTTTACACATCCTTAGTTCTGAAAAAGTGATTAGGAGGTAGAGGTTCATTCCTGATCAGCCAGACCTGAGGTTTGAACTGAATTGAATTACATCAAAAGTTAATTATCAGGGGAATGGAGCTTTCTATCCCTAAGAGTAAGAAGGGAACCTGCAGCTCATTTTCTCTTTTCATTGCTTGCCCTCACTTTAAAAACATCCAGAATGGGGAGACAAGTCAAATAAGATTGGTTTAAGGTTCTTTCAGTAACGCTTAGCTTGGAGGGGACAAAGTTCAAATCTCATCTCTGTTGTTTATTACCTGTCTATGCCTTTGGGCAGGTCACTTAACCCTTGTGGGCCTTGGTATCCTCATTGGTACAATGTGTAGGAAGACTCAATGACTGTCTGTCCTGTAGTAAGTACATTGTTCTTTGTCCTTCATTTTCAGAGGACCAGTGATATCTTGGGGTGATAACTTGACCCTCGAGTGAATTGTATTTAAGTGAGGCAGAGTTGCACACCCTCAGCCTCACTCTCTCATCCAGCGTTATCACGATTCAGGGACAGGACAAAAGTCAGAATGACTGGTGATTACCAGGGATGCAGTGGATGACCAAGGGTTTAGTCAAATCCTTTTATTAAGTGGATTTGTTCTGTGAAGTTTGGATTCAGTCAAAGGGCTGCACTTGAGGACCTAGAGGGCCACACGTAGCCTTGAGGTCACAGGTTCCCCACCCCTGACCTAGGCATCTCTGATGCCTGACCAAGTTCTAAACACTACAGCACCTGCTTCAACCACCTTCATGGTTGATGGAATGAATTGTTCTCACATTCCCATTCCCCAAGGAGATGTCTTCACATGGTTAGGGTAGACATCCCCTAATTCACCAAAGGGTCTGAGGCCATCAGTTACCCTCAGCCTGGGTTAGTCTATCTGCTGAGTTGGTTTTTAGGGTGTGGCTGCTGCCCATGGTACAGCTGTAAGAGTTGAGTGCCAGGTAGACATCAAAGGTGGATGAGCAGCCTTGTAAAGGGCTCAGCAAACCCTCACACCAGAGCTGCTAATCCTCCCTGAGCACCCACTGGACACCCATACTTTAAGTAGGTACTTAATAAATACTAGCTGACTGACTTCTAGCCCTAGATCTAAGATCCTATGGCATATTGAATGTACTGTTAGACAGAACTGATTGTTGTAGAATAAAAGAAGAAAGAATAGCTCTTGAATGATTGAATGGTTATGGTGGAAGAGGGGGTTACACTTGCTTTGCTTAGCACTGGAAGGCAGAATTAAAACCAGTTTCTTGAAGCTACTGTAGCGAGCCAGATGTAAGCTTTTCAGTACAGTAAGTACAGTGAGTTTCAGTTCAGTACAGTAAGCTTTTCCCAATCCTTCTTAATTGTATCTTGCCTCCACATTAGACTGCAAGCTCTTTGAGGGTAGGGATTGTCTTTTGCCTTTCTTTGTATCCCCAATGCTTAGCACAGTGCTAACAATATAGTAGGAATTTAATAAATGTTTGTTAACTGACTGACCTATCAACATTAAAACAAAAACAAACCTCTTAGACTTGTCAAAAATGACAGGGGCTGCCATGGAGGGCAGTGAGGTTCTTGTAAATGGTAACTTTTTTTTTTTTTTTTTTTTTTTGCTTTTTGAAGGGGAAAGGGCAGGGCAATTGGGGTTAAGTGACTTGGCCTAGGTCACATGGATTTGACCTCCTCCTGACTACAGGGCCTGTGCTCTATTCAACGCACCACCTAGTCACCCCTAAATGGTAACTTTTAAAGCAGAGGCTGGATAACCTTTTGTTGAATTTATCAAAGACTGGCTTCATGCTTTGGGTAAAATTGAACTACATGACCTTTGAAGTCCCTTCTAACTCTGATGTTTGTCATTTTATACTGAAGTAACCTAATATTACATAGCCAGAATATAATTTCCATCCCTAAAATGCAGTGTTAAAAACGGGTTACAATGAATACAGATAATTGTTGATTATCTACACCAGTGGGAAAGAGAGAATTCTCAAGTCATGGTATATTTGACTTTGGAATTCATTTTATTCCTTTACTCCTACTCCTTGGTGAACTTATTGTACCTTCCCATTTGTATTTTGATTCAAATAATGCTAAAATAAATTTTATTCCCCTAGTATACACTGACTAATATAAGAAGCAGCCCAGTGGGATGCTGGGTGGCAAAATGTATGATGAAAAAAATCTAGCCCCATGCAGAAAACTGACATTGTGTCTTGTTTTGCTTTATGTTTGAAAGTGATACCAAAGAGAGTGATCACTATCCATGAGAAAAGGTATGACTGACAGGGCTGATGGTGTGTGACATGCAATACTTTCTGCACTATACACAGAGAATGAGTCTTTTATTTGTCAGCCGAAGATGACATGCAGAGCAGGATGCTGGTAGCAATTCTGTTTCTTATACTTTTGCTTTGCCTTTAAGCCTATTTTGCCTCTATTTTCCCATCTGTAAAATTAGCACTAATCACGGTGTGGTAGGAAAAAAAAGACAGGTCTAGAAACCGAGAAGCCTGCATTCTGCATTCCAACCCCAATTCTGTCTCTAACAAGGTGAGCAACTTTGGGTAAGTGACATTTTCTTATTATGATTTAGTTTCCTCCCTATTAAAAATAGCATATGTTTATATATCACTTTCTATATACCAAGCAGCGTGCTAAGCACTTCATAACTATTATTTCATTTAATCCCCTTTTCTGAGGATCAGACAGCTCTGGGAGGTGGGTACCATTATTATCCCCATCTTACCAGATGAGGAAACTGAGGCAAACAGAAGTTAGGTGACTTGCCCAGGGTCAAACAATTTGTGTTTGAAGCTGGATTTGATCTCATATCTTCTTGACTTCAGGCATAAAATGTTGAACTTGATGAAATGTTCCTCCCATTCTAGACCAAGAGTTCTTAGCCAAAAGTCTACAGACTAAGTGAGGGTGGACTTCAGGGTGTCTATGAACCTAGATGGGAAAAAAAAGTATTTTTTTTCACTGACCTTCAACTAAAATGTAGCTTTTCCTTCAATTACAATAAAAATGTTCCTCTGAGAAGGGTTGTAATGGGAATCTGAAGCTCTTTCCTGCCCCTATCCTTTTGCTTAAGTGGCTCCATTTGTTCCCTGTTTTGGTGGTCATGTGGAGCCTGTGGCAAAAGGCTTGTTTTTTGGGAATGGCCACACCTTGTTACTTTGTAATTGGACAGTGGGTCAAGAGGGCTGACCCAGGAGAAGCCTATATGTACACCCTGATGTGAGGCTTTGCTTTGGGGCTCACTTTGAGAAGAGTTGTGTGATTTGACCAGATGAGACTCTGGGAAGCCGTTGAGCCCCCTGGCTTTGAAAAACTGAGATGTTGGTGCTTCCCTTTCTGGTAACTTGAATAGGTAACAGATGTAATGGTCAGATGGTTGGAAGCCCATCTGCTGATCTGTTTTTTGTAACTTGTGGTTGTAAATTGTGCCTATAACTTGGGTTTGTATTCTCTGGAGTTCAGGGTGCTGGCTTTTCTCCTGAACTAGATAAATGATATGTTTATTTGAGTAAAGAAAAATTGTTAACACATCTTGAGTTGCTTTCCTTTAGTAAAGCAGATATAAGAAGCTAGCAGCTAGCTGCTCTAGGTATGCTAGGGTGCTTGCTGATACAAGGGTTCCACAGGCTTCATCAGACTATCAATAGGGTGGGGTCCCTGACACATACAGAGAAGTTAAGAACTCTTCTATCTCCTGGTCTGGTGGCAGTTTTGATGTAGTGGATAAAGTGATTTTTTCTAAACTGTTAAGTCTGGCCATGTTGGTCTCCCACTCAATAAACTCCAATGGATCCCTATTACCTTCAGGATAAAACAAATAACCCTCTGTCTTTTAAAGACCTTCATAGCCTAGCTTCTTCCTACCTTTCCAGTCTTCTTAACTCCTGTCTGTGGACTCTTTGATACAGTGATGCTGGTCTTCTTGCTTTTCCTTGCACACTCCATGCCATCTCCTGACTCTCTGGATCTTTCAAATGGCTGTTGAGTCTGGAATACTCTCCCTTCTTATCTAAACATCCCGGTTCCCTTCTCTTCCTTCAAGCCTCTGCTCAAATCTGACCTTGTATAAGAGGCTTCATACAGTGACTGTCAGCACACAATAGACACTATATAAATGCTTATTCCTTCCCTTCCCCCTTCTTACATACTGTCCCAATAATGCTTACTCTATCTTAAATGTACATAGTTGTTTGTGTGTTGCCTCCTCTATTGAAATCTGAACACTTTGAGGTCAAGGACTCTTTTCATCTTTCTTTGCATCCCTATCAATGCCCAGCATTTAGTAGGTACTTAATAAATGCTTATTGTTATTGTCATTGTTTTTGCTTGACTTTTTGTCAGAAAGACTGGCATTTAAACTCTGACCCCAATTCATTAGCTGTATGACCATGGGGAAGTTACTAAAAACATCTACAAGCCTCAAATAATACTAATAAAACTAGCGCTTAATTCACAGAGTTGTTGCTAGACTCCCATGCAATAATAAAAAAGAACTATTCATACAAATACTAACTTTAATTTATCTGAACCCTACCAATCCTACAGGGCCATGATTGCTACTGAAATAAAAAATTGTGAAGACCTCAAATGGCATTTCAGATAATCTCTTAAAAGTATTCTGAAATCTTTGAGAATCATTGTACAGTCCCAGAGTCACTTGGGGGTTATTTGGACTCTTCTTCATCCTGAAACACCACAAGAGGCTGGTTCATTGGCCAACTGCCATGAGGACTTCTGAGGAGGTCAAACCTCAGAGGACCAACTGCCACCCAGTGTGGAATCCTTGTTGCTAGGCAACCACCCTGGAGAAGGGAAAGAAACCCCCTGGGCCTACAAGTATGGGATGGCAGTGTTGGGTTGGATTGGTATTTGTGTGTGTGTATGTGTGTGTGTGTGTATGTATTTAAGGAAAAATGTTATAGATGAAAAGAAATATGGTCCTGAGACAAATTGAAAATAAAATGGGACAATTTGACTTCAGAATGCTCAGAGGGAGGTCAAAGAGGCTCTTTTTATTTACCTTTATACTCATTCATGTCCAAGATGTAATTCCCCCGGAGATAAATCTGTCATTTTCCATGTAGGCTGTTGAGTAACAAGCATTTTTTAAAAAAACACTTTTCTGGAAGGGAGGAAAGAATCAGAATCACAAGAAACTCAGCCTGGTATCCTGCCGTCATAGGATTTTAATTCAACTTAATCTAAAAAAAAAATTTATCATGATTTCCAGTATAGACAGTAAGATATAAAGTCATAGAAGATCTCATGTAATTTACTTATGCTGTAGCAAAGATCTAAAAAGACATCAGATGATCAAAAAATACCAAAAAGAAAGTGTAGTAAGCTCCTCCATCCAGCCCAGGATTGTACAAGAAGATGGCCAGAAGCCTACAGGCCCTAGGAGAAGGGTTGGGCCAGGAGAGGAAGAAGCCAACACAAGCTCCAATAAAGACCCTGAGGCCTTTCCCTAAACTGATTTCATAGGATTTGAAACATGTAAGTAAGTAAGCAGCAATGTTTTAGGAGATGCAGAAAGCAGAGTGAACTTCTTAGGGATTGAAGCCAGGAAGTTCTCAGCTCTGATCTATGAGTGACAATGAAGCATGACCATTGTCCAAAGGTCACTACTTCAGGTAGAAAGAACAGGGCAGAGTACACTTGACACTAATGGCCGCAGCAGGAGTCAAGGTCAACTCAACAATCTGGTACAAATTTTGGGAGGGACTTGGAGAACTAAATTCAAAATAATCTTCAGTGTACAAATAGGGCTTATCAGAACCACAGTAGGGTATGTAACCAACTCTCAGTTGGGGATTGTGTAAGGGAAAAGAGTTGAGAGACATACTGAGGTCAACACCCACATTGGGCCACCAGCCCAGAAAGAGAAACCAGGGATTGTAGCAGAGGGTGGGGCCTGGTTGATCCCAGCTGCTCCATACAGAATTGCAACAGCAACAGTACATCACTACAGGGCCAAGCAGGACCTGACTATCTCATTTAGGATTGTGGGAAGGCTTAGCACAAAGTCTCAATCTAGTAACAGAAGTTGGGAAACAAAATACCTAACATAATGAGGAAATATTATGTTAAGAGAAACCCAACGAGTTAATCCAGAAGAAAGGAATAATTCTATACTACATGCTAGTAGAACCTCCCTGATTGTAAGGATAACAAGAATGGAAGAAACGAAGCAAGAGATAAAAGAATGAAAATTAGAATTGAAAGGTGAGCTTTGAGAAAAAAATCAAAAGAGAAAGATAGTTTAGAACAAAAGTTGGAAAACTATATCCAAGTTGAAGATTCTCTGAAAGACAAAATAGAGCAAAGAGAACTCAATGATTCTACCAGACAACAAGAAATATTAAAACAAACTCAAGGAAAATGACAAATGTTGGCAGAGCTATGGGAAAACAGGTACACTGGTGTGTTATTGGTGGACCTATGAATTGATTCAATCATTTCTGAAAACAATTTGAACTTATGCAGAGAAAGTTACCAAACTCTGTATAACCTTTGACCCAGCTATATCATTTTAGTAGGCTTGTACTCCAAAGAAATAAAAGAGGAAAAAGACCTACATGTATAAATATTTATAACAGCTCTTTTTATGGTAGCCAAAAAATTGGAAACGAAGGAAATGTTCTCCCATTGGGTAATGGCTAAACAAATTGTGATACATGAAGGTAATGTGCTAATTTTGACTCACAACACCAAGAAAATACATATTCTCCATCAGCCACAACCCCACCATCCATACATGGAACCATCAGTTACAGCAAATGGAAAAGTTTTGAATGCTGTTGATAAGTTCACTTACCCTGCTACTGTACTTTCCAGGGACGTACATGTTGATAATGAGGTTGACACATACATTGCCAGAGGTAGCTCAGTGTTTGGGAGGCTCCAAAGGAAAGTATGGGAGAGAAGAGGTATTAGATTGACTACCAAATTGAAGTTGTATAGAATTGTTGTGCTTTCATTGTTATATGCTTGTGAAGCCTGGACAGTATACCAGTGCCATGCCAGGAAACGGAATCACTTCCATTTGAATTGTCTTAGGAAGATACTGAAGATCACCTGGTAGGCAGACACTGAGGTCCTTACTTGAACGAAACTGCCAACCATTCAAATTCTGCTTCAGAGAGCACAACTCTGATGGGCTGACCATGCTGTTCGAATGCAAAATGTACGCTTGCCAAAAAGACTTTTATGGAGGTTATATCAGCTTATACTAAATATGTTCAAAACAGAGTTGATTATTTTTTCCCCTAAATCTGCCCTTCCTCCAATTTTCCCTAGTACTAAGCATTTGAATTGTCTTAGGAAGATTTTGAAGATCACCTGTCAGGTTAAGGTACCAGACAGTGAGGTCCTTATTCAAACTAAACTGCCAAGCATTCAAACTCTGATTTAGAGAGCACAACTCTGATGGTCTCGCCACACTGTTCAAATGCACAATGTATGCTTCCCAAAAACACTTTAATGGAGAACTCACATAGGGCAAATGTTCACATGGTGGTCAGAAGAAGCAATACATGGACACTCTCAAGGTCTCTCTTAAGAACTTTGGAATTGTGTGACATGGGAGACACTGGCAAAAGATCACTCAGCATGGCATGCCCTCATCAGAGAAGGTGCTAAGTAAAGCAGAATTAAAGCAGCTCAAGGGAAACTAGAGATATGCAGATTTAGAGAATCTACCCCAAATGTTCACATGGACCATATGTGCCCCACCTGTGGTAAAACATTCCAAGTTCATATTGGTCTGATCAACCATAGACACACTGTAACTTGATTCTAGCATGGTGATGTCATTTTGGTCCTCTTCCAGATTGAAGGACAACAACCAGTCAACCAATTGTAAAGGAAGAAATAAGAGGAGAAATTTGGGGCCTGGAGGAGTGTAGGAAAGGTTTGGAAGGGCTATGGTTTTGAAGGGTTTTTTGAATGTTTGTTCAGCACCTCTACCTTCCACCAAGAGAAATTGGTTTGAGATTCCAACAGAGGCCATTGGTATGTTCTGGGGAAATACTTAAAAGATATTTCTTGTAGTAGAACATCCCTTAAAGAAGCAACCAGCTAGAAGTTTACTGGAAGTAAAGGAAATGGTGAAATGTGGATGCATTTTGACACTTATAAAAATCACAACTGGTATTGAATATAGCACTTTATGGTTGCAAAGTATTTTATAGATATTGTGACTTGCTTGAGGTCAGTTTAAAGAGCTGAGACTTCAACCCAAGACTTTTGATGCCAAATCTAGTGCTTTTTCCACTATACTATGCTGCCTTAGCATAACATTGAATGTGATGTACAAAGCTTTTACTTTGACTAGGAATTTGTATACCTTTGGTGATAGGGCTATGCTACTAAATAGGGTTAATTCAAAATGGCTTGTTAACTTTCTAGAACCCAGAGATAGATTCAACTGTGACTCATTTTCTAAAGCAAAAATCTCCCTATGAGTAATATTTATTTTACCATGCACACCACAGATTGTGTGTGTGTGTGTGTGTTTTGCTCTTGAGCAAAGTGGAATTGAATATGCCTTGTTATTTTAGAAGATTTAAAATTCTGGGGTTTAAAAGATCTTAAATAATAATTTTTAATAAATATTCAGTTGTTTTGATCAATTGCAGGTAACCAAACAAACACACTTTTTTTTGTTGCCCAGCACCCTCTGGAAGCTCACTTTTCCCACTCCCAACCTCGATGACAGACCCAGTCCATAGAGGTCAGTGGATTACTACTTCCCTTATTCTGAGAATAACCCTGAGAAGTTGAGATTTCTAGTACTTTAACTTCTGAGTCCTCACTGACATGTTCCTCATTATCAGTTAACCACATGACTCTTAGCTTTTAGAAACAGAATTTACTGAGAAAATATAGCAAGAATGTTTAGTACAAAACAGTCCCACCAAACTGGAAACATATTCTTCCCTTAAAAACACAAGTTCATCGGAGAAGAATGGACTCAAACTTAGACATCTTTAAGTTTTTTTGTTTTTGCGTAGCTTTCCACTGAGCTCTGAGTATTGATGCTTTTCAAGAGTCCATAACTAGCTCTTTTTCCTTCAAGGGTCATACTCCATGAAGCTGTTCCTATTCTTGAGGAACTATCTTTCCACATGTACCTTCAGATACTTCCTCTGTCATTGTCCCTCTCTAGCTGCCTCTGGTAGACTCTTATTAAAAATAAAACAAGCTCTTCAATACACATCTACATCATTAGCATTGGGACTTCTGGATTTACCATACTTACAAGGTCACCTAGGTACTCCACTCTTGAAATACACATTTACCCAAAGTCAGAAAAAAGAATAAATAGAAAAGAAACATGTACTGATGAACTTAATGATGGTCAGACGGGGGAACCCAGCCAACTACCAGTCTCCTACCCAGATGCTCAAAGCAGTTTTTACCTCACTGGCCAACAAAGAAAAGAGACTGACAAGTTATACCTTTTGTATGTTCATTCAGTTCTGAATTAGCTCTTCCTGAGTCATCAATTTTTATGACTCCACAGTCATTTATAAGAATTTTCATCACCACAGTACCAAATACTGAGTCATGATGAGTGAAATGGCTCCCTAAAATTTCCACATGGTCTCTAGGACTGAAAACAGAAGGGAGATTACATGAGTATGCTTCAAGGAGTGATCTTCATAGGCCAATCCCACCATTACAGGTATTGTTGTACATGCATTTTTTATTGAAAGATACACAATATAATAACCAGATATGAGGTCATAACATAACAGCCTTTCAGCAGGATTTGTGTTTTTCTGCATGTCGATATTCATCAAACCCAATGCAAAAACAATAGTTAAAAAAGAATTATCTCAATTTTAATTGAGCAGAAAGTTTCCAACAATAAATTCATTCTTTGTTTTTGTTTGTTTGTTTTTTGCTTTTTTGGAGGGCAGTTGGGGTTGTGACTTGCCCAAGGTCACATGGCTAGTTTTTGTGTTAAGTGTCTGAGGCCAAATTTGAACTCAGGTCCTCTTGACTCCAGGGCTGGTGCTCTATTCACTGCACCATCTAGCTGCCACCTTTGTTGTCTTTTTTTTATATAGTTCTGTTTAATCATTGGTACCATACTTTAATGTCTTATTCACATTTGGATATTTTAGTTGTGATTTTATATTTTATATATACAATGTAAGGAATTTAACAGAAGCAGAAGAGATTAAGAAGAGGTTGCAAGAATATACAAAAGAGCCATACCAGAAAGACTTTAATATCATTGATAACAATGATAGTGTAGTTACTGATCCAAAACCAGACACCCTGAAAAATGAAGTCAAGTGGGCTTTAGGAAGCATTGCTAACAATAAGGCTGGTGGAGATGATGGAATTCCAGCTGACCTATTTAAAACTCTAAAAGATGATGCTTTTAAAAGGCTACAGACAATATGTCAGCAAATTTGGAAAACATAACAATGGTCACCGGATTGGAAAAGATCCTGAAGAAGGGCAATGCCAAGGAATGTTCAAATTACCAAACAATTGAGCTCATTCCACATGCCAGCGAGGTTATTCTTAAGATTCTGCAAGCTTGGCTTCAGCCATATGTGAGCCAAGAACTAGCAGAAAAACAGTCTGGTTTTCAAAGAGACAAAGGAATAGAGACCAAATTGCCAACATTCACTGGATTATGGAGAAAACAAGGTTCCAGAAAAACATCTACTTCTGCTTCATTTACTGCACTAAAGCCTTTGACTGTGTGGATCACAATGAAATGTGGAAAATCCTCAAAGAGATAGGAGTACATGACCATCTTGTCTCCTGAGGAACCTATTTGCCAACCAAGAAGCTAGAACCAAATATGGAACAACTGATTGATTTAGGATCATAAAAGAAGTATGACAAGGCTATATATTGTCACCTGATTTATTTAATATATATTCAGAGTACATTATGTGAAATGCCAGGCTGGATGAATCAAAAGCTGGAATTAAGGTTGCCGGGAGAAATATCAACAATCTCAAATATATAGACAGACCACTGTAGTGGTAAAAAGTGAAGAAGAATTAAGAAGCCTTTTGATGAGGGTGAAAGAGGAGAGTGTAAAAGCTGACTTGAAGCTTAACATAAAAAAAGTCAAGATCTTGACAACTGGTCCTATCACTTTCTGAAAAACAGAAGAAGAAGAAATGGAAGCAATGTCAGTTTATATTATTGCTTTCATGATGATGACTGCATCCATGAAATTAAAAAATGCTTGCTCCTTGGAAAGAAAGCTATGGCAAATCTGGACAACATACTAAAAAGCAAAGACATCACCTTGCCCACAAAGGTCAATATAGTCAAAGCTATGGTTTTTCAAGTAGTAATATATGACTGTGAGAGTTGCACTATAAGGCAAGCTGAATGTCACAGAACAGATGCTTTCAAATTATGATGCTAGAGACTTTTGAGAGTCCTTTGGACATCAAGGAGGTCACATTAGTTGATACTTAAAGAAATTAATTCAGGCTATTCAAAGGTCAAATACTGAAGCTGATGCTTAAATATTTCAGCCACATAACGAGAAGATAGGACTCACTGGAAAAGACCCTGCTGTTGGGAAAGATTGAAGGCAAAAGGAGAAGGGGACAGCAGAGGATGAGGAGGATAGTGTCATGGGAGCAACAAACATGAGTTTGGACAGACTTTGGGAGACAGAGGATAGAATGGCCTGGCATGCTATGGTCCATGGTCTCATTTGAATTGGAAACAACTGAAGGACTCAAAAAGAAAAAACCAGGGTGTGAAGGGCTTTAAATGCCAAATAGAGGAGTTTATATTTGACAGAGGTAATTGGGAACTGCTGGTGCCTATTTAATGGGGAGAGAGGATCATATGGTCATTCCTATGTTTTAGGAAAATCACTTTGGAAGGTATATGTGGAAGGCGGATTGAAGCAGATTTTTTCATTATATAAATGAAGACCCCCCCTACCTCTCTTCATTATATAAATTATATAATCATATAAATTTAAAACAAAACAAAAATCATATATTTTAGTACATAGCTATACAGTCCAGCAAATCGAATTTCCACATTGGTCATGTCCAAAAATGTATGTTTCTTTCTGCATTTTAAGCTGGTCACCTGTATATCAGGAGATGAGTGGTAAGTTTCACTTTCTTTAGTACTCATAGTTGATAGTTGCTTTGATTCTAAAATGTTTCAAAGATGTTTTTCTCCATAATGTTATCAGTGTAAAAATTGTCTCCCAGTCCTGTTCACTTCACCTTGCATTAGTTCATAAAGGTCTTTCCAGTTTCCTTGAAATTATCCATTTCGTTATTTCCTATATTCCATTATATTCACGTTAGACAATTTGTTTAACCATTCCCCCATAGGAGAATAATAGCTCCTTAATTTCAATTTTGAGCTACCATGGAAAGAGCTGCCATAAATTTTTGCACATATAGATTCTTTTCCTCTTTCTCTTATCTGGGGTATAAGCTTGGTAGTGGAAAAGCTAGGTCAAAGGGTATGTACAGTTGGGAACTTTGGGGGCATAGCTCTAGACTACTTTCCAGAATGCTTAGAACAATCACAGCCCACCCTCAGGACACTAGGGTACCTATTTTCCCACAGTCCCTCCAATATGTGTCATCCAATAAATGTGAATTGGAAACTCAGAGTTGCTTTCATCCACAATTCTCTAATGAGAAGTGATTTTTTTGTTGTTCTTCATCCTTTGTCTTGAAGAGAACCAGTGACATCATAAGCATTTTTTTTTTTATTTGCTCCTTGAGTTGGAGCTGAGTGAGGCAGGCTTGGGCAAAGTTGTCAGCCAGAAGGAGGAGAGGAAATGGGAGGGGGAGGACTGGGAAGAGGAGAAAGGAAAAAGGAGGAGGAAGAAGAAGAAGGAAGGAGAAGGAGGAGGAGAGGAAGAGGAGGTGAAGGAGAAGGAAGAGAAGGAGGAGAAGAAGAAAAGAACGAGAAGGATACCATTATGTTAAAGACAGTTAATACAAAACCTTCTAAGAACTTGGTTTGCTCCTTTCCACAATTACACACAGCATCCATTGGAGCAGTAGCCTTAAACTTAGATCATAATAGTGGAGGCACAGGTAAAAGAAACATATGTGATAAGTTTTAATTTAATTCACATCACCTGCTCTGATAAGTGATTTAGAGTAGAGATGTCCAATGCTCAGCCTTCCTGCAGCACTAACATGAACCAGATTAAAAAGTTATTGAGAAATATTTAACAAAATAAATTAAAATACAATAAAGGATAGATAATGTATTTTAAAATTAAGTCAATATGTGGTCTGGAAGGGCTATATGTGAATTAGTGATCTCTGATTCTAGTTGAGTCTGACATCACCAAGTTAGAGTGTAACATATTAGAGATCTTAGAAATTATGCAATAATTTATAGTATAGTAGAAAGATCATTGGATTTGGAGTAAAAAATCCTGGGTTTGAGCCCCAGTTCTGTCCTTGCTACTTTAGTTTTCCTCCAGGGTCTTTAATGTCCCTTCAAGTTCTCCATCCCAGTTTCCGCTTGAATTCATTATAATTTACTAAGGGAAAGGATGTGAAGATTGATGTAAAGCAAAGAGCAGGTCAAGAAGCAAAAGTTAAAATTGAACACGGAACTGATAGATTTTAAGAATGGGAGAGTTATTAACAATCTTAGATATGCAGACAATACCACTTTGAGGCCAGAAAGTGACGAACTAAGAAGTCTCTTGAGGGTGAAAGAGGAGAGTGTAAAGGCTAGCTTGAAGCTAAACAACAACAACAAAAAAACCTAAGATCTTGGCAAATGGTCCCATAACTTCAGAAATGGAAGCACTGTCAGATTTTGTATTCTTGGGTTCACAAATCACTGCAGACAGCAATTGAAGCCATGAAATTAAATGATTTCCTTCCTTGGAAGGAAAGCTATGACAAATCCAGACAGTATACTAAAAAGCTGAGACAACACCTTGCCAACAAAGGTCCATATAGTCAAAGTTGTGTTTTTTTCCAGTAGCAATATATGGTTGTAAGAATTGGGCTATCAGGAAAACCGAGTGTCATAGAATCGATGCTTTTGAATTATGGTGCTGAAGAAAACTTTTGAGAGACTCTTGAGCAGCAAGGAGATCAAATCATTCAATATTTAAATAAATTAATTAAGGCTATTATTTGGAAGGACAAATACTGAAGCAATAGCTTCAATACTTTGATCACATAATGAGAAGATGTGACTCAATGGAAAAAACTTTATTGTTGGGAAAGATTGAAGGTAAAAGCAGATGGGGACAGTAGAGGATGAACTGAATAGTGTCATGGAAGCATGAACATGAGCTTGGACGGACTTTGGGAGACAGCAGAGGATGGAAGGGCCTGGCACGCAACAATCCAAGGGGTCATAAAGAGTTGGACATGACTGCCAATGACCTGAAGTCCTAACACCTTTCTACAAGAGAGTTCAAACAGGTGCTGACCTTTGAAAATGGATGCTTTTGTTTGTTTTGTTTTTATACTACGGAGTTTAACTGAACTGTCTGAAAAAGTTTACCAAGAGGAAAAGGGTGTTCAAGGGAGGCCACATCCCTATCCCTGTCTGCCTCTATTTCCTGAGGGCAGGAGGGATGTTGAAATGGAATGACTTTGGAGGTGGAGAATGGCAGCTGAACAAGACTTGAATAATGTGGGGTGGGTACTGCTTGGAAAATTGTCATTAGCACAGTTGCCTTGAGGTTAGAGAAATGAATGTGTTTGTTTTGTCAAGGTATCTAGTTGCCCTTGATGCAGCAATATCACAAGGAAATGTCCTATGGACAAGAGTTCAAAGACAGTCACTATTTACAGCTCAAGTTTGGGGAACCAACTGACATATTGAAGGCAGTATTTTTTTTAAAGGGGACATCTTGTCATAGGACCATGGGATCATAGAAATAGAGTTAGAAAAGATCTGAGAAGCCATCTAATTTTACAGATGAGTAAATTGAGGCCTAGAGAGGTTAAGTGGCATGCTGGGCTATGTAAAAAAGGCAGAGGTGTTGGCAGGGAGGGCAGAGAATATTTGATTCAATTTATTAAATAGCTACTATGTCAAAGGTATCATGCCAGCTCCTGAGGACACAAGGATGAAAAATGGCATGGTCTTTGACCTTAAGGAGCTTAGAATGTACTAGGGAAGTAATAACATATTTTTAGGATAGGATGCAATAGGAGGCAAAGAAAGGATTTAGACAAAGTACTCTTAGAAATATTTGAGAACATTTCTGGGAGAAGAGGGAAGTATTGGGAGGAATCAGAACAAGAAGAGCTTCATGGGCAACTAGGAGGCACTTACTAGCTGTGTGACACTGAGCAAGTCACTTAACCCTGATTGCCTCAAAAAAAAAAAAAAGCTTTATGAAGATAGCACCTGAGCTAAACCTTGAAAGAAGAGAAGGGTTATGAAAGACGGAGATGACTGAGAAGGAAATTTCAGGTATTGGGGATTGCCTTTGTGTTTGAAGGGCATTCAGATCGCAGTTCTCACTAGGACTGGGCAAGCAGGGCTTTGTCCCAAGGTGCTGTCATCCTCTCAGGGACTGTAGTTTTTTCTACCATGTCCTTCAGTCCTCTTTTATATCCATTATTTCCATGTGTCCCAATTACTTTTCCTGGGCCATACCCTGCCAGGTCCTGTCTCCATGGTGCCCCTTTCAAAAGTGCCTAACTTTCCTCTACCCCTACCAAGGAAGGGTTGGACTGCTTCCTTATAGGCCTTGTGGGACTGTCCAGTGTAATGCCACACAAAAGTATGATTTACCTCACATGAAAATATTTCTAATTTTGGCTCTACTTAGGAAGGTAGATTTTTTTTTTGCCATAGAGCCCTAGAGTCTTAGATCTGGAAGGATCCTTGAGAAGTCATTGAATTGAGGCTGTATCTCCAAAAAGGAAGGGAACATCTAAGACAGGGATGGGGAGAACTGTAGACTTGAGAACCCTCTAGGTCCTCAACTGTGACTCTTTGACTGAATCCAGACTTCACAAATCCCCTTAATAAAAACATTTGTTCTGTAAAACTTGGACTCACTCAAAAAGACTATACCCAAGGACCTAAAAGGCCACAGGTTCCTCCCCCCAAACTAGGATACACACTGCCTGTTCTTACTTTAAACCATCCAGGAATGCAAATTCTCCTACAATTGTCAAAAAGATTCTTTTCAACATCTACCTTGAATATTTCTTGATGTAATTGAAACCTACTTCTTCTATTCTGGTTTTTCTTGTCAGTGACAAACAACTATTTGGA
The DNA here is from genome assembly GCA_028646575.1 of Pseudocheirus occidentalis. Lineage (NCBI taxonomy): Eukaryota > Metazoa > Chordata > Mammalia > Diprotodontia > Pseudocheiridae > Pseudocheirus > Pseudocheirus occidentalis. The sequence continues at coordinate 144,770,990 of CM053593.1, forward strand.
GGCCTTTAAAACCCCTCATGGACTTGAAGAAGTTCTATTACAAGTGAGCATTTGCTTCCCAAGGCTAAGGCATTTTGAAAGCTTTAATCTTTTCTGGTACCAAAATAATGAATTGAAATATAATATTGGCACAGGTTAAGGTATAGCTTCACTAGATTGCAGGTATACAAATGCCCAGATTTCTAAATGACTTCTATCCCATTATTCTTTTTACTTTTATAGCATGTCCTCTGATCACTAAAATCAATGGGGCATTTTTCCAATAGCAGGATATTTAAGGAAGAGAAGTACAGATTTTGAGATCTAAGGGCCCTTCAAAAGTCATCTGATCCAACTCTTCCTCCCTATTTCATATCCAAGTAGCGTAGCCACTGGCCTTGCAGTCCAGGAGACTTGGTTTTAATTCTTACTCAATTTTATCTTAATACCTTTAAGACCCTGGGCAAGAAGCATAGCCTCTCACATCCTCTGCTTTCCCATTTGTAAAATGGGTGTAACAGTAGCTTTGTAATAACTACCTCATAGGGTTAATGTGAGGATGCAATGTATATGAAATGGTTTGCAGGCCTTTAAGCAGTGTGCGTGTGTGTGTGTGCATGTGTGTGTAAATTTGGTACTGAGAATTTTAGCTCATACATGTAATTGCAGCTACCACCTGACTGAGTCTCATGGATCTCTGGAGCTTGACTTTTTTGAGCTGTAGTGCCTTAAACTGATTGTTTCTGCATTACATTTGACAATTTGGTGAGCCCTGGGGACCAGTGTTACCAGGGATGGAATGGCCTAGGTCACAAATGCATCAGTTCAAAGCTTCCATACCAATCGTAATGGTACCAGGGCCCTGAGCAACTCATGTATTTCTAGCTAGGGTGAAACAGGGAGACCCAGCCTCATATATGTATGTGTGTATGTGCACATGTATGTTATATAATACATACACTGTATACACACTGTGTGATATATGTGTACCTGCGTAAGTGAATATGCATATCTATGTATATACACACATATATGAACATATATAAATATACAATTGCTGTTATTACAAAGCAGGAAACTAAGGCACAAAGAAGTTAAAAGACTTGACCAAGTTCACACAGGTATTAAGTGGCAGAAATTATCCCATAGACTCTCTGACCCCAAATCCGAGTGTTTATACCCTGCATCAATATGTTACATTCCTTTAGGTAAAAACTGAGAGAACTATGAAAAATTCTTGAAATTGCTTGGGCTTTGAGAGGATATGTTATCATTTCCTTTCTTCTAAATATGAGACTGAGCAGGACAAGAAATGATTCCCCAAGACCCAATTAGTAGCTAAGGGTCAAGACTTAGGTCTTCTGACTCCCGGACCCTTATTTTATCCCTGGTATGCAGTGCAAAGAGCACCGGCTGTGAAGTCAGAGAACCTGGGCTTGAATACTGTCTCTTCTAGACAGCCTGTGTGCCCTTGGGCAGGTTACTCCATGTTGCTGGCCTGCAGATTTCCTCATCTGGGGAAAAAGGAATTTGATTTTGTTCTTGTTGTTCAGTCATTTCAGTCATGTCTGACTCTTCCTGACCCTATTTGGGGTTTGTTTTTTTTTTTGGCAGAGATACTGGAGTGGTTTGCTATTTCCTTTTCCTGCTCATTTTATACACGAGTGACTGAGGCCAACAGGGTTAAGTGACTTGCCCAGGGTCACACAGTAGGTGTCTGAGGCCAGAACTCATGAAGATGAGTGATGCTGAATTCATACCTAATGCTCTATCCACTGAGCCAACTAGCTACCCAAGGGATTAGATCAGATAATCTATAATGTCCCTTCCAACTCTAAACTTATGTTCCTATAACATGGCATGAGAAGTGGTGGTCAGTTACTCTGAATTATAAATGCAAAATGTTTCAAAAGTAGTCAAAGCTGAAAAAATCTGCCTATAGTTTGAGGTGGTATTTTTTCAGATGTAAATTAACTTACCCTTTAAATATGCCTTGGTCTGTGCTGTTTGGATGGCCTAGCATTCCCTCCAACATGCTAGTGATTTTTTGTCACATTTAAAAGAGCTTTACAGAAGGAGGCCTACTATATAAGTTAAAATTCTAGAGGTGAATTTTCCATCTTCGAAGACAGCGGTTCTCAACCTTCCTAATGCCACGACCCTTTAATACAGTTCCTCATGTTGTGGTGACCCCCAACCATAAAATTATTTTTGTTGCTACTTCATAACTGTAATTTTGCTACTGTTATGAATAGTAATGTAAATATCTGATATGCAGGATGCATTTTCATTGTTACAAATTGAACATAATTAAAGCATAGTGATTAATCACAAAATAATAAGTAATTATATACTGTGAAATATTTATTTCTATTTACAAATAAATGAAATTTTGTCTTGAAGCATGGTGTAGCATGGGTAACAGTCTTAATATAACAACAGTAAAGTACATTGCTACATTTTGTGACAGTATGCGTAAAAAGCCAACTTCAGGGTGAAGATTGAGATTGCTTTCTCACCAGATCAGAAATTCTTGGGGCAGTCTTTGCAAGAGCACAATGAAGAGTATCTTCCACAACAAGTCTACTTCTGTATTTAGACTTGATAACCAACAAGCTGGAAAACCCTGTTTCACAAAGATATGTTGTTGGAAATGGAAGAAGAAGGCGCAACACAGTCTCAGACAGAACAGGATAGGACTGCAAACACTTGATCCAGAATTTTGTAACTGGCATTGTAGAGAAATCAGTTCTCGCTGCATCGCTGCTAATAAGTTCAATGAACTCATCTTGTGCTGTCTCAGGAACATCTTCAACTTTGACTGTGAATGGGGTTCTGAGGCAAGTGCAAATGGGGTGGCAGGTAGATTTGGAAAGTACGATGAAATTTTGTCTGCAAGCATGTGCAAGTATTCTTTCACAGAAATTCTCGTCCTAATCCTTTTTTCTGGTTCAATGTCATATTTCTCAAAGAAAGCAGATAAGATAGGCAACATGTAAATTTTATTTTCACCCAATTTTTTTTTTGCCAAAGCTGAAGTTCCATTTGGAATGATTGTATCTTTTCAGACAAATTGAGGCATGTTGCATTTGGTCCTTGCAGTGATAAATTTAACTCCTTCAGGATGGCAAAGATGTCAACCAAGTAAGCTATTTTCTGCATTTCACTTTTATCATTGAAAAGTGCTTCGAACTGCAGTTTTGCTTTCTGATTAAAAAAACATTTTGAGTTCATCACAAAGCTCAAAAAGACGTTTTAAAACTTTTCCTCTCGACAACTATCTCACTTCAGTGTGAAATAGCAGAGCATTGTTCAGCGCATCCAACTTGTTGCACAGTTGTGAAACCAGTCAACTGTTTAAAGTGCTCGCCTTTACAAAATTGGCAGAACTCATGATGCTTTTCATTACTTCTTGTAACTCTTGTGGCAGAGTCTTCATTGCTAATATTTGCCCATGAATCATACAGTGAGTTCCAATGACTTTTGGTGACTCGTTCAGTACCAAACATTGAAATCCAGAATGACATCCTAGCATGGCTGGAGCACCATCTGTGCAAACACTACAAACCTTTTCCCAAGAGATCTTATGCTCTTTCAGAAATGAATCAACTATGTCAAATACATCACATGCAGTAGTTGTCATTTCAAGAGGTTTGCAAAAAAGAAACTCATATTTAAAGTCACCATCATTAATATACCTCACATAAACCATTTACTGTGAACTGTTTACAATATTTGTAGATTCATCATGCTGGATACTAAATATTGGAAATGGATTGGATACTAAATTGGATACTAAATATTAAAGCACATTTAATTTCCTGGATCACCTGATCAAGATTATCAGCAGTCATGTCATCTATTGTTGTTAGATAAGGACATTGCACTCAATTTCATAACAAATTTGTCTCTGATCATAACTCTAACGATGTCTTTGGCCTCTGGCAACAGCAAATCCTTAGCAATGGTGTGAGGTTTCATAGCTCTGGAGATTCTGAATGCCAAATATGAAGCTTCAACGGCTGCTACATTATGTTTGTGGTACTTGCCACCAGTGTCAAGTTTGGCTTTCTTGAGTCCATCAACTTTGCTTCTAAAATAGTTGGTATCATTGCCGGCAAAGCTCGGATGCTTGTAATCAAAATGGCGTTTTAGTTTGTTTGGCTTCATAGACTTGGCTGATAGAACTTCACAACAGATAACACATTGTGGTTTCTCGATTCCTGCTGTAATTATTGAGGTAAAACTATACTGTAAAAAATCCTCATTATGTTTTCTTTTCTTAACGTTCTTCTCTACATGATCCATTGTCATAGGATGATTTGCTAATGAAAATAATATATAACAATAACTTTAATAATACAAAAGATGATACATGGCATAGTTCAGTCAATACAGTCCATTAAAGTTTATCATTGTGTTGTTTTTTTTACATACCTATTACTATCACAAGGGGGCAGTATTCACATCAACCACAGCTGAATATTAAAAGACCAGTCAGCATCCAGATTAAGTTCCCATGTTACAGATATATATATTTTTTTGCAGTAGCTGATGATTTTACAGTACATGATTTTACATTTATCCGGTAATTATAATTCATGAAGTGTCATTTTACCTCCAATACTGCTGTTTTCAACACAGCAGCTGCTCTCTACACATGTGTGACTGGTCTACATAAGTACATTATGGCACCAACCCTGTCACATACACCCGTATTTGTACGGAGTGTATGTGATGGGATTGGCACAATAGTATCATCACACCAGGTACTCATATATGGGCATATCTCCATGTGGGCAGACCTGCCTGGAGACAGATAGAGGAGTGGTGTCTCAGATTCTAAGACCACTGGAAATATGTGTTTTCCAATGGTCTTAGGTGTCCCCTGTGAAAGAGTTGTTTGACCCCCAAAGGGGTCACAACCCACAGGTTGAGAACCACTGTTCTAAGACATCTCAGATACAAATTGGGAGTTAATTTTTAAAAGATACCCTAAACTGAAAAAGTAATATTTTCCCCCTCCTTTCTACTCTGAGAAAAACATAAAGATGAAAATCATGCTCTGCATAACTCTTCAATTATTTTCTGTAGAATATCTAAATTCCTCTACTCAGGATCCATTCCGTTGACTTTTTATGGATTTGAGGTGACCAGAGATTCTCTAAGGTGATGCCAGTAGGGCACAGGCTATTGGCAGGTTCTACAAAGCTGAGCTCAGGATCAGCAATGGACAACATTCCTGTCATCTAAGAATCAGCCTCTCTCTCTAAGAGCTGGTTTGTGTATAGAAGGCTGACTACTAGATGATTAATGTTTTATGACCATAGAAATTCATGGCCAACATTTAGCCAAAGCCTCGAGAAGGTAGTGATGATCCATGTCAGGGGAAAAGAGAGGCCCCACTTAAGAAATCACAGTTCTTTTGGATCTAACTTAGCTGATGCTTATTAAAATTTTTTAAATATGAATTTTTATGTTGACCACCTCTTGGACATCAACAATAAAAATTTTGAATACACCTTATTATGTGTTAACATTCTTTTTATATGTAAATTTTTATTCAGTTAACAAGCATTTACTCTCTCCTATCAACAGGGGGGAAAAACAGCCTAGTAACAAGTACTTAGGCAAAACAAATTCCCATGCTGACCATATCCAGACATGTGAGTCTCATTCTGCATATTAGTACATCATTTCTGGATCAGAGGTCAAGTGGCATTTTTCACCATAGGTCTTTAGGAGTCTTGATTGATTATTGTGTTGATCAGAGTCCTTAAGTCTTTCAGAATACTTGTTTTTGTTATACTATTTCTATGTAACTGTGTCTTATTTTTTATAGCACAGTAGTATTCCATTCCATTTAAGGATATTCTTTCAAATATTATAGGATGGAAATATATGTGTGCATATATGCATATGTATGGTGGGTAAACATGCGCACACATGTATGTGCATATGGGTGCACATATGTATATACACATATGTATATATAAACAATACATACACATATATGTGAGAAAGCACACACAAATTATTTCCCCTCAACATTGCTGCAATGCTGGTTGCTGTTGGAGGACAAATCATTCCCTTTTTAGATTTTTTAAAAAGGTATTGATGCTCTACTTTCCCCTTTCTTAAAGACTGCAGAATTTTAATGGAGACTTCTATCTCCAATTGATTAATGAGTTAGCATGGAACCCTGAATTCCTTGGCTTTTTTTCCTGACGGTTCTTAAGTCATTTCAGTTTTAAAGTTTTGGCTGTTGTTTTGGTGTGATTTTAAAATTCACTGTTCAACAGAAGCCTGAGGGATAAAATCAATAAGACTTTCCTCACCATCCGTCTCTCCGTGTGCAAAGTTAATGTACAGAATATTCTGAAACCAAAAACATTACCAGATGTCTAAAACTAGCCCTGATCATTTGGTTAGGCATGCAATGGATCATCTCTTCACTTTAATACCTCTACAGTGGGGTAGATAGCAGATAGAAAACTGTCAAATAAATTGAGGGAGTTGTCAAATCAGTTATCCCTTTCATAGCAATTTAGACAGGGACTGGAACTAAGGTAGGATACTCCCAGAGTACCTATCACACAATTTCCAAATCACTTGAAATGGCACCGCCAAACTGCAGGGTGCTCCAGACCCATTTCTTTCTAGATTTGTTTGTCTCTGTTTTGGTGGGCAAATAAAAAGTGCTTGGACTTTTGTTAGGTTTGGAAATTCACGGATCTGCTCTTTTAGAGAAAGGGAGGTACTTGAGTGGATTGCTCTTAGAGAGAGAAGAGAATCTCCTCTGCAATTTTCCACATCTAGAAGAGTGGTAAACGTCTGAAAACTATAACATAGGAGAGTGGAGTAACTGTATTTTCCTCCTGCCTATTACCCTACATTTTTTTAAACAGTGCAAGTTAAGTGGGAAGGAGCTGTCCAGCAGCATTAAAATATGTTTGCTTTCTGGAGGGGGGAGACGGAGTTCAAACCACAGGGTGGCACTATGGTCTTGGGGGAACTGTGTAGAACCCTCTGGGGAAACAAAGGATTCACCTAAATGTCAGGGTGTTCCTCCATACTGTCTTACATGGCCTTCTGGATGAGGACTTTTCTATAATAGCCCAAAACTTGAAGGGCTCCACTAGATTTCAAGCTCCTGGAGGGCAGGGACTATCTTTTGCCTTTTTTGTATCCCCAGTGCTTAGCACAGTGACTGGCATATAGTTGGTGCTTTGAAAATGCTTATTGATTAGTTGAATTATTGTATTCTTATATCATCTAGAAATAACCACTGATATCCATTCCAACTCAAAGATGGCAGGTTTGTAGGAATAAAGTTAGTAAAATTAATGAAATTGAGCTTCTTGTCTCTTAGCTTCATGCCTGACTCTGGACTTTGCCCACCTCTTCAGGGACAGCTTTCTTATCTTGGAGATGCTTCCACCCCTGCAGTTTTCCTTCACTGACTGGTGAGCTCCTGCCCAGGATTGACATTTCATGAAGCATCCAGGCCATTCATGTATATTTTTGTCTCTGAAATCCATTCCTGACTCTCAGCACTTGTCTATCTTGCAGGTACCCTCACCTTCTCCTCCTCCTCTTGAGTTTCCTTTTATGTCTTGTCTTTCTCCATTAGAATGTAATCTCCTTGAGGGTAAGGGCTGGTATTTTTACTTTTATTTGCATTCCTAGCACTTAGTCCAGTTCTAACACAAAGTAAATGCTTAATAAATGCTTAATAAGTCATCTCTCTCTAGTTCTCAAATTCATTTAGCCCCTGAAGAGTTTCTTCTTATATAGAAAAGTAGTTAAAAAATATTAAACGTGCCTTTTCTTAAATGATCAAGCACTTTAAAATGTTTTTTTTGGCAGTTTGAAGTTATTTCTACATTTAGTGTTCATATAGCTTTTAAGTATGTTTTTGATATTTTGGATGGAAAGCTTGTTAAAGTGATAACCAAAATATTGCCCTAAACCTAACAAGAATCAGTCCTTTTCTTCCCAAGGTTTCAAATGTTGTAATTTTGTAATCTGGGAAATACATGATTTTGATTGGCACAGGGAAGGAAGCCATAATTTTATTTTTTCCATTTGTTATTACTCTTTCAGTCTCTATCAAAGGAAGAAATAGGAGCTTTTCAGCTGGCAACTTGCCAATACCACTAATCAGAATGTTAACAAGATTTCTCCTTTTGAAGCCTAATTTGGGTCTAATTAACAATAAACAAAGCAAAAAAAATATGTCATAATGGGTAAAAACACTTTCTCTCTTACTGTGCAGGAGCTGTATTTGAATCTCTTTATAAGAGGAAAAATAGAGATAAACACAGACTTAATAAGCAACTCTTTTCATAGAATCAAGTTTTTCTCCATAAAAATTTAGTATGATAAAGACTCAATAAAAAATTTTAGATTTTCAAAAATAGTATTCCATCATTTAGGTTTCTCCTGAAATGTTTAGGGATAATAATTTACATTTGTATGGTCTTTTAATGTTTGCAAATCACTTTAAATACATCATCTCATTTGAACCTCAAAACTTTGGCATTGGTATTTTTATTATCCCCATTTTATAGATGAGGAAGCTGAGGCTCAGAGAGGCTAAGTGAGTTTCTGTGAATCAGAAGGCTATCAGTGTCTATGGCAATATTGGAATGAACATCTTGATTTCAGGTCTAGCATTCCATCCACTACAGCACACTGAATATTTTGTGTAGAAGACAGTACATTGGACCTCACCTAATGAACATCAATCAATTTTACCTTGTTCATTCCATCATTTTCCTTCCTCTTGACATATACTCCACATTTGCCCCATGCTTTACTTTGATAACTTGGCTTTCTGGATCATGTAGTCAATAAGATAGAAGACTAGACATTGTATGGAAGACTAGACTAGACATGACTTCTCAAACATCTCCAAAATTGGAAGTATGTGCAAATTATCTCTTGAAATTCAGCTTGCAATTTCAGCTGTCTCTGTGGTCTAGATCACCAAGAACCATAAGGAAGGAGGTAAAAATACTCAGTGAACTAAGAGTAGAGAAGGCTAATTCTTAACCTTTAGCATACTCAGCTCCTAACCCCACTATGCTCTTGTAGGGTTGTAGAAGCCCTGCTTATAACAGAACTCAATTCTACTCCTCTCCCCTGCCCAAAGTGCCATGGAAAACCAAACAAATACTTGCCCTGTCTGGGAATGTAGCACTCTGTGTTGAAGCTCTGCTCTGTCAGAGAACTAAAAAATAGAGGGACCTGGGGTGGGATACCAGAGTATACAAGGATCTACTAGGCCTGTCTGAAGCAAGAAGTCTAGCAGCCAGCCAGGGCTAGTTCTGTCCCCCAAGAAGTCACTTGGTCCAGAAACAAAAAGTGGTGAAATGTGAATTGCTGAGGGTTATAAGAGGCTGAGGCAGCTAGGTGACAAAGACAATAAAGTTCCAGGCCTGAAGTCAGAAGATCATCTTCCTGAGTTCGAGTATATCCTCAGACACTCATTAGATGTGTGATCCAGGGCAAGTCACTTAACCCTGTTTTCCTCAGTTTCCTCACCTGCAAAATGAGCTGGAGAAGAAAATTGCAAACTACTTTAGTATCTCTGCCAAGAAAACCCCAAATAGGGTCACAAAGAGTCAGATATAATAGAAAAAAACACTTGAGCAAAAACCAGAGGTTGCTGAGATATCACTGAGGTCCAGACCCCAGTGAAACTGCCATAAAAGGGGAAGGAGTCAGAAAGTGAGCATCATGAGACTATAAGGAAAGATCTCCAAAAGATTTTAGGAGAAAGAAAATTCAGTTAAATATTTTGGGCACATGCAGATAAGACAACAGAAAATATATCAATAAAAGAAAGGAATATGGCCTTCAGATCAGCCAGAATATGAACAAATATTTCAAGGCAAAGAAATATGAATCAATGCCTGGTGAAGCATCATGCACTGTGGATTCCCAAGAAGACATGGAATCACATCAGGATATTACTGAATGCCCAATTATTTATTTATTTATTGTTTAACCACTTATTTATTATTATTTATTTTATAATAATTTATAATAACTTACTTGAATCCATTGTGGCAAGTCTCTCCAAAGAAACAAAAGAGAATAAATTGATTGAGAATGCAAATACACAGAAATGAAGGACAACCAAGAAGAGAAGGAAAAAGCAATAAATAAATAAAATAAAACCTAATCTTCTTACAAGGAAAACATAATGATCTAGAGGACAGGATGCATAGATCCAACTTAAGGATTATAAGTCTTCCAGAAGAACAAAACAAGTCAAAAAGCCTGAACATGATAATGCAAGAAATAATATAAGAAAATAGCCCAGAAGTTTTGAACACAGAAAACAAAAATTTGCCAATGGAAAGAATGCATACATTACTTCCAGAAAACAAATTAAAACCTATACATAGTGATAAAATTTAACAATTCTACTGATAAATTCCACAAGCAATCAGGGAAAGGTCTTCAAATATAAAGGAAAGGAAATTTAAGTAATGTATAACTATTCTATTGCCTCCCCTACCACACCTCCAAGCCAGTGGAATAATACATTTGAAGAGCAAAGTAGCTTGAGAGATAATCCAGAGTGACGTGCCTTGTAAACTGGAGCCTAACCACAAAGAAATTTTTTTTTTAAAAAAAGGATGCTCAATTAAAAAAAAGATTTTCTAAGCATTCCTAGAAAGAAAACTAGACTTAAGCAAATTATTTGCTTTGTCAACATCCCAGATGACAGTAATATAGGAAAGGTCAATGAATGTCCCAGGCAACAACAACAATATCAAAATGACAACAGGGATTTAAATTTATTTCTAAAAGTACAAATGGAGATTAAGAGTGAAAGTAGAAGTCGAAGAGAAGCAATGATGGAGAAACAGGCCTGAAACATCATGGACCAAACCTCAAAACACCCATCCTACAAATGAGTCAGTTTTGTTGGGACTGAACTACAGAATGGGAGGGCACATAAAAGGAGAGAGAAAAGGAGGAAGATAGAGAGGAATATCTGTTATACTCTGATCAAGTCAAAGGTTAATAATGAAGAGAAAATAATTCTTGTAGTTTCTCAGGAAGAGAGCATGCAGAAGAATGGGCAAGGAGGCAAAGCAATCAGGGGAGAGGAGCTGTTGCAGTTGTTTTTCAGTAGTAGGAGGTTGGACCACTGATGAACACTCCCGTTGGGGAAGAGAGCTATTCTATAAAGGGAAATGAAAACCATATAATGGATATAATCTACAGGGATTTAGTCCTTAGAGAATTCACTTATCCAGCTGCAGGAGAAGGGGAATCAGTCTTCCTGGTGTAACAGACACTGAGAAGAATCAGAGGGCATAGACCAGGAAAGATTTTATGCCAAATAGGGGAAAATGGCTATGGTGAGGGCAAAGTTAATGATAAATAATACAGTTAATAATGAACTGAACAATCAGGGATGCAGGAAAAATTCAATCTACCATGGGGCAATATCCTCTCTTTGTTGTGTTTGTGTCTGTCCTTCACTTTTAAAGAGGACCATCAGGAAAATGATGGCATGACTTACAATTGTCTTTGATTTGAGTGAGGGAGAGTTGTGTAAGGTCATAATATTCTCTCTATCACCTGTAGGAACTGGTGTTTCTAAGAGTGAGGCATGGCAGAAAAGGGGGGAGAGGGATAAAGAAACAGTTTAGAAGAGAGAACCCAAAATAGTTTTAATTCCATGGGGGAAAAGAGACAAGAAGGGTTAAGGGTCATGAACCAAAGAACTTAAGTCTAGAATTGTAGCAGCAACCACACAGGCATACCCAGGATGGCTGCTAGCACAAGTTCTTAGATCTGCTTTACTAAAAAAGATAGCTGCTCAAGGGGATCAACAATCTTTTTAAATTACATTCATTAGTTCAGGGGAAAAATCAGGACCTTGAACTTTAGAGAAAATCTAAACAAAGAAAATAGGGAAAATCCAAGGAGAGAAATAAAGACCAACAAACAGGGCTTCTAACTGTCTGAGAGATTCACACAAAATCAACAGGCAGATCCAACTGTCTGACCAAGGCAATCATGTAGTTACCAGAGAGAGAAGCACCAACATCTGGGTTTTTCAAAGTTGGGAGGCTCCTTAACAGCTACACAGATTTTCATCTGACTAAATCACAGGAACATTCTTCCAATGAGTGAACCCAAAAGTAAAATGTTAACCTCAGAGTATATATACTCATTTTTAGAGCCAGAGGGCATCACAACCCTCCTGACTCAGTGCCTAATTAGAAATGAACAAGAGGTGTGAAAGACTTCCTACAAGCAAGCTTTCCCTAAGCAAGCTTCCCTTATCCAAGTGAGGCCTATTAATGGTTAAGATCTTATATCCCATTAACATTAAAAGAATAGACAGAATGAGAAGATAAGTAATTAAGGGTACAAGGGAAAGAAATTCTTTTTAGGAAAAAAAAGTAATAAGATGACATTTTAAAGACTAACAAAACAAGTTGAAAGGGAGTAGAGAAAGAGGAGCTTTACTTGACTACTTGAGAGGGAAAAATGAAGTAGATTTAACTGACTAGATAAAATTTTAAAGAGGGAACTAGTAAGCAAAACTTAAAAACTAGAGAAAGAGTAACAAACAGGAAGTTGGGGAGGGGTATTATGGGTAAAGGAAAGAGAACTGGTAGGAACAGAGTTGTCTTAAAGTAGACTAAGCAAAAATAACTGAAGAGACAAGTTATGATGTTTACAGAGTTAAAGGGGAAAATTTTTATTTGAAAAAAAATAAAGTATTGAAGAAAAATGGAGGCAAATATAATCCTCTCATAATTTTTATATGATGAGATTAAACTAATAAAATGAAAAAGAATGACAAACTGAATCAGGAAACAAAATTCTACAATCTGTTGCTTAGGAGAAATACATCTAAAAACAAAGTCATATGCAGAATAAAACTGTGGGTCTGGAACAAAATTTACTATGCATTAGGTGAATCTAAAAAAAGCAAAACCAAACACTGACAATATAGAAAGAGATAAACTATATAATAGTAAAAAGAATCACAAATAACAAACTAATATTTCTATCACACATCTTCTAAATGCCTTAACATTGAAATTGATGAAAGAAAGATCAACTAAATCACAAGAGGATATAAATAGCAAGACAATAGTGGCAAAAGATTTTAGTACTGCCTTTTCAGTGTTATACAAATCAAACAGAAAGATAAACAAAATGGAAAAGATGAAACTGAAAAAAAATGCTGTAGAAACTAGAGCTAAAAAATTTATGGCATCTTCTAAAGGGGTCTATTAAAATACATATTTCTCAGCACCACGTGAAACTTGTACAGAAAGTGACTGTGTGTTAGACTATGATAACATTGCAAATGAATGTAAAAAGGCTGAAATGATAAACATATCCATTGCAGATTGTAACACAATAAAAAGAGTACTAAATTAGTTCATGGACCACAACCAGAAGGCACAAAGGCAGACTTAAATTAAATCTTAAATAATGAATGGGTCAAAGAACAAATCATAGAAACAATGATTATGTGAAAGAAAATTATAATTAGGAGATAACATACCAAAATTTCTAGGGTGCATCTAAAGCAGTTGTCAGGAAGAAACATATCCTTAACAAAATACAGTAACAAAATGGAAAAAAGATGATTTCTAAACTGAATATGAATTTTTTAAAGTTAGCCAACAAATACATATAATAAGCCCAAAGGAGATATTAAAAGTTAAAAGATTAATAGAAAAACTGGAAACCAAAGAAAAACTCTAGAAATAAAAATAAAATCAGAAATTGGTTCAGAAGAAAAAAATGATCAGAACTCACTATGGATAGTGAAATGATTATGAAATTGTGAACAGAAAAGAAATATGGAAATAGAATAGAAAACTTTAAAAAAAATATAAAATATCAGAAGACTAAATAGAAATTTTAACCCAAACTCAGGGGAAAGAAAATAGAACAGGTCACTGAGTAAATGACAAAAAAAAAAAAATCCTTGTCCTGATAGAGTCACAAGATAATTATATCAAACTTTTAAAGAATAATTAGTATCAATAATACAAAATAATTTTCAAAAGTTGATAAGGAAAACACACTAATGGATTTTTCTTTATGAGGCAAATATGGTCCTAATGCCTAAACCAGGGAAGGATAAAGCACAGGAAAACTATATACTGATATTAATGAATATCAGTTTTAAAAATGTAAATAAATTCTGTCAGACCACAGCATGTTCCTCCAAGAAATTATTTATAATGGCCAGGTTTGATTTACACCAGGGATACAGAGGTGGTTCAGCATTAATAAAGCAATCAACATATTTAGTCACATTTCAAATCTCATGAATATCTCAATAAACAGTTTTTAACAAAATACAATATATTTATACTAAAATGATCAAAAACAATTGACATAAAAGGACTTTTTATAAAATAAGTTTTAAAGTATATATCTAAGACTAAAAGAAAGCATCATATGCAATGGGGATACACTAAAATCTTTTCCAGTAAATTCTGGAGTAAAGTAAGAACATCTACTGTCTCCACTGTTGTTTTGATATACTTCTGGAAATGTTAACAATAGGAATAAGATAAGATAAAATAATTAAAGGTGCAATGATACATAAAGAGATAAAACGATTCCCATTTGCTGAAGATATTATGACTTACTTAAATATTCCTAGAAAATCAGCACAGATCTTAATTGAGAGAATATCTTCAGGAGAATTTCAGCATTTCTATATAATAACAAAATCTAAGAGGCTCTTATTCCTATAGATAGGAATAGAAAGGAAAATAGAAAGGAAAACCCTATTCCAAGTAACCTCAAAATGTATAAAATATCAGAAACTCAATCTTCCAAAGCACGCAAAATGATTATATAGATTTAAATACAAATTTTTTTAAAGAAACAAGAAGTAACTTAAAAAGCTGGATAAATGTTCCATGCTCGTGTCTAGGACATGCCAATATAATAAAAATGAAAATAGTAACAAAATTTTAATGCTTTACCAATCAAATTATCAAAGGGACCATTTACAGATCTCAGTAATATAATAAAATTCATTTGGAAAAATAAAAGATTTAGAAGATCAAGGGAAATAATGAAAAGAGGTAAAAAAAAACTTCAAATTATATTATAAAGTAATAGTCATTAAAGCCATCTGGTATTGGTTAAAAAATAGAGAGGCATATCAATGGAATAGACTAGAGAATGGTGAATCAGAATCAAGGACGTTTAATAGTATTCAATAAAGTAGAATATATAAATTACTCAGGAAAGAATTCTCTATTTCATAAAAAAAACTTCTGGGAAAATTTGAAAACACTCTGACAAAGATTAGGCTTAGAACAACACCTTGCACCATATTCCACAGTATATTCTAAATGGATATGAGACCTTAGTATTAAAGGGAATATCATTAAAATATTAGAAGAGAAGCAGATCATATGCTTTTCACAATGAAGAGTAGGAGATGTCTTTTGAACGAAAGGGGGATAAAGGCAGTTATAAAAGATAAAATAGTACGTTTTGATTAGTGACGCTGAAAGGTGTCTTTGCAAACAAAATTAATGTTCCTAGGATAAAAGGGCATGATATCAAATAGAGGAAAAATTGCATCAAATTTCTCTAATAAGGTTTTGGCATCCAAGATATATATAAATATGAAATTGAGACCAAAAGCCATTCCACAATAGGGAAGTGGACAAAGGATACAAATGGCTCTCAAAAAAAAAAATTCTAAACAATTAACGGTCATAAGAAAGAATGTTCCCAATCCCTACTAATGAGAAAAACACAATTCAAAAGAATATTGAAGTTTCACATCATACCCAGTAAATTAACAAAGATGAAAAAAAATGAGAATAGTCAATGCTTGAGGGATTTAGGGGAGACAGGCACACTGGCATACTGTAGTGGTGTTGTGAATCAATCAGGACAACCATTTTGGAAAGGAATTTGGAATTATGCAAATAAAATAACTAAAATGTCTGGACCCTTTGATCCAGAGATTCCATTATTAGGCTTATACTTTTAGGAGACCATTGATAAGAGGAAAGTGCCCATTTATGCAAAAATATTTATAGCAGGACTTTTTGTGATAGTGAAGAAATGGAAACAAAGTAGGTACCCATGGATTGAGGAATGGCTTAAACAAATTGTGGCACATGAATGTAAAGGAATATTACTGTGCAGTAAGGAAATGATCGCAATGATGAATACAGAGAAGCATGGAAAGACTCAGATGAACTGATGCAAATTTAAATAAGAAGAAAACAATATGAATAATGATGACAACAAAGTAAATGGAAAGACTATCAATAAAAATCAAGTTATTTTTTTCCCTTAAATTTATTTATTTACTTTTAGTTTACAAGATTCAGTTCAAGTCCCTTGAGTTTCAAGTTTTCTCCCCTCCCTCTCCCCCCCTCCAATGGCAGCATGCAGCCAAGTATAGAATCTGCAAATACTTTCACATTGGACACCAGTCTGGTTGTATAGAAGAGTTGTAACCAATGGAGTGGACAATAGGGAAAAGGAAACAAAACCAAACATGGAAAAGAACAATAGCATGTAGATTGCTTTAGTCTCCATTTAAACTCTGTTCTTTCTAGATCTTTCTATAAATGTAGGTATCTCCTTCCATCCTGAGACATGTAGAGTTGTCTTATAACTGTGTGTTGCTGAGAAGAGTCCAGTTTATCAAGGCTGGTCATCACACATATGATATGTCTGTGAGTGTACAAGTTTTTCCTGGTTCTGCTCTTCTCACTTAACATCAACTTGTATAAGCCTTTCCAGGTAAATATGAAGTCCATCTCCTCCCCATTTTTATAGCACAATAGTATTTCATTATATTCATATACCACAATTTGTTTAGCCATTCCCCAATTGATGGGCATCCCCTAATTTCTATTTTTTTGCTACCACAAAGAGAGGTGCAATAAATATTTTTGTACATATGGGTCTTCCTCCCACTTTTATGATCTCTTTGGGATACAACCCAGAAGTGGTGTTACTGTGTCAAAGGATATGTAATTATTTATAGCCCTTTGGGTATAATACCAGATTGCTCTCCAGAATGGTGGTATCAGTTCATAGTTCCACCAACAATGAATTAGTGTTCCAGTTTTTCCACATCCTCTCCAGCATTTGTTATTTTCCTGTTTTGTCATCTTAGTCAATCTGGCTGGTGAGATGTAGTATCTCAAAGTTGTTTTGATTTGCATTTCTTGAATCAAGAATGATTTAGAGCATTTTTTCATATGCTTATAGATATCTATAATTTCTGCCTCTGAGAATTGCCTGTTCATATCCTTTGACCACTTATCAATTGGGGAATGACTTGTATTATAGATTTTACATAATTCCCTGTATATTTTAGAAATGAGGCCTTTATCAGAGACACTGGTTGTAAAAATTCTTTCCCAGTTTCCCACTTCCCTCTTAATCTTGGTTACATTGGCTTTGTTTGTACAGAAACTTTTCAATTTAATGTAATCAAGATTATCCATTTTACATTTTATAATGCTCTATAATATTCTTTGGTCACAAAGTCTTCCCTATTCCATAAATCTAACAGGTACACTATTTGTTGCTTTCCCAGATTATTTACAATATCAGCCTTTATACCCAGGTCGTGTACCCTTTTGGACTTGATTTTGGTGTATGGCATTAGATGATGGTCTATGCCCAGTTTCTGCCATACATATTCCAGTTTTCCCATCAGTTTTTGTCAAATAGTGAGGTTTTATCCCAAAAATTGGGGTCTTTGGGCTTATCAAACAGTATATTACTATAATCGTTGCCTACTGAGTCATTTGTACCCAATCTATTCCATTGATCCTTTACTCTATTCTTCAGACATTACCAAGTAGTTTTGATGACTGCTGCTTTATAATAGAGATTAAAATATGGTATGGCTAGGCCACCTTCCTTAGAATTTCTTTTCATTAATTGTCTTGATATTCTGGACCTTTTGTTCTTCTAAATGAATTTTGTCACTATTTTTTCTAGCTCAGTAAAGTAATTTTTGGGTAGACTGGTATGGAACTAACTATGTAATTTAATTTAGGTAAAATTGTCATTTTTATTACATTAGCTCAACCCAACCATGAGCAATTGATATTTTTCCAATTGGTTAGATCTGATTTTGTTTGTGTGAAAAGTGTTTTGTAGTTGTGTTCATACAGGTACTGGGTTTGTTTGGGCAGGTAGATTCCCAGATATTTTATAATGTAAACAGTAACTTTAAATGGGGTTTCTCTTACTATCTCTTGCTCTTGGACTTCATTGGAAA
>CM053593.1:144789360-144814112 GCA_028646575.1 Pseudocheirus occidentalis
ATGCTGAGGATTTATGTGGGTTTATTTTATATCCTGCAACTTTGCTAAATTTATTTATTGTCTCAAGAAGTTTCTTACTTGATTCTCTAGGATTCTCCAAGTATATCATGTCATCTGCAAAGAGTGATAGCTTAGTCTCTTCTTTTCCTAATTTGATTCTTTTGATTTCTTTTTCTTCTCTAATTGCTACTGCTAACATTTCTAGTACTAGATTGAATAAGAGGGGTGATAGTGGGCATCCTTGTTAAAAATCAAGTTATAATTGCAATATTACAAAGAACAAACATGACTAGAAGAGTCTCCAACCTTAACCACTTTGAAGAGGTGGGAAGTCCACAAATGTTGCATATTATGAATATTTTCAGACTGTTTCAAAGTGTTAGATGGTTATGCTGAATTTTTTCTTCTTTTTTATGCCTTTAAAAACATGTTTTGCTGTTATATGGCATAGCTCTCTGAGATAGGCAAGAGGAAGAACACTGGGAGAGATTATGCTCATGTGAAAAAGGGTGTTTTTTAAAAAGACTTTTAAGAAAAAGAAAACATCTTCAGTTGAGGATACAAAACTTCTATGATGATTCCTTTTCTTTTTATGAAACATAGAATCACATAACTCAAAAGGCAAAGGCAGCCTGAGAAATGAAAAGGAGTTTTCATCTAGCAGAGTCCAGTAAAAGAGGTGTCTGGAGAATAAACTTCTCAGAACGTGTAATACAATGAGATTTCTGCTCACAAGGCCAATTTGTCCAGATGATACTTTGTTTTGAGAAACTTTGCAATAGAATTAGAAATAATAGAGGAGATGTAGAAATAAGCTCATTGTGCCATGGTCGGGCATCTCTCTAGTCCCCAGACAAAGTAAGCTATGATCCTCCAGTCTGCTTGAACCACGGGGGTTGGCGGGGAGAAGGGAGTTTTTGCTTCT
Organism: Pseudocheirus occidentalis; assembly: GCA_028646575.1. NCBI lineage: Eukaryota > Metazoa > Chordata > Mammalia > Diprotodontia > Pseudocheiridae > Pseudocheirus > Pseudocheirus occidentalis. Next base: position 144,790,286 of record CM053593.1, read on the forward strand.
TTCTCAATCACCTTACCATGAAACAACTTTACAATGCTTCTGCCTGGGTGATTGCCAAGGACAGCGAAAACAAGGGAACGAAACCACACCTGAATGATATTTCTTTTTGCTGGTAGAAATACTTGAGTTTAGCTTTTTTTTTTGCGGGTTGGCGGGGAGCGAGGCGGCAGCACCATGAAGGCCTCGGGCACTCTGAGAGAGTATAAGGTAGTTGGGCGCTGCCTGCCCACTCCCAAGAGCCCGGTGCCACCTCTTTATCACATGCGGATCTTTGCTCCTAATCATGTCGTAGCAAAGTCCCAATTCTGGTACTTCGTTTCCCAGCTGAAAAAGATGAAGAAGTCTTCTGGAGAAATTGTATACTGTGGGCAGGTCTTTGAAAAGTCCCCTCTCAGAGTGAAAAACTTCGGCATCTGGCTGCGCTACGATTCCAGGAGTGGGACCCACAACATGTACAGGGAGTACAGGGACCTGACCACTGCTGGTGCTGTCACTCAGTGCTACCGAGATATGGGAGCCCGTCACCGTGCCTGGGCCCACTCCATTCAGATCATGAAAGTGGAAGAAATTCCTGCCAGCAAATGCCGCCAGCCTGCAGTCAAGCAGTTTCATGACGCCAAAATCAAGTTCCCTCTGCCCCACAGAGTTCTGCGTAGCCAGCACAAGCCATGCTTCACTACAAAGAGGCCTAACATCTTCTTCTAAGTTTGGAAACAAGGAGACACCTGTTCTATTTGATCTGTTTAAATAAATTTCTCAATTGGAAACCAAAAAAAAAAAAATACTTGAGTTTAGCACCTAGTTAATGAAACCAATCAGCTAAAACAGGAAACTGCCACATGTTGAGTTTCCTTCACCTAGACAGGGTATACCAGGTGAGCTCCTCCCTGGCCTAATGGCACTGTGTCCTCTCCTCTAACTGTAGCCTCCATAGCCTACCCCTCTTGAAGTCTCAGAATCTCTGCCTTTTTACTATGGGGCAGTGTCCCAGGGTTTCTGGCCCTATAAAACCTTTTGTCTTCAAGTGCCGTACTTGTGGAATGTAATACTTGCTCTCCTTTCACTTCAGGCTCGGCAAGTATCAATCATACAATCCAAATGCTGTAAGGAATCTTAGAGGATCTCTCGTCCAATCTCTTACCCTGTACAGGAATCCTCTTTACAACATTCCTGACAGCCATCCAGCTTCTATTAGGACAGGGCACATATTCAGGCCTTAGCACAGTGACTGCATGTAGTAGATGTTTAATAAATGTTTATTGATTCACTGACTGAATACCCTCCCTGATAAGGTTACACTGAGAGTGACAATCATAGGAAGAACAATATGGGTTATCCCCAAACAGTGTGGTTTCAAGATTAAATAGCTTTTAAGAGAGAATTCATTCTAATATTCAAGTGTTTCAGTCAGAAATAGATCTAATGGTCAAAAAGTTATTCCCAGAATTGATTAGAAATCTTCCTCTTTGCAACTTCTCCCAGTGCTTCTAGTTCTAGCTTCTGAAATTATATAGACTAAATCTTAGCCTTCTTCCTCATGAAGAGCCCTTCAAATATTTGAATATAATTATAACATTTTCCCTATGTCTCCTCTTCTCCAAATTCAATAGCCTTAATTCCTTCAACCTCTCTTCATACAAGGCTCCCAGACACTCTTAACTCCAGTGGACACACTCTTATTTGTCTATGTCCCTCTTAAAAGGCAACCCCCAGAACTGAAGTCTACTCCAATTGTGGTTTGCCCTGCATGGAATTCTGGGAAACCTCCACTTATTTAAATACTGTTTCTACTAATGCATCACAAAGAAAAAAAAACTTGAAGTGTCAAGCCTTTTGATTGCCCCTAAATGTCATTCCAACAAATATTTGGTGAGTACCTACCACGGACAAAGCATCCTAGGCCTGCTTGAGAAGCAAGGGAGCAGAGAGGGGCAGAGATGACCTTCAGATCTACTCTTAGATACCTTTATGACCTCCAAGGAAGACCAAGCCAAGCAGACGATAAATTACTGGAGATATATTCCCTGGAGCTGCTGAGGTAGAGCATGGGGTTATAGAATCAGAGCTGAAAGGAAAGTTAAAACTCATCAAACGCAACCCCATCAAGTACAAATGAGGGAATGGAGGCTCACAAATAGACTTGCCTAGGGTCACACGACTTGTCTGAGGGAGGTTTCAAACCCAGGTCTTCCTGTCTCCCAGTACAGCATTCTATTCACTGTGCCAGATTGCCCCTCTCTAAGAGAGGTTCTTGTCTTGGCATCACTGCCTTTTTCCATCTGTAACCCAGAATATTGTAACCCATCTTGCCTGAGGTCTTTTCAGACAACCAGATCATTCTCTCCTAGCTCTCATCTGGTAACTCACCTCTATCACCTCCTCACTCTAACTTCTACCTTTTCTTGCCACTTCCACCAGAGTCCAAGAGTTCCACATCTATTCTCCATGCATGCCTCCCTGCACCCCCAATTGGTGCTGTTATTCCAATCTGTACTCGCCTGCCCCAGTAACATGGTCTTCCTGGGTTTTTTTGTCCTGTAGATGAGAATCTCCATTACCTTGAGCTCTCTGGAACACTATCCACCCAAATTCTGAGTAGAAATCCATTTGTCTTTCCATTGCAACATATTTCCTGTTTGTGTAGTATCAGAGACAAGATTTGAATAGAAGTCCTCTAACTCTACTTTGCCTCTCCACAGAAAGAAGATAGGGCTTTTTGAAGGCACAGGTAATCTGTGGTGAGATAATTTTGTCCAGTTACTAGAGGAGTGAGAGTGGTGAAAATGGTGAGAATGGTGAGAATAAATTGACTTGCTAGGCCCAATCAATTTTCATTTGTAGATTGTAATAGCATCCCCTGGGAGTGTAGACAGAGGAGACCAAGCAAGACCAGTGACTTTCTACTAGGTAGTGGAGAAATTATTTTTGCAGACGATGAGAAAAGATGTTCAGTCTCTATTGGTCACTGGGTATGTATATCACTTTAATAAATCAATAGTGAGGAGAGGTGGGGCCACTTGGGAACACACATTCAGAAGAATCTTGTTTGTTTGGGTAGGGAACCCATGTAGTAAGGGCATGACGAACCATACTTGGGGAAGAGGGGAAGCTAATAGGTCAGAGACAGACCATGGTCAATATAGCATAGGTATATGAGATTTTACCATTAGGGGTTGAACCACCTGAAAAGAATCTGTATAAGGAAGTAACCAGGAGAGGGAGAGGGAGCGAGACAAAGAAAAAGAGAGAGAGAAAGAGAGAGACAAAGAAAAAGAGAGAGAGAGAGAGAAGAAGAAGAAGAAGAGACACAGAGACAGAGACAAGATAGACAGACAGACAGATAGAGGAATTTCTAAAGGGGACCAAATATGGAGACTCCCGGAAGAAGAGTGAGGTAGTCAATGGTGAAAGCCTACAGTGGGCATGAATCAGCTTTGGAGTCAGGTAGGAAAAACTCTTTCTTCATACGGAATCTTGGAGAAAGGAGGATTTGGCACTTTCCCATCTGTGAGAAGTGATTCCCAGAAGAATGAAAAATGTCAATTATAATAGATTTGGGGGTGGGGGGCTAATAGGAGAAAAGAATTTGTCCAACTCCCAATCCCTGTATCTAATAACTGAAAAATAGAGAAGAGTATCTCTTAAGGTTGAGACAGAACAGCCTTGGCAAGACAGACTCATAGTAAGAGAACTAGAACCAAGACAAGGCGTGAGGATATTAGTGGGAAAGGGACCAAACAGAACAGGTCAAGTGTTCTCTGATTGGTGCTAAGCACCTGGATTATACAACAGGATTTTTTGCAATTTGTATTACTTAAGCTTTTCATTTTTACTGTATGCCAATTCCATTGTATGTTAATATGTAGTACATTGCGAATAAACTCTTTTTTGTTTCTTTCTTCCTTCTTTACAATATCTGAAATGCTGGTAGGTTGTCATTAGAGAACATATGAAAGGATCGGGTAGTCAGAAGAGGAAAGTCCTCCAATTATGCTTCTGAAGGAGTCCTAGGGCTTTAAGAAAACCAGAAAGGTAGGGGGAGAGGTGATGGTGATAACCCAAACAGTGGCACCAAATGGTACAGTCAAGTCAAGTGGAAAGGTAAGGTGGTGTCATAAAAATGGAGTACTGGCAATGGTTTCTTGCTCCTAAGGCTAAGTGATCCAACAGAACCTTAGTTGTTGAGTACCTGGATTTATCATCTTTGTCTTTTTTTTTTACATTTGAAAAAAATGTTTAATTTTATTTAATCAGTTTTGATATTCTAGATCCTTGAGGGATAGAGCATCACTCGGATCCTGTTTCCAATGGCCTTAGCAGGAAGATTGCTTCTGAACTTGGCTCGAACCATTCCACTATTTCCATGGGCCAGCGTAACTTTCCCCCAGATAACTCTTGTTCTGTTTGGTTTCCCACCAGGAGTTACTGTGTTGTTTTTGGCTTTGTATACATAAGCACATCTCTTTCCCAAACAGAATTCAGTTTCATCCCGTGCATAGACACCTTCAATTTTCAGAAGAGCTGTATGTTCTCCCTGGTTTCGTAGGCCTCGCTTGTAGCCAGCAAAAATGGCCTTGGACCACAGTCTTCCAGACATTTTGCTCTTCTAGAAGTCTTGTTTCCAGCAGGCCTCCCGAGCTCCAAGATGGAGGAAAAAGGAAAGCCATCTTTGTCTTTTAATACATGCACAAATATGTATGTATATTATCAAAAACCAGCAAGGGACAGGGGAAAGAACACTCAACTTAGAGTCAGATGACCTGGGTTTAAACTCCATTTGGGTTGTTTAGTACTTCTGTAACATTGGGCAAGTCACTTCCCTTACTTGGTGCTCTCTGTTACTATCTGCAAAGTTAAGAAGGAGAACTAGGTAAGCTATATGGGCCCATCAGTTCTAAGTTAGGTGATCCTAAAATTAAACTATACATGATAACAATTTGTTTTACTCTTGACCTTTATATTTGAGAGTTGACAAAAAGGCAGATACTTAGTGGGAGTAGAGCTTGATCAGAAGATCCCTGATGAATTAATTTCTCCCTAGACTATTGAGGAAATTATAAACTATGAGGGGTAAGTAACAGAGACTAGCAAATATTAAGACCTTAAGTGAAATGTAAAGACCAGCTTACTTTTTGTTACTTGTTGACAAGTTGTGAAGTTCTTCAATCAAATTGGATGGAACTGGAGAATGTCTAGCCACTCAATGACTTAAGAACCAGCTAAGGCCCTGGTGACTTTATAAAAAAAAGCATACTCTCTCTAATAATAACAACTAACAAATTTTATAGCAGATACAATGTGCCAGGCACTGTGCTAAGTGCTTTATAATTATTATTTCATTAGATCCTCATAACACTCCTGGGAGATAGGTGCTATTAGCTCTATTTTGCAGATGAGGAAACACAGGCTGATAGAGGTTAAGTGTCTCAGTTGCCCAGCAATTAAATATCTAAGCAAAAGCATTTGCTAACTTGGCAAAGCAAAGACTAATAATAACAAAACATTTCTCCTCAAAAACCTTAGGATTTGAACTCAGGTCTTCCTGACTCTAGGCCTAGCATTCTATCCACTGCCTGCCCAGTTGTTTCACTCTAGGTAGTGAGTCAAGAAACAAGAAACAATTCTTAGGAATCTAAGTTCCTACAGTGAAGAAGAGAACTAGCCTTGGAAGAAGAACCCAACTCTTAAGAATTGCCCCTTTTGCAGACTCTTTACATGATTGTATGCTACCATAGGGGGAGGGGGAGAAAAGAAGGGAAGAAAATCTGAAACTCAAGTGATTCTGGAACTGAATCTTGTAAACTAAAAGTAAACAAACAAGTCAATAAAAAAAATAATTGCACCTTATCTCTGGACAACAAAGGATTTCCTTCTTTCTTATCATTCCTCATCCCCATAAGTGATAGCAACTTGGAGTGGAATTACTTGCTCAGTGGGAGACACTGTGGCCAGCAGGAAACAGGTCCAGGGAGTTCATTTGAGATGCTGCTCTCCTCGAGAAGGCAAAAGACATGGGTATCCTACAGTGCTGAATGTGTAAGCTGCCTGGATCATGTATGTTCACCATATGTTTGCTTTTCTTTGAATATACTCTATGTGCATACCCATTGTCCTCACTGATTTTATGTGTAGTTGTAGGAAAGTGTGCCTCAGTTTTATAGGGAGAATGTATTGTTCCTACTGGTCTTTATTTTGACATCTTAGTAAATGTTTTTGCTTCAAATTAATGCTAGCCTCTGGCTGATTATTAAAGGTAAATGCACTGGTGGGGGCCTAAGAACTCCATTTTGGGCAGTGTAGACCCACAGACTACTTTGAATCTGGAGGGTCCAACACAAGACTGGGAGTTGGAGGAATCATCAAGACACTATAGAGAAAATCTAAAACTTTATGTTAGCAATGTAAAAGTAAAACTCAATTAACTACAGTTATTTATGTGACCATACAGCATAACTAAAAATAATATATATTTCCTCTTCAAATAAAATTTGTTGTTAGTTTTATTTGGTTGTAACACTAGATTCTGTTCATAATTTCAACCTCAGAATCTGTAGTTTATGTAGCACCATTGTGCCTTGTCACAAAATGAAACAATTAGAAGAAACATGGTTAATGAATCAAAATGAAAGCAGAAGGGTCTACTGGCACCCCCTTTTTTGTTCTTCCTCTGAAAATTAGCCAATCTTCCCTATGTCTTTAGCAGGCCATTTGTTGATTAAACTTACTCTTCTCCAGAACACTTCTCAACTCTCTAAGAATGGCTAAGAAGAATAGAAGCTTTTAGGGCTATAGAAATGAAAATAACTATAATCATAAAGTATCCTTATTATTGAAAAGGAAATTGGATCTTAAATTTTACTTTAGTTAATATTCTTAGACCCTTGGAGACAGAAGAGTGTTTTACATTGTTATTTGTTCTTTTAACTGTCCCTTTAAGAGCTGTGGAAGCACACTAAGGTGCCCTCCATCCCCTTTCTCCCTCTTTTAGAAATATTAAGAAAGCCTTTGAACTAATCTAAATGAAAAACCTTATCAGTCTCTCTTTAACTATCAATCCCCAAACAATATCCTGAACAGGAATCTTTTTACATCAATCAATAATCATTTATTAAGTGCCTACCATGGTGCTAAACTTTGCTAACCAGTGGAGAAACAAAGGAAGTAAAAAATAGTCCCTGACCTCAAGGAGCTGACATTATATTGGGAGGGACAGAATGCTAATAATTATGTACAAATAAAATATATACAGTGTGAATTGGAGACAATATAGGAGAAGAACTATTTGCATAGAAGGGAAGTGGGAAAAACTCTCACAGAAGATGGAATTTGAGCTAAGATTTGAAAGAAAACTTGGAAGCCAGAAGGTGGACATGAGGAGGGAGAGCATTTCAAGCACAGGGGACAGCCAATGCAAATACTTGGAGTAAGGAAATGTATCAGATGTGTCACTGGATCATAGGGTATGTGAAGAAAAGTCAAGTGTAAGAAGACTGGAAAAGTAGAAAGGGGGCAGGTTATGAAGGGCTTTAAAATTTGAACAAAGGATTTTATATTTGATCCTGAAGACAATAGGGGACCACTGGAGTTTATTGAATAGGGGAAATGACATGATCAAGTCAACATTTTAGGAAGATCTCTGAGATTACATCCAATCGACTTGATGTATTTCTTGTCTCTACATAGTTATTTGTACATTGTCTTTCTCATTAGAATATGAGCTACAAGAGAGCAGGGACCGTGCTTTTGTCTTTCTCTGTATCCCCTTTGCTTAGCACAGTATAAAGCTCTTAAAGGATTCTTATTGATTGACTGATGAAGACTTTGGCAGATGAGTGGAGGACTTTGTCAGAGGAGTTGGAATGGGGAGAGACTTGAGGCAGGAATGCTGGCCAGAAGGCTGCTTTAATAGTCTAGGAATGAAGGCTTACACTATCATGGCACTTGTGTCAGAGGAGAGAAGGAAATATATATATGAAAGATGTTGAGTAGACAAAAAAAACAACGGATCATTCTTATGATCTCCCCATAAGTTTCTAACCAGTTTCTAACCAGCTTGGTCTACAATAGCTGTCTCCCCTTTCTCTCTTCCCCTTCTCTTCTTACCTCCTTATAACCAGGCTTCTGATCTTATCATTCTACCCCAAATTACCCTCTCCAAAGTTCCTAATGATCTCTCATCTTTGACCTTTCTGCCACTTTTGACACTTGATCACTCTCTCCTCCTTGATACTTTCTTTTCTCTAGGTTTTTGGGACACTCTCTATCCTTGTTCTATTCCTACCTATCTGACTGCTCCTTTTCTTTCTCCTTTGCTGAAGCCACTTCAGTTACTCTAAGCCTCTCTGTCCTTCAGGATTCTGTTCTTAGTCTTCTCTTCTCCCTCACTACTACTTCACTTGGGGATCTCATCAGCTCCCATAGATTTAATTGCCATTCCTGCTAATAATTCTCAAATCTACAACTCTCTGCTGGCCTCCAATCTCACAACTCCAGATGATTTTCAGACATCTCAAACTGGATGTCCAGTAGACGTCTTAAACTCAACATATACAAAACAGAGCTCATTAGCTTTTCCCCTAAACCCTCTCCCTGACATCTCTATTATTGTAGAGGAAAACACCATCCTTCCCATCTCTAGGCTCAAAACTTAGGGGTCATCTTGTTTTCCTCACTATCTCTACCCCATCTCTCCCCTTCCCCTGCCCCCTGCCCAAAACCAAACTGTTGCCAAGGCCTGCTGATTTCACCTCCAAACGATTTATCCAATATGCCCCCTTCTCTCTTCTGACAGTGCCACCGCTATAGTAAAAAGCCATCTGCATTATTGTAATAATTCACTGGTGGGTCTGCCTACCTGGTCTCTCCCTACTTCAAACCATCCTCCATTTAGCCACTAAAGTGGTTTTCTTAAAGCACAGGCTCCATTATGTGTCTCTGCCCTTCACTTAGGAAGCTCAAATGACTTCCTTTTGCCTGCAAGATCAAATGCAAAATGTTCTTTTTGGAATTAAAAACCCTTAATAACCTAGCTACCTCCTACCTTTCTGTACTTTTTGATCCAGTGACACTGGCCTCCTGCCTATTCCATGAACAAGTCACTCACCTCTCAAATTCCGTCATTTCCTTTGTCTCCCATATGGGGGTGCTCTCCCTTCTCCACTCTGCCTACTGACCTCCCTGGCTTCCTTTAAAAGGCCCAACTAAGAATCCCGTCTTTTGCTAGAAGTCTTTTCTAGTCCTTCTTAATTCTAATGCCTTCTTTCCATTAATTATTTCCTATTTATCCCAAGTATGTAACTTGCTCTGTGTGTGTGTGTGTGTGTGTGTGTGTGTGTGTGTGTGTGTGTGTGTATAATCACCTCCTTAAACTCCTGGAGAACAAGGATTGTCATTTGTCTCTTTTTGATACCTAGTTCTTAGCAAAGTGCTTGAAATAGGTGCTTAATAAACACAGATTAAGTCCTTTTCTTTTGGTTTTCTCTAGAAGGACTCCTCCCTGAAGTCAAGTTAAGGTAATGATCAGACCAAGAGAAGGGAGATTTTGTGGTTGTTTAGCTCCTTAGTTATGTCCAACTCTTCATGGCCCCATTTGGGGTTTTCTTGGCAAAGATTCTGGAGTAGTTTGCCATTTCCTTCCCCAACTCATTTTACAGATGAGGGAACTTGAGGACCAAGTGACTTGTCCAGGGTCACACAGCTAGTAAGTGTCTGAGGTCAAATTTGAACTCAGGTTCTCCTGACTCCAGTCTTAGCACTCAGCCACTATACCACAAGAGAAGGGAGAAGTCTTTGATTAATTAAAGGAATAGAATTATCTCTTGAGTTCACTTTTGACCAGTTGGAAAGGCAAATTCATGGAAATAATGGTTGAAGAGGGACTCAATAGTTTTAGAAAAATGAATCTCTAATTAATTTAAGTGAGTATTATGTTTGATCAAGCGAAATGTAAAATGAGCTTTCACCTGGGCTCTGCTGGGCTCTCTTCTTATTGTGGAATCGTGTCTATTATCCAAGAATATTATAAATTGTTACTCTAAGATGGCTTGTGTTAGAGAGTTTATTGGGGTGTGAGAAGACCCTTCCAGTTTGGATATTTCTTTCTGTAAACAGAAGAATGCTCAGATTTTGGATAATCCATTAAATGAATGAGATGGATGAGAGAGGAATATATATATCTTTTACTCTTTAAATTTCGGCATAAATTGAAAACTGAAACTCCTCATAAGAGATGCTTCTGTTTATTTCATCATCATTTGAGAGAGAGAGAGAGAGAGAGAGAGGCCCAAATCTCTGTTACTCTCAACCTAACTTACCCCTTCATTGTCCTACTTCCTACCCTTGATCCTATCAAAATATCTATACCCAAATCTGTTATCCTTAAACTAGCCTAGCCCTCCATCAACTGTCATCTTCAGGTAGCCTTCAGTTATTTCCCACCCTCCATCTCATTCCTGGAGTCTGACCTCAAGATCTTCCTTGGATTCCTCCTCAAGACCCTCCCCAAACCCTTCCTCTAGACCACCCCTAGATCCCTCCCACAATCTTTCTGCATATAAGATCCCTTTTGCCTCCATGAAGGTGCTGAGATTCAATCTAGCACAGACTCACTCTCTGTAAGATTGTTCTGGTCCGCTTGTCAACACAAAATCACAAATACTTAGGCTCCTTAGAAGTCTACTTATTATGGCAAATCTTGAAAGAAGGCTTGAGTCAAATTCATTTGGCAGGACCCAGTATGTTGGTATTCTGGGATGTTGAGCACCCCTAACCCCCAAACCTCAACACCTCCAAGCTTTTGCCCAGTCTTTCTCCAGTACCTGGAATATACTCCCTCTTTAATCCCACCTCTTGTAATGGTGAGCTTACTTCAAAACTCAGCTCAAATACTATCTCCCCCTGATCTGTGTTCCTATGACATATGTACATTGTTGTCCTCCTAGTTTCAGAAAAAGGTAAGCTCTGTGACAGCAGAGACCCCTTTTTGTCTTTGGGTAGCCAGTCTACATACATGATAGGTGCTTGATGAATACTTGTTCGCATAGATGGTTGAGAAAAAAAAATTTATTAGGGAATGGGACACGATTGTCACATTCAAATACTAGGAGTGCTGCCCCATGAAAGAGGGTTGTGTATTTCTGGGCATATTTTCATCAACCTACAAACATTTATTAAGTCTCTATTATACACTAGATATTCTCATAGGTACTGGAGTTACAAGAATAAAAATGAAATGGCGCCTGTCCTCAACAATCTTACATTTTACTACCATGAAGTGTGAAATTCCATTTATTTGATGACTGTTACATTCATATTCTTGATTTTACAGGCCTAAAATACATTATAAACATTACCACAAAGGGCAATCCAAGGTAATGTTGAGTTTTAAACCTGAGGTTAGGATGTAGGGCTTTATGTGAACATGATGGTTTTTTTCCCCTGTTTTTGTTTTTCTTTCCTTAAAAACAGAAACTTGAATTTGCCTCCTGAATTTATGACTCTAGTTTGAGGGATAGGAATTTTCCCATCTATTAAATTTAAAGAATCCTGGATGGGAAATAAATGGCAGCAGAACAGCTGAGCTCTCACACTACCCCAGCAAGGGTAAAAAAAAAGACCACCAACCCAAGGAATGATCAAGAAATCCAAGGAAAAAGACACAAAGTGCATTTTCCCAGCCTAGATCCAACAAAAAAGACTGCCAGAAGCCAGAGGGCTCTAGGGAAAGTGTCCAGGCCAGGGAGTGCAGCCCATGGAAATCTCTTAGCATGTAGACCAGGGATAAGCCAGGGAAATCTGGCACCTAGAGCTGTGGACTGAGGGGTGGGGAGGAGCCAGGATACTGGGAGCCTGCAGCTGTGTTACTTTGACTCCAAACCAAGGCAGAGGGAGCCTAGAAAGCTCAGAGAAGAAAGGCAACAATCAGACTGTGCTCTAAATCAGACAGAGCCCTAGATCATACCACACAGTAGGGATCCAAGGTTGGTAGGTGGCCTGAACTGTCCCTGACACCCTCTTAAGAGCACAGTATTTAGTACCTAGAGCAAATGGTGTTATATCAGGGATATGCCTCTTCAGACCAAGCAAGGGCTCACCGTTTCTTCCAGAAGTATGCAAAGACTAACCCTGTCATAAGTACTAATAAATAAAAGAAGACATATGATAAAGAACTATTGTGTGGATCTAGGGGCATCCATGACACAAATCCATAAGAAGAAAATACTGCCACTTTCTAATGGCGATTCTCCAACAAAAAATAACTCAGTCACAAGGACTACTAGAATTTCTAGGAGAGAGGGGAGCAGAGCCAAGATGGTGGAGCAGAAACAGCACTTTCACACAGCTCCAACTTCTACCTCCTCCAACACATATGAAAAAATGGCTCTAAACAAACTTTAGAACTAAAAATTGACCAAGTGACAGAGAGAAACAAATCTCCCACTGAAGGAAGCCCAGTAGGCCTGCAGGAAGGGTCCGCTGCAGCACTCTAGGAGCTGAGAGCAGTCTCTCCTTAGCCTCGGTTTTAGCCCCAGGGCAGCCCCTAAAAGCTCCAGCTTGAGCGGACTTCATGAGAGTAAATCACTAGCAGCTGTAGCAGTTTCCAGACTTCTCAATCCACAAATGCCAAAGATAAAGTAAAAGGTTAGTGTGGAATGTTTTTGGAACAGGGGGAGTACTGTCTGGCTGCTACTCCTGGAGCATGAAGTGGTGTAGGTGTGGCAGCTGCTTCAGAGCTCCTGCCCCGCAGATTGTAAGGGGACCAAGCCACCATTCAGAGGTTAATCACTCTTGGTTTGACCTACTTGGATCCAGATCAAGGTCTTGGGTGGTGGTCTGGGGTGTGTGACCAGTGAATCAGAGTGTATGGGGGCTGTAGAGATGGTGCCAGCAGCTGCAAAACCTGATTTGGGACTTAGCTCTATCCATTCTGGAAGCAGAGTTCTACCGTGGCAAAGAGCTCAAAAGTCTAGTAATTAGCTCCCAATATGAGCAAGCATAGGAAGCACAGATGATAGAATCCTTTTTTGGGGACAAAAAGGATCAAGACATGGAGCAGGAGGAAGACAGTGAAGTAAGAACTCCTGCATCAAAAGCCTCCAAGAAAACTATGAACTGATTATAGGCCATGGAGGAGCTCAAGAAGGATTTTGAAAATCAAGTAAGAGAAGTGGAGGAAAAATTGGGAAGAGAAATGAGAAAAATCCAATCATGAAAAGCAAGTCAACAGCCTGCTAAAGGAGGCCCAAAAACATACTGAAGAAAATAACACTTTGAAAAACAGACTAACTCAAATGGCAAAAGAAGTCTTAAAAGTCAATGAGAAGAATGCTTTAAATACCTGAATTTGCCAGATGGAAAGGGAATTTCAAAAACTCACTGAAGAGAATAACTTCTTCAAAATAAGATTGGAGTAATTGGAAGCTAATGACTTTATGAGAAATCAAGATACTATAAAACAGATTCAAACAAATGAAAAAAAAGAAGGCAATGCAAAATATCTCATTGGAAAAACCACTGACCTAGAAAACAGATCCAGGAGAGATAATTTTAAAATTATTGGTCTACCTGGAATCCATGATCAAAAAAAGAGTCTAGACACCATCTTTCAAGAAATTATCAAGCAAAATTTGCCCTGATATTCTAGAACCAGAGGGCAAATTAGAAATTGAAAGAATTTACCAATCACCTCTTTAAAAGATCCCAAAAAGAAAACTCTTAGGAATATTATAGCCAAATTCCAGAGTTCCCAAGTCAAGGAGAAAATACTGCAAGCAGTCAGGAAGAAACAACTTGAGTATTGTGGAAACACAATCAGGATAACATAAGACCTAGCAGCTTCTACATTAAGGGACCAAAGGGTTTGGAATATGATATTCCAGAGGTCAAAGGAGCTAGGACTAAAACCAAGAATCACCTATCCAGCAAAACTGAGTATAATGCTACAGGGAAAAATATGGTCATTCAATGAAATAGAGTACTTTCAAGCATTCTTGATGAAAAAATAAGAGCTGAATGGAAAATATGACTTTTAGATACAAGCAAGAGAAGCATGAGAAGGTAAACAGGAAAAAGAAATCATAAGGAATTTATTAAAGTTGAACTTTTTACATTCCTACATTGAAAAGTGATAATTGCAACTCATAAGACTTTTTTTTATATATGTATACATACATATATACATATGTATAGGAGGATGTATGTGTATATAAATATATATGTTAGTGTGGCCATTTGTATGTTCATGTATACATAGACAGGGTACAGGCGAGTTGAATATGAAGGGATGATGGCTAAAAAATAAAATGAAGAGGTGAGAGAGGAATTTATTGGGAGAAGAAGAAAGGGAATGATAGATTAGGGTAATAAATTATCTCATATAAAAGAGGCAAGAGAAAGCTATTACAATGGAGGAATGGGAAGAGCAGAAAGGTGAAAGGGAATGGGACAACCTGATCCTCATTGAATTTGACCTAAGGAGGGAATAACATACATGCTCAATTGGGTATCTTATCCTACAGGAAAATAGGGGGGAAGGGGATAAGGGGGGAGGATAGAAGGGAGGGCAGATTGGGGGAGAGGGTAGTTAGAACCAAACATTTTTTAAAAGGGATAGGGTCAAAAGAGAAAATAGAATAAGTGGGGGGGGGGTGGATAGGATGGAGGGAAATATAGTAAGTCTTTCACAATATAACTACTATGGAAATGATTTGGGTAACCACACGTGTACAATCTATATTGAATTGCTTATCTTCCCAGTGGGGGTGGGTGAGGAGGGAGGAGGGGTAAAGAATCTGGAACTCAAAGTTTTAAAAACAAAAATTGGCTTTTTACATGCAACTGGTAAATAAGATATACAGGTACTGGGGTATAGAAACTCGTCTTGCCCTACTAGAAAGTTGGGGGGGGGGGTGAAAGGGGAGGATACTTTAGCTGAGGCATGATATATTTTACTCCAGCCTTTTACCTTTACTGTGTGTGCCCCCCTGTTTCAGATGTGTTTCTTGTAAACAGCATATTGTAGGATCATGGTTTTAATCTATTCTGCTATCCACCTCCGTTTTATGGGAGAGTTTGTCCCATTCACATTCACAGTTATGATTACTATCTGTGTCTTTCCCTCCATCCTATTTCTTCCTCTGTTTATGCTTTTATTTCCCCCCTCTTCCCCCTTCCCCTCCTTAAAAGTTTTCCTTTAGACCACTTCCTCCCTCAGTATTCCCTTCTTATCAGCCCCCCTTCCTTTTCCTACCCTTCCCCCTTACTACTTCTTCCCTCTCTTCTAACCCTGCCCCTTTCTTGGCCCTTCACCCCTCCTACTGCCTGTAGGATATGATAGATTTTTATACTGAATGTAGTATGTTATTTCTTCCTTAAACTAAGATTGACAAGAATAGATCTCATGCAATGTTCCTGTCCCTCCCCTCTTTCCCTTTATTATGATAAGTTTCATGTCTCTTCTCGAGAGTCCTATACTTAACTGATTATGTTATTACCTCTTTGCACCAGAACCAGAGGGAAAAGCTCACATAATGCTCATCTCCCTCCCTTCTTTCCCTCTACTATAATGTTTTAATGCCTCTTTGTGTAGCATAATTTACTCTTTTCTGCTTCATTCTTTCCTCTTCTTCCATTGCAGTCCCTTAATAAGGATGTTTATCATCATTGTGTGTTATTTATACCCACACCCTCTATTTATCTATATCTCTTTTAGATGTTTCCATAGGTATAGAATTCATAATATTAACAGGTATCAGCTTCCCATATAGGGATGTAAACAGTTTGCTCTTATTAAATAACAAGTCATGTGTGTGAGTGTTTTTTCCCTATTTACCTTTCTATGTCTCTCTTGAGTCTTGTAATTGGAGGTTGAATTTTCCATTGAGCTCTGGTGAAGGGGAAGGATATAAGAGAGAACAGATTGGGGGAAGGGGTACTCAGTAGGCTTGCTATTTTGGGGTGGAGGTAGGGAAAAATGTGGAGAGAAAAAATTATAACTCAAAATCTTATGGAAATGAATGTTGAAAACTAAACATAAGTACATTAAAATATAAAAAAAGGAATTTCTAGGAGAAAAATAACTCAAGAGTTAAAAAAGTATATTATAAATGAAATTAGAGATTCAAAGGAAAAAAATTACAAGGAGAATGTATAGATTAGGATAGGAAATAAAAAACCTTACCCAAATGACAGGATCTTTGTGTAATGGGTGAGATAGAAATCAGTGACTCCATAAAATAATGGAAAACAAATAGGAAAAATTAAAAATCTGAAAAAGTAGGAGAAAATATAAACTATGTCCTATAAAAAATACAACTGACCTGGGAAACATTTTAAAAATAGATAATATAAAAATCATTGAACTACCTGAAAACCAGAGTAAAAAATACTTGGATGCCATATTTCAAGAATTCATGACTAAAAACGGCCAAGACCTATTAGACTCATAAGACAAAGTAAAACCAGAAAACATTCACCAGTTCTCTCCTAAAGGAAACCCCACATTGAAAACTACCAGAAATATTATAACCCAAATCCAGAGCTTCCAGGTAAAATAGTTCTTCAATTAGCAAGAAAGAAAGAGTTCAAATACCAAGGAATCATAATCAGTATCACGAAAGATTTGGCTATTACTGTTAAGAGAAGAGAGCTTGGAATGTGATATTCCAAAGGGCAAGAAATAAGGGCTTGCAACCAAGAATAACTTATCTAGTATATCCATTTATTATTTCCTACAGGGGAAAATGGATTGTAAATAAAATAGAAGACTTCTAAGCATTACTAATGAAATTACTAGAGCTGAATAGAATCTTTGAAATGTAAACCTGAAAGAGAAGAAATATTGAAAAGTAGATACATTAATATAATTAGAAGGGATTATTAATGAATTGCTTATATCCTAATAGAGGGAGAAGAAACAAGTGTCCCTTTGAAACCATAATATCTTCAAGGTTCATAGAAAATCTTAAATAAGACAGGGGGCCTGGGATTGGCTTTGTTATGGTTGGATGACCTTGAGAAAAGAAAGAAAAAGAAACACACCAAGGCAGCAGTTCTCAACCTGTGGGTTATGTTCAATTTGTAACAATAAAAATATATCCTGCATATCAGATATTTATATTACAATTCATAACAGTAGCAAAATTACAGTTATGAAGTAGCAACGAAAATAATTTTATGGTTGGGGATCACCACAACATGAGAGTCAGGGCATTAGGAAGGTTGAGAACCACTGCGCTAAGGAATAAAAGAAGAAAAACAGATAAAACAATACAAACCTGGAGGAAGAGGTAGAGGGAGTGGGAGATGGTCTTTCAGTTGAACTGACTAAGGGAAGGTTGAATATATACAGAGCTTGGTATTATTCTTGTTCAGTTTTCTCCACCTCTTTGTGACCCCATTTGGGGTTTTCTTGGCAAAGAAAATGGCAAATCACTCTATTAAGAGTGATTTGCCATTTCCATCTCATTTTACATTTGAGGAAACTGAGGCAAACCAGGTTAAGTGACTTACCCAGGATCATACAGCTAGTAAGTGTCCAAGGCTAGATTGGAATTCAGGAATCTTTCTGACTGCCTGGCACTCTATCCACTCCTCCACCTAGCTGCTCCTAGTTTAGTATAGAAATGCATTAAACTCAACAGAAAAACCAGTGATAACAAGGAGAGCAGGTAAGAGGAAGTTAGGAGGCTGAACAAAGTAAAGAAAAAAATTAGTTAAAAGGAAAATTAATTTCAACTTCTAAAAGTAGATTATAAAAGGGAAGTGACTTGAAAGAAAGGATTAGAAGTTGTGATGAGGAAGAGGAGCAGTGGGATTAATTATAGATGAAAAATGTTGAACACACTCCTCTCTGACTCCCCTCTTTATAAAAATGAGAAAAAAAGAGGAAGGTAAGATTATAGGATGAAGGAAGGTACAGAATTAATCATAATAATGACTAAGAATGAAATAAACTCATTCAAAAATGCAAGAGGGGACAAGAACAGATTGGAAAACAGAATCAACATGTAACTGACAAGAAATGTACCTGATACACCCAGATTCACGCAAAATTAAAATAAAGGCCTAGAATTTTTTTTTTTTATCCTATAAGCCAAGGATTCTTAACTTTGTGTCATGGACACCTCTGCAGTCTGGAGAAGCCTATAGAACCTTCTCAGAATAATGTCATCAAATTATAGAAGGAAATATTAAATTTCTTTTTCTTTTAAATACTAAATTTCAGTTAGAGGTCAGTGAAAATAAAGATGTAATTTTTCCCTCATCCAAATTCACCAACCTATTGAAATCTATTCACAGATCACTAAAGGTACTATGAACACCAGGTTAAGAACCCCTCTATTAAGCAAACCTCCCAAAAAGCGTAGCCAAAAGCAGTAGTCTTAGACAAAGAAACAGAAAAAATAAGTGTGATTTTAAAAGAGATAAACTGGGAAACTACATTTTGCTTAAAGGTTTCATAGAATATATGAGATATAGCTATTATACATATCAAATAGATTATGTATATATACATACATATGTGTGTATATATGCATAAATATAAATACATATGTATATATAAATATACATTCCAAATGACATAGCATCTAAATACTTTAAACATTAATCAATATATAAAGAGACACAGACTATTAGGAATCTCAAAACATCCATTTCAGAACTACACAAAGCTAAGAACTTTAATAGAACTTTAGAAAGGCTAGAAATGATTGGTCTCTGACTACTAAATGGAAATGGAAAGAAGTATTTCTCAACTGTTATGGCACTTTTATAAAAACTGACCAAGCATAAAACTCATAAACAAATGAAGAAAAACAGAATGTTGAACTTAACCTTTAGTAAATCATTATGCAATATGAATTATAGTCAATAGCATCATTGGATCCTAAATAATAACACAAAAGAACTGATGGATCAAAAAAGAACAAAGAATAGATAATTTCATCGAGAAAATTACAATAATCTCCAGACTTTTAGGATGCAATCAAAGCAGTCTTGAGGAAAATTTCTCTAAACACTTAACAATAGGAGAGAGAGAAAAAAGACAGATCAATGAATTAGGCATGCAACTAAAAAAAAGCAACAATCAACCCCCACCTCATTAAATGCCAAAATATGACATCTTAAAGCAGAGTAGAGACAATAAAATTGAAAGCAGAAGAAACAACAACAATCCTATTGAATCAATAAATAAAAACTAAGAGGTAGCATTTTGGGAAAATGCAACTAATAAAAAAAATAAACCATTAGCTAGTTGTTTTTAAGAAAGATGAAAATTCAGTATAAAAAAGAGAAAAAAACTCACAACAAATCAAGAAATTAAAACATTATTAGAAATGATTTTGCCCAATTTTATGCCATTAAAATGGACAGCTTAAATGACATGAATGAATTTTTTAAAAATACTCTGATTAACAGAACAAGAAATAAATAATTTAGGTGAACCAGTCTCAGAAAAGGAAATTAAACAAGTCATAAATGAACCACTGAAAAAAGCCAACTCACTATCAGAAAAATTTGCAAGCAAATTTTTTAAAAACACTCAAAGAAAAATTAATTTTAATATTACATAAACTGTTTGCAAAACCAGGAAAAGAATAGATCTTGACAGATTCCTTTTAAGATACATATCTAGTCTTGATGGAGCGACAAAACAGAGAAAGAAAACTGGTGACTAATATCCTTAATGAATATCAGTCACAAAACTTTTAAATGAAACATTAGCAAAGAGACTACGGCAGCATTTCGAAAAGATTATGCACTATAATTAGATTGGATTTATATCAGAAATGCAGAGTTGGCATAATGTTTAGACAATTATAAATATAGGCAATAACAATCACATATTATATCAATAGGTTTGGAAATAGCTTTTGACAAAATATAATAACTGCTCCTGTTGAAAATACTAAATAGCATAGGAAGAAATGGACCTATGGTCAAAAGTACCTCCCTAAATCCAAGATTCAGTCTTCTATGTAATGGGAGAAATGCTATATACACTGTGGGTTCCCAAAGTGGGTGATATTACCCCCTGGAGGCACTAGAATGATTCAGGAGCGTAGTAGTAGCCTTGGGTACAATTGAGGGGCATTAAATAAAAATAAGAGGGTGGTGGGAATATAAGGAAAGCCGAGAAGAAAATTTTGAATAGCAATTTGCACATGTTTCATCTGTTGTGTAACAGAATTAAAGTTGTAGTGATTACATTGTTTTCCAAATAAACACACAAAATGAAAGCTATATATAACTGATCAGTGGTCAAGCTCGCTGACAGGTTCTAACTAGCAAGTGTTGTCAGGTGGACCTGACACATTGTCAGGAAGTCCAGAATGCATTGACAGGAATGTGTGTGTAATGACTTGTTATTTTTTTTATTATTATTATTTTTGTTTTTGGAGGAGGAAAGGCCAGGCAATTAGGGTTAAGTGACTTGCTCAAGGTCACACCAATAGTAAGTGTTAAGTATCTGGGGCCCAATTTGAACTCAGGCCTTCTTGACTCATTTACTGTGCCACCTAGCCACCCCCTGTAATGGCTTGTTTACAATACCATACCATACATTTGCATGACACAATACTGTGTCATCAAAATTTCAATGCAGGAAAAACCCCACAAACTTACAACAAATTACTAAATTTAAGATGTCATTAAAAAAGGATATAGATTTTTGAAATGATGCAAATTTAAAAAAATATTAAAGGTTAAAGAAAGTAGATTTCTGGGGGGCACTGAGTAACTGTCTTTTTTTAAGGGAGCAGTAGGTCAAATAAGTTTGACAGCCTCTGCTATAGGCCTTTCTAATAAGATGAGAGGTAATGCTAAGACATGTATTATCACCATTCCTAGTTGATAGTTATAGAAATATTACATACAGTACTAACATAAGAAAAATCTATTGAAGGAATAAGAATAGGAAGAAGCAAAAGTATTATTTTCTGCATATGATACGATGATCTACTTAGAAAGTCAACTAAAAAACTAATAAAAACAACTTCAGCAGAAAAACTACACAAGGGACAGAGTCAAGATGGCGGCATAGAAGCAGGAGAACTTTGTGAACTCCCCCCATAACCACCTCAGCTACCTATAAAATATGACTCTAAACCAGCTTCAGAGCTCCAGAATGCACAAAATGACAGAGAAACAAAGCTCCAGCTAAAGGGAGCCTGGCAGGTAGACAGGAAAGGTTCAAGACAGCGTGCTGGGAGCCTAGATCAGCACCACATGAAACCTCCGCATTAGCCCCAGGGTGGCCAGGACCAGCTGCAGCTGGAGCTTTCAGGAGAGTGGGTCACCAGCAGATCTGGCAGTTTCCAGAATTATCAAGCCATAAGAGCCAAGGACTAAGTGAAAGGTCAGTGGAACTTGGCTAAATTTGGGGGAAAGGAGAGGGTCCAGCCATCTGCCCCCAGGGCAAGAAAGCAGCAGAAGCAGCAGCCCTGCAGATGCCTCCATGTGGCTGCTTCAGAGCTTGTGGGCTGCAGATTGCAGGGGGTCAAACAACCATTTAGAGGCTAAGTGCTCTTTCCTTAACCTGTCTGGATCAGGATTGCTGTCTTGGGTGTGGTGGTCCTGAGGGGCATGACCAATGAGCCAAAGCTGGAGGGGGCTGCAGAGACACCAACCTCCTCATAGCTCTGGCAGCTGCAAAAACTCCAGGGATTTGGGACAAAGCTCTCCCCTCTGACAGCAGAGCTCTGTGGAGGCCAAAATTGACTGGCAACATGAGCAGGCAAAGAAAGCAAAGCAAGAACAGCAATCCAACTTTAGATTTCTTTTTTGGGGACAAAAAGGATCAAACCATGGAATGGGAAGAAGACAATACAGTCAGAACTCCTGTACCAAAAGCTTCCTAGAAAAATTTAGACTGGTTACAGGCCATAGAAGAGCTTAAAAGGATTTTGAAAACCAAATAAGAGAAGTGGAAGGAAAAACTGGGAAGAGAAATGAGAATGATGCAAGAAAATCATGAAAAAAGAGTCAACAACCTGACTGAAGAAAACAACACCTTAAAAAAATAGATGAACTCAAATGGCAAAAGAGGCCCAAAAAACCAATGAGGAGAAGAATGCCTTAAAAAGCTGAATTTGCCAGATGGAAAAAGAATCTCAAAAGCTTTCTGAAGAAAATAATTCCTTCAGAATTAGAATGGAACAAATGGAAGCAAATGACATTATGAAAAATCAAGATACTATTAAACAGATCCAAACAAATGAAAAAATAGAAGACAACGTGAAATATCTAACTGAAAAAAAACCACTGACCTAGAAGATAGATCCAGTAGAGACAATTTAAAAATTGTTTGATTACCTGAAAGCCATGATCAAAAAAAGAACCTAGTAAGCATCCTTCAAGAAATTTTCAAGGAAAATTTCCCTGATAGTTTAGAACCAGACGGTAAAATCGAATTTGAAAGAATTCACCAATCACCTCTTGAAAAAGATCCCAAAAAGGAAACTCCTAGGAATATTATAGCCAGGTTCTGGAGTCCCCAGATCAAGGAGAAACTATTACAAACTGCCAAGAAGAAACAATTTGAATACTGTGGAAACACAATCAGGATAACCCAGGATCTGGTACCTACTACATTAAGGGATCAAAGGGCCTGTAATATGATATTCCAGAGAACAAGGGAGCTAGGATTAAAACCAAGAATCACCTACCCAGCAAAATTGAGTATTAATGTTTCAGGGGAAAATATGGTCATTCAATGAGGTGGAGGAATTTCAAGCATTCTTGAGGAAAAAACCACAACTGAATAGAAAATTTGACATTCAAATACAAGAAGCATGAGAAGGTAAACATGGAAAAGAAAACATGGGAGTGGCTAGGTGGCGCAGTGAATAGAGCACCAGCCCTGGAGTCAGGAGGACCTGCGTTCAAATCCGGCCTTGGACACTTAACACTAACTAGCCATGTGACCTTGGGCAAGTCACTTATCCCCAACTGCCATCCAAAAAAGAAAAGAAAAGAAATCATAAGGAACTTACCAAAGTTGAACTATTTACATGCCAACATGGAAAAACAGTTATTGTAACTTATGAAACTTTCGTCAGTATGAGGATAGGTGAAGGGAATATAATTGTGTGTGTGTGTGTGTGTGTGTGTGTGTGTATATATACACATATGTCTATATAGGAGAGTACATATGCATAGAAATACATATGTTAATGTGTGTATATATGTGTACATAGACAGAGGGCAAAAGATCAATTGAATAGGAAGGAATGATATTTTAAAAGGTGAAACTGAGAGATGGGAGAGGAATAGAATGAGAGGAGACAGAGAGATAGAATGGGGTTAATCATCTTTTATAGAAGAAGCAAGGGATAACTGTTACAATGGAGGGGAAGAACAGGAAGGCAAAAGGGAATGGGTCAACCTTAGTCTTATTGAATTTGGCTTAGGGAAGGAATAACATACACTCTAAATTGGGTATTTTGCCCTATAGGAGAGTAGGGGGAAGGGAATGAAAGGGGGGAATGACAGAGGGGAGGGCAAGTTGGGGAGGATTGGGGGAGGGTTGTTAGAAGCACACACTTCTGTAAAGGGACAGGGACAAAGTAGAGAATAGAATAAGTGGGGGATGGGATAGGAAGAAGGGAAATACAGTCAGTCTTTCACAATATGTCCGTTATGGAGATGTTCTGTATAACTACACATGTACAGCCTATATTGAATTGCTTGTCTTTCCAGTGGGGGTGGGTGATGAGGGAGGAAGGGAAACAATCTAGAATTTAAAGTTCTAAAATCAAATGTTAAAACTATACATATGTGTGTGTGTGTATATATATATATATATATATATATATATATATATATA
>CM053593.1:144824359-144841666 GCA_028646575.1 Pseudocheirus occidentalis
AAGGGCCTGGAATATGATATTTTCAAGATTAAGGGAGCTGGGATTAAAACCAAGAATCAACTGAGCAAAATTGAGCATATTGTTCCAGGGGAAAATATGGTCATTCAATGAGGTGGAAGACTTTCAAGCATTCTTGCTGAAAAGAACAGAACTGAACAGAAAATTTGACAACCAAATACAAGAAGCATGAGAAAGTAAACATGGGAAAGAAATCATAAGGAACTTAGTGGGGGAAAAAGACTTAAGAAGGCAAATGGTACTGTTTAACTTCTGATAGGGTGCAAGTTGTAAGAAATTCCCCTCAAAGAGACAAGAGACAATATTACAGTTGCTTAAAAAAAAACCCAAACAACTGTTTAATAAAATCTATGTTACTTTAAAAAAAAAGAGAGAAATCAAGTATCTATTTGGAGAGCTACGGAGTGATTAAATTAAAAACCTGCAGTTCCCAATTGTGAGATATCCTGAGCAAGTGGGTTTTTCTACTCGTATGTTTCCCTGCCAGGTTTCTGTAGAATGATGCCTTCTCCTCCCTCTTCTCTTCTTTCCTCAAACTCTACTGATAGAAGACAGAGACCTGGGTTTCTGTGTGGATTGTGATGTATTTATTATTACTCCATTTGCTTTAATACATGACAGCAGCCTGTGTCCTTAAAACTTCTGCCCAAAGGGGAGTCTTTTATAGCCCCCTTGTTCCTAGCATTATTGATGCTTGCTCTCTGCATCCTTCCTTTTAGAGATTTTGAGCAGACCTTAAAAGCACTATATAAATGTTATTACTATTATGAGTATGTCAGTGGTATGGCACAATAAGATTGGACTGTTCATCTTACTTGTCTCTCCTGCAAAAGACACTTCCAATTTGAGTCAAGATAAACATTATGTATGAAGTTATAGATTTTGGGGAGCTGAGAAAGACCTTAGTAGATTAGGAATGTGAAGCAAAAATAACCGAGAGAAATAAATTTTACAGGTAAACAGAAAAATAAACAGTTGGTATGAATTCAAGTATCCTAAAGGACTTCTTTTTATCCCTAAATTACTCTGTCAATGGCTTTATAGCACTCCCTGGACACACTTTCTAGTAAGTAATGTCAATATGTATCCATTTGCCAAGGTAGCATTTGCAGTTACAATTTTAATCTCAGGATTTGTAGTTCAAAGAGCAAAACCTTTTCCCTCCAAATGATCTGACTCTTGTGATGTTTAAGCCAAAAAGCAGACTTGAGTCATACATGGTAGTCCTTAAAGGGGTATAGACAGGAGAAGGAATTAAGACCTAAATAGCTGAGCAGCAGCAGTAACAATGGGGTCATCCTCTCCAACCCTACTGAAGACCTAATGAGCTGAGTCAGAAAGAATTGACTGTATTGGAACAAAAGGAGAAAGCAGAAACCCAAAGGCATGCTGAGCTGCAGCAGAGGAAGGGAGAAATCAAGGAGGGAGGGCCATCAGCTCCTACAAGCATCTTGGAGAAGATTGAGATGGAAATCTCAAGTTGTGCCTACCTCTTTATAAGGATCCAGGAAAGTTCCAAGAAAAGGTATAATCTTTTTCTTTTACCATTTTGTCTTTTCCATTCATTAACAGAAACTGCAACATACTCTATTGTTTCTGTATTCCAATGTTTCAGGCAACCTGGATTTTTTTCCTTGGTCATAAGGAAGCCAAGAGTTATAAAGAGATAAACATAAATTTAAATTAGGCTTGAAAGGTTTAAATATTGGGAATTTTCCCAAATGAGAATTCTGAACCATTGTCATTGCACTAGTTTTGCTTTTAACACTTTTTACCTGTAAACAATATTTCTTAATTTTTAAAAAACTTTTAACATAAACTTTATATTTTCTTCAATATAAATTTTACTATAAACATAATATATAAACTAAATATATAATATACGAATAGATATTATATAAATTATAAATATATTGAAACAATTATACATTATGATCATATAATTATACAAATAATTTAATGTGTGAAGTATATAATATATGAGTAAATACACTATAATATCAACTTAAAGGAGTCAAGGAGGTGATTACAGAGACCTGAAGGGTCATTATATTATCCCTAGGATAGAAAATGAGCTAATTGTTTTAAAAGGGGTGGCTGATTAGGACT
Organism: Pseudocheirus occidentalis; assembly: GCA_028646575.1. Taxonomy (NCBI): domain Eukaryota; kingdom Metazoa; phylum Chordata; class Mammalia; order Diprotodontia; family Pseudocheiridae; genus Pseudocheirus; species Pseudocheirus occidentalis. The sequence goes on from CM053593.1 coordinate 144,826,487, forward strand.
CTAACAAGAAGATGGTGACCAGGGTCTTCTAGCCAACTGCACTTCCTCATGTGGTCTATCCCCAAGATGAAAGGGTACAGGGAAGGTCCGCCTCAAAATAATTTGACCACTCAAGCCTTCTTTCAGTCCAAGTAGCAAGTTTATCATGACACCAGTAGGGCGGGCAAGGTTCCTAGTGAATCTGTGGTATTTGTGACTCCAAAACAAGTGGGCCAGATTTTAAGAATCTGCATGATTTAATAGGGGTAAGATTGGTATTTTTATACAGAAAGACTGTGAAAACATCTGTATGGGATCAAGGAGGGGCAAGTAGCCTGAGGTGGGCCAGGTACAGACAATGAGGGCCTCAATGGAAGGGCAGTTAAAAGGATGGGTAGGATGCCTCAAGGAAATGCCAAGTTCAAGGGCTTTTCAGGGGTCCAGGTCCTATGCCCATCAGTAACACTCACAATTACTGGGTTTACACTCAGTTACTCTGGAAATTCAGTGAAATGCCTTCCCTTTTCCTACCAACATTTCACATGGAATCTAGTTAATTGAGGTTAGGAATTAGCAATTTCATGATGATAGCTTGAATGCAAGACCCTCCCAGATAATTTCCAACACTAAGCAACTGTATTCATTTGTGATGCCCAAGGTTAATTCAAAAAGCATTATTGGACCAAAAAAAAAATCAAGTTTGAATTTCATTAATGGTGATTTCGGGCTGAAAAGCATATATAGGAAGACAAATTGCCAACGTTATTTTTAAAGTTAATATAGAGAAGAGAAAAGGAATTAAGAATTTCATTCTACGGGAATTCTTTGGGAGCTAATCAAATTAGCAGCAACTAAGTTAGTTTTGTTTAGCAGTTAAATCATGAAACATTATAAAAAGTGTAAGGCACATAAGGAAACATGTACCTACTGAAACTGAAACAGGTAAAATACCAGATACATTGCAAATTCAATAAGATATACTATTTATATCAAAAGAAAGCAAAAAAAAGTTTCTACTGGGCTGGTTGAGAATAAATGTCTTGAAAGGTCAAATAAAGTTATGAGAAAAAAGTAGGCCAATTCCAGGAATAAATCTATCAAGTGGCAGAAGTTCACCATTTTCATTGTTCCCAAAAAGCTACCTTTTAGTTTTCACAGATAATTAACCTGAGGAGTAAGAGGAGAACCTCCAAAGTTCAAGCCTACAGGTCAAAAATGATTATTCAAAGGAAAAAAACAGCAAACCTGCAGGTTCAAGAAGCAAGACACTGGGAAAGAATGTTGGCCAAAAGAATATAGATCTGGTTGATAACTGGGTCTTTTTCCACACTTGAGCCTATGGCCAAGATATTGGAGGCTTTTCTTTGCCTCTAAAGCTTTTGTCATGTAGAAGAAATATATTAACATCTTGAATGAAAACTGATAGAGTTTCACTCTGAGCAGTCTGTTACCAGAAGTAGTTCTTCCACCAATTCTTTGGGAAATCTACGTGTATAGTGCAGGCCAGAGGCAGGATTTCCATGAATTCACATAAATGCTATCCCAGAGATGATTGGTTCCATTAGCTAAGATGATACCTCATAAAGAACAGAGAATGGAGTCATTCTGCTGTGGGGCCCAAGTGCTTCCAGGTACGTCTGAATTAAACTCCTTTCCCTCTTGGTCATTGCCCAAAAGGCTGATTTTTTTTCTATTTTTCAATACTCTGAGGATCCCATTCTTTAGCTGCCAAAAAACCTGACAAGACCCAGCTTTTATGGGCCAACCTGTATCTAACTCATGCTCAGAGAGGTGGATGATATACTGCCTCGGAGCCTGGCCTTGGCCCCAGATTCTTCTCCTCTTAATGGATTACAAAAATCAGTTGGCTTACCAAATTGTCTGAAGAATCTGTCTCCCAAGGTTGTCAGAATGTAATTAGCATAACCCATATTTCCTCCAGGGAAGTTAGTCTGCCAGAAGCAGCGGGGTGGGGGAAAAGATAGGAATGTCTAGAGAATGGGATCACTAAGAGAAAGATAAGCTCAGGCAATGCCAATCAGGAAAATTATGGACAAAGTCTGCTGCGCGAGGAAACCTTCCCTGCACCATCTTTCCAGTGAGCTTACTTTAGAATGGGAAGAATGAACATTGCTGGGCTTTAATGATTCAGCCTAAGTCAACAAGCATTTATTAAGCGTCTACTGTGTATATGATCGGGTAGTTAGGTAGCACAGTGGATAGAGCGCTGGCCCCAGAGTCAGGAAGACTCATCTTCGGGAGTATAAATCTGGCCTCAGATACTACTAGTGTGACCTTGGGCAAGTCACTGAACCCTGTTTGCCTCAATTTCTTCATCTATAAAATGAGCTGGAGAAGGAAATGACAAATCACTCCAATATCTCTGCTAAGAAAACACCAAAATAGGGTAATGAAGAGTCAGACATATGACTGAAAAATGACGGAACAGCTGAATGTGCACAATACTCACCAATGGAGGCACTACTGTGTGTAAAGGGGGGGAGGGCAGCATAGTAAGCCTTAGGCCCAAGGGAAGGAAACAAGCAGGTACTATGTGCCGAGCACTGTGCTCAGCACTTTTTGACAAATATTACCTCATCTTATCCTCACAAAAACCCTGTGAATTATTACGCCCCATTTTACAGTTGAGGAAACTGAGGTTGACAGGGGTTAAGTGACTTGGTCAGGTTCACATGGTTAGAAAATGTCTGAGACTGGATTTGAACTCAGGTCTTTATGACTTCAGGCTCAGGACTCTCCACCATATCACCTCAGTGCTTCTAAGGTGCTTTATGTGAAAGCTGCGGGGGAGGACAGTAAAGTGAAAAGATTATTGGAATTGAAAGCAGGGAACACATGGTCTGTTAGTTTACTGGCTAGGGTGGATAGAAAAGTGAACCTGGCACCAGGAAGACCTAAATACAAATCCAGTCTCAGACATTTACTAGCTGCGTGACCCTAGGCAAGTCACTTAACCCTGTTTGCCTCAGTTTCCCCATCTGTAAAATGATCTGGAGAAGGAAATAGCAAACCACTCCAGTATCTTTGCCAAGAAAACCCCAAATGGGGTCACGAAGAGTCAGATACCACTCAACAACATCTGACCAACCTTATAAGGTTGAATAACTTCTCTAGATCTCAGTTTCATCATCTATAAATGGAAAGACTTAAGCTAGATATTCTGTAACTTCCTTTTCCATGCTCTGATTTTATGAACAAATTTTTGCCACCAGACAGCCTTCATGGAAATGGCAGTTGCGTTTAGAAAAGTTAGTTTCATCGTCCCTAACCACAGACAACCCTCGAAAATGGCAAAAAGAACTCTTAGCTCTGACTCTGGTTTGCTCCACTTAAGCTATCTGAGAACCCCTTTCATTCTGGAGAAGTGGCAAGAGATAAACACTGGAGAGACTATACATCTTTCTCCCTGGACCATATAGCACCTGGACTGAAGAGGAGACTGGTGTAACCAAGAGGGTATAGCTTTTTTTAAAATTTCAACTTAAAAACCCAGAGATACTAATGAATCAAAGATGATTCTACTTTGTTTAAAGGAAGAGCACTGCATCTGCTCGGGGCTTTCAGCTCCCCAAAGAAGTGTTTCTCAGGGCAGCTAGGTGGCTTAGTGAATAGAGCACTGGCCCTGGAGACAGGAGAACCTGAGTTCAAATCTGGCCTCAGGCACTTAGCTGTATGACCTTGGACAAGTCACTTAACCCCAATTGCCCTGCCTTCCCCCCTCCAAAAAAGCAAAAAAAAAAAAATTGTTTCTCCCTTTTTCTTCAGTGATGATACATTCCTAGCAATCAAAATGCAGTGACCATTCTCATACATACACATGCGTGCACACGCGCACACACACACACACACACACACATACACACAAAAGCAAATTCAATGTAGGAGATAAAATGCCTGTTCCAATCTACTTGGGAAAGAGTTATGACCCAAGATTCCTTCAGGAGCATTTTTTGCTTCTAAGATACCAAATAATTCAGTCTTACTGAAATTGAAAGGTATTTTAGAATTCATGATCATTACCTCCCTTCTTACCTTGCCTTGCCATTCTTCAGCCAAAATTCACATCCTCAAATCAATTCAACAATATTTATTAAGTGTCTACTGGGTGCCAGGCGCTGAGATACTATGCCATGTTCTAGGAATACAAAGACAAAAACCCTTAAGGAGTTGAGATTCAGGGGATCAGAGAACGGGGGTGGGGAGCTCTGAGGAGGGTCACCACATACACAAAGAAGCCAATACAAAATACAGAGTATTTCTTAGGAGACTGGTGGGGAAGTGGAGAGTCCTAACACGTGGGGAAGTAAGGAAAGGTTCACTGTAGGAGGTGTTACCTGAGATGAGCCTTGAAGCGGAGCTCGAGATAGAGGCAAGGAGAGAGAATATTTCTGGCATAGAGATAGTCTGTGAAAAAAAACAAAACAAACTTTGAGGTGGTAGATGGAATGTTGTGAATGGGGAAAAGCAAGTTACAGATTGCCTAGAACAAAGAACAAAATTATGGTAATCTGAAATCTATCTTGAAAGCTAAGGAAGGATGAAATTTTCTAAAAACCTTTAAAAGTCAAACAGGAAAGTTTAAATTTTATCCCAGAGAATCACAGAAGCTTCTGAAAAAGAAAAATGGCCTGGTCAGACCCACTCTTCAGCTGGTTGCAGGGATGTGGGAGAGAGCAGAGGCAGGGAAAAATATCACTATTGAGGGCCTGAACTAGGATGGCAGCCATGTGAGTGGAAAGGATAGGACAAATGCCAAAGATGCTGTGGAGATAGAAATGGGAACACTTGGCAACTGTATGGATCTTCTAGAGTAAGAGATAAGGAAGAGACCAAGTACAATGAGTCCATTGAAGAAATACAAGTCCACACAAGTGAAATACTTATTTAAAACCATAAATTAAAATGCTTCTAAGGCAGGGTATTAGTAGCGTTCTAAGAATGATTAGAAAAGAGTGACAGAATTCTGTTGATGGCCACATTCGCTCTTTGGTCTTACAAAATGCATGCCTTTGGACAAGGCCAATATAAATGGATGCCAAAAGCAGCTCAATTTCTCCTTCTGGAAGGCCGAATTCTTGGAGATCTAAATGTTACTGAAAGGGTTATGGCTTAGTGTGAGAAAACCCAAGACTAGACTCTTCAGGAGAATCAATGAATCACACAACCAATGAGTATTTAACGGGCATCTCTATAACACACCTGGCACAGTCTTCCTGGTCACTGAGGGAAACAAAAGGAAAGCATAAGACATGGTCAAATGATACACCCCAATGGGTAAAGGAATGTCTTCTGGGGAAATGCGGGGGTTTCAGGGAGATAGCCAACCTCTCAGAAAAATCCCAACCCAGAAATAACAAATCTGAAAATCATTTGTTTCTAACAACAGCAGCCAGGTTTGATAATTATATTCAGGATCGAGGAGGGGAGTCCTACACAGACACATCAGGGAGAGGAGAAAAGCAGGCAACTGAAAAGGTCTATTGAACCTCTCCCTGAGTAAGGAGGAAAGGACAGATTTCCAGCTAAGATGAGATGACTTGACATAAGGAAACTCACTGGTAAAAACAGCAGAGGCCCAGGGAGCCTCCTAAATGCTAACCACTGTGACAAAAAGTAAGCAAGTTTTTTTTTTCTGTCCCTTTAGAAAAGAGTGCCAAGTGAGTAGATCCAACTCTGCAATTGAGTGGCAAGGATGATATAGTACTGGGGTAAGCAATGAGTTGGTACTTTTGCTCTGGAGAGATGCCAGTGCTTGCCGTACCAGCTGGTATTGTTAGCAACTTGAAGCATTAATGTAATACAGTGATGCCCTCTGAAAAATAGAGTTGATAAAGAATTAATGTGTTCAAAAATAACTTTAATCATCTTCTGGCTTTTTTGTATCTCCTTTGTGCACAGTGTGTTTTCTCTAAGCTAGAAGGAAAGAATAAAGGAATTAAGGTGAATAGATATATATGTGTTTATATGTATATAGAAGCAACTATATACATGTTTGCACACTTATACATGTATGCAGTGTATATGTGTGTATTGTGTATGTATGAGTATGTGTGTATGTGTATAGTTACAGATATGGATATGGATACGAATATAGGTGGATATAGATCTAGATCTAGATATAGATATAGATATGATTGAGACCCTTAGAAAGGGCTGATGATTCTTCCTAACCTCAGGTAATAAATGCCTGGATGATTCTTCAATATTTCAACAGATCTATCATTTCATTGCATGACTGGTTAGCTTCTCCACTAATGTAGATTGCAACTTATATTAACAGGTGGCCTTCATGAGTTGCTGTGGCCATAGTAATCCATATGCTTGGTGGTCAGCTTTCTGGTGATAAACCTCTATAGATTTAACTAGACTGATCCTCTATCACAGGTCCTTTTAACCTGGTATCCATGAACATGCTTTAAAAAAAATTTAATAACTCTTTTTCAATATAACTAGCTTCCTTTGTAATTCTATGTATTTTATTTTGTGCATTTCTAAGAAGGGGTCCATAGGCTTTGCCAGACTGCCAGAGAAATCTTTGAGACCACCCCCAAAAAAGATTGAGAACCCTCCAACCTAAAGAAAGATATCAGAACGGTCACATACAAAACCTTTCTTGGAGGAAGCTAGATGTTACAGTGGGTCTGGAGTCAGACCACCTCAAACGCCTACTAGCTGTGTGACCATGGACAAGTAAGTCCTTTAACCCTTGGTTTGCTTTACTCTCTCAACGGGGATAGTAACAGCACCTACCTCCCAGGACTGTAGTAAGGACCCAATGAGATAATAATAATAAACCACTTAGCACGATCCCTGGCATATAGTAAGTACTTTATAAAATGTTACTCATTACTATTCATTATTATTATTCTAACTGGAGGAGGTCTAGTAGAGTTTATAATGTAGCCTTTAAAAACCCGAGGGTCATTGCCATGCCAACAACTAGGACTTGACTGGAGGGATTAGAACATACCACAAATGAACCTCAAAGATAAAAGAGATTTTATTCTAACAAGAAACCTAATTCATTTTTTTCCTGTTTTTTCAACCAACTCTGTGGTTCCTTAAGATTCTTTCCTAGGCAATAAAGGTTTCGTTCTCTAATGAATGAGACCATACAAAGCAGGACCCAAGGAAGACACAGACTCTATCTGAAACCTCGGCAAAGCCATTGTTGTCACGTGTAGGAAGGCAGAGCAGATCAGCTTGGAGGCAGGAAGGTAGCAGCTGCTGCCAACACGTCTGACAAAAGGCAGTCGTCTCTCTCCCACTCAGAGGCTGCTGGTAGGCAGCTCAGAGAACCGGGATTCTTAACCTGAAGTCTGTGCATTCAAAAACATTTTTTTCAATAACTATATTTCAATAGAATTAGCTTCTATTGCAATCCTACATATTTTATTTCATCCGTTTAAAAACATGATTCTAAGAAAGTGTCCATGGGTTTCACCAGAATGCCAAAGGAGTCCCTGACATAACCAATGTTCGGAGCATCAATTATAGAAACAGAGAAAGCCCCTACCTCTAGCTTAGTGTTCCCTGACCTGTCCCTTCTACTATGGCTGAGGCAGTGTGATACAATGGGAAGAATGCTGAATTTGGAGTCAGAGGATCTGAATTCAAGTCTCACTTCTGTCATTTAGATCCGTGTGACCCTGAGTAAGTCATTTCCCCTCTCTGGGTTCCTCAGCTATAAAATGAAGTGGTTCAGCTAGGTGACCTCTAAGGCCTAAGATGGAAGGGAAGTTAGTTGAAATTTTATTGGGAAAGCAGCATAGTTCTGAAAAGTTTGACTACATAGATAACTTTTCTTGCATATTTATGTTTGTGTTTTCTTGTGTCATGAATATCCCTGGGGACAGTCCCATTAATAAAATTGTCCAGTAAACTACTTGAGGTCTTATATAAAGGGAATTCACCAAAGGGTAAAATAGTAATGATTGTAACACTCCTGCGGCTAGCAAGTCTGGGCCTAGCTACCAGCTGAGTGAAATAAAGGGACAGAGAGGGAGAGCTTCTAGCTGAATAAGAAAGAGGGAGAGAGAAGGGGTTGTATTGCATAGTCTGTTTATTGCAGACCTATTTCGTACAGAGCCGAAGACACATGGAAGTTACAAGGTTTATATACCCTTAGCAGAATGCAAGGAACCACCCTTGGTCTCGATCTTTCTCTACCCCAACCCAAAGCCAATCACTCGTTAAGCTCTTTATCCTGGGACCATGTCCAGAGGCACAAACGGGGTGTTACAATAAAGACTTGCAAATTAACTCAGTGCTTTCTTTAGATATTCATGAAACCAATGAGAGCATCCACCCAACAAGATTATACTTTCCTTGCGTATCTGCCTAATGACTTTTGTAGAACTGGGGAGCTAATGTGGCCAAGGACCCTGAAAGTCTTGGCCCACAACATAACACGAGGTCAGCAACAACTTCATCCTTGACAATGACTTCTGAGTTCCTGTCCCATCCTCTCTCTTTCTCTGTCTCTCTTTGTGTCTTTCTCGCTCTCTCTGCCTCTCTTTCTCTGTGTATCTCTCTGTCTCTGTCCATCTCATTCTCCCTCTCTTTCTCTCATAGCATTGAGTTGTATTTTGCTATTTCCACATTCTCTACTGCATTCTGTCTATAGAGCTAACATCAGTGGTAGATCTCACTACTTCACTCAGTCACCAAAGTGATTTTCCTTATACCTAGGTCTAACCATATTACACTCCCTCACCAACCCTACTCAAAAATCTCCAGTGTCCCCCTCATTGCCTCCAGGATCAAATACAAAATCCTTTGTAACCTAGCTACCTTCTGCTTTTCTCCCCATTGTGGACACTGGCCTCCTTCTACCATCAAGACACTGCATATATTTTCTTTTTTTTTTTTTTTTAAGAGGGGGGAAGGCAGGGCAATTGGGATTAAGTGACTTGCCCAAGGTCACAGGGCTAGTAAGTGTTAAGTGTCTGAGGCCGGATTTGAACTCAGGAACTTCTGACTTCAGGGTCAGTGCACTATTAACTGTGCCACCTAACCGTCCCCATTCTATACATTTTCAATAACTATATTTCAATAGAATTGGTTTTCCTTGCAATCCTACATATTTCATTTCAAGCATTTAAAAACATGACTCCAAGAAAGGGTCCATGGGTTTCACCAAAATGCCAAAGGCGTCTCCGATATAAAATTTGTGAACATCAGTTGTAGAAGTAAATAAAGTCCCTGTGCCTTCAATGCTCTCCCTCCTCTTCTCTGCCTACTGGCTTTCCTGCCTTCCTTTAACTCTCAACTACAGGAAGAATCTAATCCTTCTTAATTCCACTGCCTTCCCTCTCTTAATTATTTCCTGTTTATCTGTATATAGCTTATTTATATGTGTTAGCCTGCTTATGGTCTCCCCCACTCGATTGTGTACTCCTTGGGGGCAAACTATCTTTGGGGTTTGTTTTTTTTTTGTCTCTCTAGCTGGAGTCTAGCACAGTTCCTGGCACATAACAAACACTGTATACATGTTCATTGACTTGCTGTAGTCCTATCTGCAGTGACATTTTCCCAAGTGAATGAAGCGTACAGCCATTCTTTACTTCCACAATTAATTAAATAATAAATGCTTATTAAGCATCAATTTTATGCCCATAATATACCTACCTGGTGTAATATGAAAGAATTAAAAGATCTAAGTCATTCTTTAAGAAGTAAATTAAATTTATGAAACAGTTGTTTAATCTAATGGATTTCTTGGTATGAAAATTCCCTTCATCAGTTCAGGTCACAAGCCACCCATGCATGGCTGTGTGATTTTTTTTGTCTGTGTCTCCCTAAGTCATAAAGGATTTAAATACTTCATGGATATGACTACAACACTCAAACTGTCCATCTGTTGTTATGCCTCATTGTCACTGCATGAGCTCTTACCTCCTTTTCTGGTCATATATGTCCCGGGTAATGACTCTTTTTTCCCCCCCTCACAAATCATGATTGCTGCAACCTCCCAAGATCATGACCAGACTCTCTATTGCCCTTGGCTTATCTGCAATACACAAGCATTTGGGTTCCTAATGCTTTATAACTTGTCACCAAAACTCACCATCGAGGAGAATACTGGTAGCAAGCTGAAGATCACTGAAAATTATTGCATAATTTCCAAAACCCAATCCTGTCTTATTTTCTCCTCCTGTGCCATTCTAGTCTGACTGCCCATTTAGAGTATCTGTCTGAGATTTGTGTATTGATGGACAAAGACAACAGCTTACCCAACACTACTGCATGGAATAATCTGGGTGATATTTGTTCTTCATCCACTTGATTTTTCCTGGATGGATGATTACATCACTCACTTTGGAATGATAGTGAATCTCAGTGAGAAGAGCCTAGTAGTGCTCTGGGGTTCAGTGAAATCACCAAAAGATAATCTATGAACATAAGCATCGAGAGTGTCTCTAGAGAATATCTCCTCTACTTGTATCTTCTATAGCATGTCCTCTATGACACTGAGCTCACATCTCTTTGTTCAGCTTTTCACTGGAAGGTGCTGATCAAAGAGGCATTGGATAAATTTATCTCTATGGCTATGTGATCATAACATGAATGGGAAACTCCCCGATGGAGGAGACTCTTTAGGAATACAGATTGCTCTGCCAAATCAAATGTTTTGGGAGCTTCAACACAAATTAGACCCAGTGGGATCATATATTCTGTACACCTCTCCATCAATTAGATGATTATGAAGATGTGGCATGCCATAGGAAATCACTCACAAAAGGCCTGATTACTCTCTTCTGATAGTTTCAACAAGGGTGCCTAAATTTATAAAGACGATGAGAGAAGAGACAAAAATGAAAAAAGTACTTAGGCAGGTTAGTAACTGCTAACATCTTCCGGTTGCCTTTTTTTTTTTTTTAGTTGAGTCAAAGGAGGGGGAGGAATAAACATTTGTAGAGTGCCTATGAGGAGCTATGCACTGGGCTAAGCTCTTCACAAATATTATCTCATTTGGAAGGAATGAAACATTTGTTGACAGCTTCTTATGTGTTGGGCACTGTACTAAACAGTTGGCAAAAATTATCTCACTTGATTTTCACAACAACCCTGGCAGGTAGGTACTGTTATTATCCCCCTTTTCAGTTGAGGCAACTGAGGCAAACAGGTTAAGGAAATTGCCCAGGATCACACAGCTAGTGAGTGTTTGAAGCCAGATCTGAACTCAGGTCCTCCTGACTCCAGGTCTGGGGCTCTATCCACTGCAGTCCCTAGCTGCCTCATTGTTTATAATAATGCTCATTTGTAAAATATTATCGGGAAATAAAAGATTATTAGCTTCGTTACTTCATAAAAATGTCAAATTAAATCAAGGAGAAAATGAACTTAAAGCTGTACAGAATACTATATGTGGGATCATATTTGGCTAATAAGTCAGTTTGTTTTACTTAAATGTTTTTCTTTTTTGACAAGGGAAAGTTCTATGGAGGGATTGGCTATTGGAAAGAGCAATGCTGTTTTAAGAAAAAAAATCATCAATAGGACATTTTCAAAGAAAATAAAATGAATTTCGGTGTGTCAACCACGTTACTCAATTAAACCCATGAAAATCTATGGATGAATATGAGAAGATAACAAATAGACATGAAATTGAACAGGTCTGTCATCATGTCTAGGGTCCTGTGTTTTGATCAATGATAATGAAAGGACCACATTGCACTCTACCATGAAAAGACTCAGTATACTACACAGCAAAGTACAAATGACACTCAAGAAGATGAAATCAAGAGAAAAAAATCCAGCTCTATCCACTCAGATACAAACAGAAAATAATCTGTGCTGGGAGTTTCATAATTTTAAAGTCAATTGGAGAAGGATTTTTGAAATATCTTAAAGAGGGTAGATTCTAAAGGAGAGGAAGGCTCAGAAAGAAGCTTATAAATCAACAAACAAGTTGACATGAAATAGAGAAGTGAATGCTAATACATATGTGTGTGTATGTATATATATATATTTGTGTGTGTGTATATAAACATATATATATATGGAGAGAGACAGAGAGAGCGAGAGAGAGAGAGCGAGAGCAAGCATATATATTGATGATATATATACAACAGTTTAAAGAAAGGAAAGGCCTGGCTGGACCAAACAAGTAAGGAAAAGACCAGTCATAAAGGAAACAGAAACTGAAGTGGGCTTTGAATAAAAGATAGGATTTGTCTGTTTTGGGATAAAGGAGAAAGGCATTCTAGTCAGAAAGAAGAGAATCATAGAATTTCAGAAGTTTCCTCAGAGATCATTTTGAGCCCCTATCTTTTACTAATGAAGGAAACTGAGGCACAGAGGATTTCTTTGAAAAGGTACCAAGGCCGGAATTATTATCGCTCTCACTGCTAATGAGAACAGAATGATGACAGATCTGTTCGATCTCATGTTCACTTGTTATCCTCCTATTTTCACCTATTAATTACTCATGAGGTAGCACACATTAATTGGTATATATTGGGCACCCTCCACTAAAGCCCTACTACAGATGACCTTTAATTTTTGAAGACCTTACCAGAGAAGTGCAACATCTAGGAGGATCTACAAAGCTAGACGGGCCTATACCATGTACTTGGCAATTGTTGTTGTTCCTCCTTCATTTTCAAAGAAGGTCAATGGGGCGGCTAGGTGGCGCAGTCAATAGAGCACCAGCCTTTGAGTCAGAAAAACCTGAGTTCAAATCCGGCCTCAGACACTCTACCCAAAAACTAGCTGTGTGACCTTGGGCAAGTCACTTAACCCCAATTGCCCTCCAAAAAAAAATCAAAGAAGATCAATGACATCACAGAACAATATCTTGACTTGTAGGTGAAATTAACTTAATAGAGGAAGAGTTACACAAAGTTGTCAACCTCACTCTCTCTTCCTGAGTCACTGAAGTCCAGCAGCAAGAGTAACTTGACATCTATCATCCAAAAATCAGCCTAGCAAAACTCAGAATCTGAGTCAGGAGCTTGACCTGGTGATGAAGTTCTTTTGTTTTTATTTTTGTTTTGTTTTGTCCATAGCACTTCCTGAAAAATATTATAGATGGGTTGCTATCTGCATTGGCAGAGATAGTACTCATCAGTAAAGTCATAGATCTTGGGAGGTATTAATGAAGTTAGGAGGACAGTGAAAGGTGAGCCTCGTTAGAGTAAAAGATCATGTGACTCAAAAGACGGCGTGGAGGAGGATCCAGGTTAGCTCTGAAAGCCTGGCAGAGGAGTTTGTGACAGGTGGTAGGGAGCTATTACAGGTTCTTGAGCAGGGTAATGTGGTGATAAAAGGGATATTTTAAAAAGCCTAACTCAGGGAGACTGTGCAAGATCAGTTGAAGGGAAGAGAACCTAGAGCCAGGGAGAATGTGTAGGAGACTTGAAGTAACCAGGGGATGAGAAGATAAGCACCTAAACCAGGGTATTGGCGGGTAGAACAGAGAGCAAATGGTGAATCCAAGATACTTTAAGGGGAGAAACAAGAACTGGTGACAGATTAGAAAGATTAAAGGGAGAAAGGAGAGGAAAGAGTCAAAATTGAGTCTAATTTGAGCCTGAGAGACTAGAATGATAGAACCACAGAAATGAACCAAATAAAATTGTGAAATAGAAATGTGACTTTAATATCACCCAACTTTCCAGCCCTTTCTCCTTCTCTTTTCACTTTTCTCTCCCTATCCTAACTCACCAACCTCTCTCCCTCCAAGTAGCTCTGTTCTGTTTACCCTTTTTCCTAAAGTAAACAATCTACTCTAAGAAAGGAATCTGACAAATTTAGTCATATTGAGATGGAAATTACTTATTAAAAAATTAAAATGTTTTTTTCTTCCTATGCTATTTGCATTTTAACATGGAACAATAATACTAATAATTAATAATAATGAAACTAACATTTATGTAATGTTTGATCCTCACTATAATCTTGTGGTGTAGTTACAAGTATTATTAACCCTATTTTACAAATGAAGACAGTAAACAAAGATGGAAAAAAATCTCGAAACTATGTTGATTGACTCAATCATAAATTTATATCATACCTCAACTGGGCTCTGACTACAGCAAGGCAACTTAATAGCATTCCCACTCGTCATTTCTGAAATATTAAAAAATGTTTTCATTCCTCCTCAAGCTTTCCATGGCACACCTAACCCTGCTCCCCCTTACCTATTTGTCATATTTCTCTGAGAAATTTAGACTTTTCAACAAGGTTTCCCCTTCTCTACTCCTTATCTCACATTACTCAGATGCCATTTATCACTATGTCCTTCATCCCTATTTCTCATGAAGAGATCGCAACTTCTTGTCAAGGTAAAGCCCTCAGCAAGTATCTTCGATCCCATTCCCTCTTGTCTTCACCAACAAATTGCTCCTACCTCCATCCTCGCTCATTCCTTCCACGTCTCCATATCCACTACCTATGCCCATATTTTCTACATCTTAATAAAACAATGATTGATCCTACCATCCCTTCTATCATACTACATCTGTTCTCCTCTTCTAAACTCTTTGAGAAAGCCATCAACACTTGCTGCCTCTGCTTCCTCTCTTCCCAATTTTAAATTCTCTGTAGCCCAGCTTCCAACTTCATTATTCAGTTGAAATTGACACCTACAGAAGATGGCGGCAGAAGCAGCAAGGTCCTGCAGCTCCCACACCGCCACCCTAAACACCCATAAAATATGAGCCCAGAGAAAGTCTAGGACTCTCAGACTCACAAAAATACAGAGAACACAGCTCTTGCTGAAGGCAGCTCGGCAGTAGGGACTCAGCATGGCAGCCGGATCAGAGGCTGGAACAGCCAGAAGCCTAGATGGCGGTAAGGCCCAGGTGGTGGGAAGGAGCTGAACCGAGCCCCGCAGCCAGCCTGCAGCGTTTCTACAGCCTCCAGCACCTCCACATCTGCCAAGGCGTGAGGAGAAGGATGGGTGAGAGGCAGCTCGCAAGCGGAGCAGAGACCCCGGAGCCCAAAACCGCAGTCTTGGCCAGGCAAGACCTCAGGGGAGCCAGGAGGAGCAGCGGAGTCTCCCAAGCCACAGCTTGAATCTCCTTCAAAGAAAATCTAAAGCACCGGCCTAAGGGGATCTTTAAATCTTCAGATACGGTTAGTGAAAGTGAAACTTTGAAAATTAATTTGGGGAGTAAAGCAGTTTGGCCATTCTACCCCCGGGGCAAAGAAGCAGTGGGGGAAGGGAACTGC
>CM053593.1:144842166-144912056 GCA_028646575.1 Pseudocheirus occidentalis
TTCTTTTTCCATCTGGCAAATTTGACTTTTTAAAGCAGTCTTCTCACTGGCTTTCTGAGCTTCTTTTGCCATCTGAGTTAATCTATTTTTTAAAGTGTTGTTTTCTTCAGTCGGGTTGTTGACTCTCTTTTCATGATTTTCTCGCATCATTCTCATTTCTCTTCCCAATTTTTCCTCCACTTCTCTTATTTGTTTTTCAAAGTCTTTTTTCAGTTGATCTATAGCTGCTAGGCATTCTTCAAGTGTCTTGGAAGCATTTGGTGTGGGAGTTCTGACTGTGTTGTCTTCCTCTCGATCTATGCTTTGATCCTTTTTGTCCACAAAAAAGGATTCTAGAGTTTTATTGCTGTTCTTATTTTGCTTCCTTTTCCTCATGTTGGCCAGTCGGTTGCTTTTTTAGCTTTTTGGAACTCTGCTTCCAGCGGGGAAAGCTCTGTTCCAAATCGCTGTGGTTTTCCCAGCTGCCGGAGCTATTAGTGGCGTGTTGCAGCACCCCGCCCAGCTTTGGCTTGCTGAGAGCGCACCCCAGGACCACCACCCAAGACCACGATCCGGATCTAGGCCGCTCAACACAAGAGCACTTGACCCTGATCAATCAACTCAGCCCCACTGTGGGGTCCGTAGGCCAAGGGCTCTGAAGCAGCCCAGTGGTGGCAGCCTCAGGTTACAGCAGTTCCTGCCCTTCCCCCACTGCTTCCTTGCCCTGGGGGCAGATTGGCCGAACTGCTTTTCCTCCTCCAAATTAAGTTTCAAAGTTTCACATTCACTGACCATCTCTAATCCTGGTTTGCTGGATGTGAAGATCCCTTCAGGTGCTGTAGATCTGCTCCCCAGGATAGACTCATGCTGTGCCTTGGGAGGCGCGGCTCCTCCTGACTGCCCTTGGGCCTGTCCATGGTTTTGGTCTCCAGCTGGGCTGGTCTCGGCTCCCGGCCTGCTGGCCTGCTGGATGAATCCCTCCTGCTGAGCTGCCTTTCTCTAAACCTTGTTTTTCACACCTTGGTTCAGCTCCTCCCGACCGCCCTGGGGCCTGGCCTGGCTGCCTTTCCGTTTCAGGCTGGGCTGGCCTCGGCTCCCGGCCTGCCGGGATGAGCCCCTGCAGCCGAGCTGCCTTCAGCGAGAGATGTGTTTTCTGTATTTTTGTGTTTGAGAGTCCTAGAATTTGTCTCAGGTCATATTTTATGGGCATATAGGGTAGTTGTGTGGGAGCTGCAGGACCTTGCTGCTTCTACACCGCCATCTTGGCTCTGCCCCCCCTATTTTTATAAACTTGATTCAGCTCTCTATGTATTTGAGAAAAAAGGCCTTTATCAGAGAAACTTGCTGTAAAAAAATTCACAGTTATGATTACTAACTGTATTTCTCTCATACTATTTTCTTGAATTTATTCTACCCTCTCTTTTCTTTTACTCTGTGCATTCTCAAAAATGTATTGCTTCTGACTATCACGTCCCCCAATCTGCTGTCCCTTCTATCAGCTTTGCCTCCCTTCTACTTTCTTGCAGGGTAAGATAAATTTCTATACCCAACTGATTGTGTATGGTATTCCCTCTTTGAGTCAATTTGGATGAGAGTAAAGTTCAAGTCTTCCTCTCCCTCATCCCCTCTTCCTGTAAAAACTCTTTTACACCTCTTTGATGTAAGATAATTTGCCTTTTCTCCCAGTGCATTCATCTTTTTCACCCCTTTTATTTTTTTAGGTATCATCCCATCATATTTAATTCATACCTGTGCCCTCTGTCTATGTACATTTCTTCTAATTGCCCTAATAATGAGAAAGTACTTAGGAGTTAAAAGTATCATATTCCCATGTAGGAATGTAAACAGTTTAATCTTATTTAATAACTTGTCATTTCTCTTTTCTGTTTACTTTTTTATGCTTCTCTTGAATTTTGTATTTGAAAGTCAGATTTGCTCTTTAGCTCTGGTATTTTAATCAGGAATGTTTGAAAGTCCTCTATTTAATTGAATATCTGTTTTTCCCCTTGAAGGATTGTATTTCATTTTTTCTGGGTAAGTGATTCTTGGTTGTAATCCTAGCTCCTTTGCCTTCTGGAATATCATATTCCAAGCCCTCCAGTCCTTTAATATAGAAGCTGCTAAATATTGTGTGATCTTGACAGTGTCTCCACAATATTTGAATTGTTTCTTTCTGACTGCTTGCAATATTTTTCCTTTTAATCTGGGAGTTCTGAAATTTGGCTATAATATTCCTGGGAGTTTTCGTTTTGGGGTCTTTTTTATGAGGTGATCAGTGGATTTATTTCAATGTCTATTTTTCCCTCTGATTCTAGAATATTGGGTCAATTTTACTTGATAATTTATTGAAAGATGATATCTATGCTATTTTTTTATCATGGCTTTCAGGTAGTGCAAAAATTCTTAAGTTATCTCTCTTAGATCTGTTTTTCAGGTGAGTTGTTTTTCAATGAAATGTTTTACATGTTCTCTTTTTCCATCATTTTGATTTTATTTTTTTTCCTCTTGATGTCTCATGGAGTCATTAACTTCCACTTGCCCAGTTCTAATTTTTAAGGAGTTTTTTAAATTGAGCTTTTGTACCTCCTTTTCCATTTGGTCTATTCTGCTTTTTAAGGAGATCTTCTCTATAGTGGATTTTTTGTGCCTCTTTTACTATTTGGCCTATTGTGTCTTATAAGGTGCTATTTTCTTCAGCATTTTTTGTGCCTCCTTTACCAGGCTGTTGACTCTTTTTTCCCCATGATTTTTACTCTCATTTCTTTTTTCAATTTTTCTTCTACTGCTCTAAGTTGATTTTAAAAATCCTTTTTGAGTTCTTCCATGACCTTGGAAGAATTTTTATTTACATTTTAATTTTTTTGTTTACATTTTTCTTTGGATGTAGCGGTTTTGACTTTGTTATCTTCTTCTAAGTTTTTGCTTTGACCTTCCCTGTCACCACTGTAACTTTCTATAGTCAGGTTCTCTTTAAAAAGCAAAAAAATAGAGTAGACTGAGAACTCTGGGAGCAGCACTGCTGTTGCTGTTGTTGATTCAGATGCCCCTAGGGTCTGCTCCTGGTTTGCTGGGGCACTGCCTGCATTGGCACAGCCTGTGCTCCACTATTGCCTTGGTGTGATACATCTTTCCTGCCAACCTTCTAAGTTGTTTGGGCTGGAAAATTGTTTCACCCTGTCCTTTTGTGGATTCTGCTGCTCACTCCAGAATTTGTTTTGAGGCATTGTTTAAAGTTTTTGAATGGCAATTTAGGAGAGCTCAGGTGAGTGCCTGCCTTTTCTTTACAGTTTTGGCTCTGTCCTTAATCTTAAACCAGTCGTATGCAAATGAACTCAGGGACCATAATACCCTGCAGCTCCGAGTTCTCAAAATAGTCCTCAGCACAGTTTATGTCCTTGAAACTGAGTTTCTTCATGTTCCCATGTTATTGGTTTTTAATAAATAAAAGTTTTTTTCTCTGCTCTGTTAGATCATAAAATTATTATATTCAAATCACCACCCTTCCTTTTTTTTAACAAAGTAATTTAAGTAATTTTTTTAAATTTACAAAAAATCATTTTTCTGTATCAAACTGCTTAAATCCCATCTGGAAATTTTGTTTCTTTACACACATATCTGAATAATTTTTATTAAACTGAAATTCTTTTCCTATTTCTTTCAGTCATTTAAATAATCATTAAATAAATTAAATTAAATTAATGAGGCAATATCTTGGATGCTTAGCCAGTTAGTCTAATTTTTTTTACATAAAAGCCTTTTTTTCTATTCTTTTCAACATTAAACTCCATAGGCAAGGGCAGCATCTTAAAGCGACAATATTTTGCAGAAATTAAAAACTATAAATAAGGGCTTATCTCTGGTGGGATGGTTTCAGGGGAATTTTAGAGGCAAACTGTTACATTTTCAGCAAGGGCATTTTTACCTTGGAAATTAGCAAATTCTACAAATTACAGCTAGATTTATTGTTTTGTTGATCATCTGGACTTAAGAAAGCTCTTGAGAAAATGTCAATATTGCAGACTAAATTTTAAAGGGTGTCTTGGTATAGTGGATAGAACTCTGAGCCTGGATTTGGGATAACCTGAGTTTAAACTCCACTCAGCTGTGGGACTCTGGGTAAGTTATTTGATTTCTCTTTACCTTAGTTCCCTCAACTGTAAAATAGGGATAATAATAATACTTCTCAAAGTTATGTTCAGGATAGTGCCTGCCTGGCACATGGTAGGTGCTATACAAATGCTATTGTTACTGCTATTGTTTGTGGTTTTAGAGACCTGGTTGTAAAACATTGGCCAGAGCCTGAATGGATGACTTGCCTCCGCCATAATTGGTTTCTCCTCTTTGGAAACTCTTCAAAGAGTCTGAATAACCACTTTGACATGATCTTAGAGGTAGTGCTTTTTCTAGTCTGGGTCAGGTTAGATGACCCACTGAGGTTCCTTTTAACTCGGAAATTCTGTGGTTATTAACCTCATTTTACAAACGAGGAATCTGAGGCTCAGAGAAGTTAAGTGATTTATTGAAAGCTGTAATTGGGCGAGCCTGGACTCAGGTGCCCTGTTTTAAGTCTAATGGGCTTTCATACTATTCTCCTCCATGCTGAATATGAAGGACTTGGATTGGATGATCTCTAAGGTTACATAAGTTTCAAAGTTCCCAGATTTTAATATTCATATGATAGCTTGTCATATGCTACCATGTGGGCATGTTTAACTTGGTTTGTGATGTTTTTCTTATAATCATTTGCTTCTTTTATACCTATTACAAGTTTTGGAGTCTTTTTTCAGAAATGTCTGACTCTTCATAACCCCGTTTGGGATTTTCTTGGGAAAAATATTGGAGTGTTTCCATTTCCATTTCCCTCTCCAGCTCATGAGGAAAACTGAGGCAAACAGACCAAGTGACTTGCCCAAGGTCACACAGCTAGTAAATGTCTGAGGCCAGATTTGAACTCAGGAAGAGGAGTCTTCCTGACTCCAGCCCCAGTGCTGGGCCACCTACCTGCCCCTTAGGTACCTATTCTAAGAGTCTTGTGGATTTAGGATCCCTTTTCTGTTGCCTTAACACATCTTGGAAGATTTAAGTCAACAATTTGTTTTCCTACAGACCTCTCTTCAAGAGCAGAAGTTTAAATGTAGTAAGTTTACAGAATAAAAACATATGGGGGCGGCTAGGTGGCGCAGTGAATAGAGCACCGGCCCTGGAGTGAGGAGGACCTGAGTTCAAATCCGGCCTCAGACACTTAACACAAAAAAAAACTAGCCGTGTGACCTTGGGCAAGTCACTTAACCCCAACTGCCCTCCAAAAAAAAAAAAGCAAAAAAAAAAAAAAGAATAAAAACATATGTCAATCTTATTGGGGGAAATTTTGACTCACAAATAAATACACAAGTCATTGTCCACCCAAATGAGAATGAGCTTGATCAAATAGCTACCTAGTGCTGGGAACTTGACTTTAACAATTTCTAATTGTGGCAAATACCACAGTCAGTCAAAAAAGACACCTACCTTGAAGGAAGAGCAATAGGGCTAAAGGAGAAGAGATTCAGACAGATGGTCAAAATGCTGGAGAAAAGGCAGGTGCTACAATGTGCAAGAAAAGTACCTCTGGGGAAGAGAAAAGAATCAGGCATTTAGAACTGGAAGGGACATCAGAAAATGAAGAGACTTTTCCCTGGGTCTCATGGCACTACTCTTGCTGACGTATGTTGGGGCTTTTGCTTAATCGGGAAAAAAGCAAGACAACTTCTGGGCCCAGAGAGAGAGGATGAAGGAGGAGAAGGAGAATGGAAAAAGGGAGAGTGGGAAACTGCCCCCTGAGTTCCTTTCCAAGCTGAAAGAAAAACAATAATAATGTAAAATTATCCTTTCTCAAACAAGGGGCATGAAAAGAAAACATGAAAGAAAAAATACCAAAAAAACCCAACCAAAAAACTCTTCTCCAACCATACCTCTAGTCTTCAGTATAAATTTTCCAACTGCAGAATACACAGGTATCATTGACACCCCCTACCTTCCTAAGATATTCTATCATCTCTCTTCCTACTTTATTTGGGCTTACTGTTTCTTTTTTAAATGGACAAATTAATACTCTGAAAGGTCATCATAGAGCACCTAGCTAGCTTCCTAAAAGACAGGTCTATTTTACTCTGGGAATTGGAGATGGAGAGAGGAACATTTTTTGAGGGGGGGAAGGTGCCTCCTGTGGATTATGTTCTATTACATTTTCATCTAGGAATTTTACATTTGGTATAGGGAATTGTCAATTCGTTCTATATATCTTCATGCTGTTTAAGGAGCGTAAAAGTTTGGTCCATGATCAACCAGGCAAAAATTAGCCCTTTAAAAGGGAAGAAAACAATATGGTCTTCAGGAAATCCCTGCTACCACCTGAGACAACTTTTCCAATTTTTCCCACTGTATCTGTATATTCATCTGGAACTGACTTCAGTACTCTTATTGTCACTCAGCACCATTATTATGGTTCTGTTTTTGGTGTCTATCATTGGTGAATGTTCCAATTATTAGGCTGTTAATATTCTCCAACTAATTTGTAGATATATTCAGGGAAGAGATTTCCATGTATTAGATTTCTCATTATCCTTTCCAGTGTCTGGCATGGTACTACAAATACAAGTAAACATTTAACAAATATTTGCTTAATTAATGAATGCATGTTATAATGGGGGTTTCTTCCACATATGGTTTGGAGTCCAACTCAAATTCCGTGATTCTGTGAATCAGTAGAACATAGGACATGGCATCACAGATTTAGAGCTATCAAATCTCATAGATCCATCACCTTCTCTGCACTCAAATCAACAGCTATCACCATAGTTCAGGTTCTTTCAACTCTTGCTTGGATTATTACAATAACTTTCTCGCTGGTTTCCCTCCCTCCACTTCCACCCATCTCTAATCCATCCTCTGCACAGTGGCCAAAATGCTATTACTAAAGCACAGGTATGACTATTTCCAGGTATATGTTAGTAAATGTTTAACAATCAGCTTTCCAGGGGAAAAAAATGTTTTCATCACACACTTCTAAGTTTAATCTCCATTACTAACATTTTCTCTATCACATTATGAAGTCTAGACAATCAAGGAAACCACAAATCAAGCTGTGATTTGTAGTGTTTGCTGATTTCAGCATGCTCAAGATGAAAATTTAATTAGCTCTTGAGAGTCAGTATAAGCTGGTTTTATCACACTCCTGAATATGTCCCTTGCCTGCTCTTACAAAAAATAAAAATTCTTATTGCCTCTAGGGTGAAATACAAACTCCTCTTAATAGCATTTAAAAGTCCTTCACATTGAGCTCCAGTTTAGCTTTCCCAATCTACCTTTATCTTTACCTCATTAACACATTACTCTCATTCACACAACCTATGACCCAGCCAAAGTGACCTACTCAGCTATTCCTTATATACAATATCCCAGTGACTTTTCACAGAATTTCTTTCAAGTCTTCAAAGCCCTTTCTCAGTTACTTCCATCTCTTAGAATTCCTACTTCCCTTCAAAGCTCAGGTAAAGTGCCACCTCTTACATGAAGCCTTTCCTGCTTCCTTCTCCCTTTCCCCTCAATTACTTACTTATAAATAACGATAGCTAGCCATTATGTAGTATGAAATGTCTTACTTAATCATCACAACCGCACTGGTCAGAGCAATTAAGAGATTCTTGTTGTTGTTCAGTCATATCTGACTGTGATTCCATCTGGAGTTTTCTTGGCAAAGATACTGGAAAGGTTTACCATTTCCTTTTCCAGTTCATTTTACCAATGAGGAAACTGAGGCAAATAGGGTTAAGTGAAATACTTGGGGTCACCCAGCTAGTGCTTGAGGTCACATTTGAACTCCCTCTGTCCCCTGCACCACCTAGTTGCCCAAAAGAATTGCCCATTCTACAGATGAAGAGACTGAGGCAGACAGAGGTAAAGCAACTTATTCAGGGTTATAGTTAGTAGGTGCCTGAGGTAGGATTCAAACTCAAATCTCCCTGATTCTAGGTCAGACCCTCTATCCACTGTGCCACCTAGTTGTCTTAAATGTTCTTCCTTCTTTAAAGGTATAGACCTTTATTTGTTTATTTGGACTTTGTATCTCTAGTGCCCAGGACCTAGCACAATGTTGGCTCAATTTTGTTTGGAGGGTAAATGAGACTGGTGATTTCTTCTGTGTCAGGAGCTTCCTATGAACAACCCTTCTATAACAGTCTTAGTTAAGTGAATTGTCCAGAGTCACACAGCCAGTGAATGTCCAAATGGAACTTGAACTTGGATCATTGAGACTGTGAGACTAGCCCTTTATTCACTATGTCACACAGCCACATGGCTGGAACTTAGTAAATAAATGCTGGCTGATCAACAGATTATGTTAAAATGTAGGAGGTAAGTGGTTTTCATTTGAATTTGTACCAGCCTGATGGCTCCCAAGAAGAAAATGAGGCTGGTGACGTTGCACAACCTTCCCTCACTTAAATCCAAGTCACTTGCATGTCATGGCATCACCTTCCTGATGTCAAGATCCTCTTCCAAAACAAACAACAACCAGCCCTAAGATATGCTCTCAGCATTTCTTCTCCCTTTTTCTTCTACTTAGTTGGCTTTTGCTTAACTGAGGCTTTTTATTGCATTTAAGGTTCTCATGGAAAGTGATGGTGGAATTTAGGATTTTTGTTTTTTGTGGGCCACTTACTAGGCTAAGTTCCCCCAAAGATGGAGAAGGTTCTGAAACCAAGGCAAACCAAACAAACAAACAAATAAAATGTAGAATGTAAAGAAATGACTAATATTTATTTTCGCAAGACATTTCACCATAACCATGATGTAAAAAATCATTGTGATTCAACTATAAAAATTAATTACCAATATTCAAAAATCACAAAGGAGAAAGACATAATTAGTATGGTGATATTTCTGGCCTTGAATAAGTAGAGTATTTTTATTTGCCTGTGAGTTTAATTAACTATCATCTTAACTAATTACTCCAAATTCCAATGCTATTTGTGAATTCTTTGATTTTTCTTCTACTTTTAAACAGTTTAAGTCCTGCCCTTGCTCTCAGCCTCTATCTGGATGATTAGATTCTAGGCTTTCCCTCTGAACTCATGTATGCTTATTTTCTCTTTAATATTTCACCATTCTCTGTTCCATTTTTAAAGAAAGGCTAGAGGTAAAAATGGATCTCCTCTGTGCTTTGGCGGGTCAAATTGGGCAGGGAGACAAAGAATTACTTAGAGCACTGCTCAAGCAAAAGGTTTGCCCTTCAGGGCCAGACAGAATGGGGATCTGAGACAATAAAAGATTGGAGGCCATGCCCAAGATTCTGTGTCCGTGGTAGGGCAGGGAAAAGAATTTTAAGTCTGATTTCTATTCCTGTGATAATCCTCCTTGGTTATAACTGCTGAGTAGATATAAGTATCTCAGTAATGTTGAAATACAATTTAACAGGATGACTTGAGAAATGAATTAGGTGAACTGTCTGAGGTTTTTGGGTCTCTGAATTTATGCCTAGTTATCCCCAGAGGGAATAATGTGAGTGACTTAGTTAAGGGTCCAGCCCCTGGGAGGTAGGGAAAAAAAGGAGAGGAGGGAACAGTTGCTTCTGGGCAGGAGATAAGGAAAGACTTAGGAAAGGGTGGGGAAAGGGGATAGATTCTCTTTGGACTTCCCTGAGCATATGTCTAGGAAGATAAGAAGTCACCATCTTTAGGGCCAGACTTAACACGAGTTGATTGAGGGGTTCAGACTTGGGACTGAAATGAAAAGAGAGATTCATAGACCCTATAAAAGTTTAGTCAACAAGCATGGAAAGGATGCTCAGTAGGAATATGGTGGTGTTTCAGTTCACCTTTTCATTCACCCCAATACCCCATGACAGTTTGCTGGATCAGAAAGGATTGTTGACTTTCCAGTGGGGAGTCTAAAGTTCTAGGAAGAATGACTACTTGTATACTGGGCTTTTGTGCATCAGACATGGGGATGTTGTTGCTGTTTGCCTTTTGTTCTCAAAAAGGACCATGACTTCAGGAAGATGATGTCATGACTTGCAAATGAATTGTATTTAAGTGAGGGAGGCTTGTACAAGGTTATCAGCCATGAAGTCTCCTACCTAGCCATTTGGGTTCAGTGGCAAAATATAGATCAGAATGATTGGAGATGGTCCACCACTTGAGAGTACTGGAGGGCAGGGACCAATGAGAGGGAGGGACTTCCTCCTTGTTAACATAACAACCTATCTCTCTCCCTTCCTCCGCTCACACACACACACACACACACACACACACACACACACACACACACACACACTAAAGCTGAAGCAACAAATCATCAAGCTCTCTTGAGAGCTTTTCTACCAAACCGTTGGTGCTACAGGTATTTGGAGACTATAGGTGAATAAAATAGTGGTGGGGAAGGGGAGTAGGCACAATGGATTTGTAAGGATTATATAGGGACAGTGTGATATACTGAACAGGTTTTAGAATCAATTAATCTGGCTTCTGGTTTTTCCATGTAGTAGCTACATAGTCTTGGGTCTCTGAGTCTCAGTTTCCTCACCTGTAAAATGGTTTTAACAATACTTACACTATCTCCCAAGATTGTGATACAGTTTAAATGTTCCCTAAATATCAGTTATCATCAGCAGCTTTTATTTTTACCAAGTTTCAGAGATGTTTCAGCAGACCTCTCTATTTCTGTTGAGACCACCACTATTGGGGTGGCTAGGTGGCACAGTGAATAGAGCAACGGCCCTGGAGTCAGGAGGATCTGAGTTCAAATCCAGCCTCAGACACTTGACACACTTACTAGCTGTGTGACTTTGGGCAAGTCACTTAACCCCAGTTGCCCTCCAAAAAGGAAAAAAAAAGAGACCACCACTATCCTTACAGTTACTAGATTCACAACTTCAGAGTCATCTTTGATTCCTCATTTTCACTCACGCCATCAATCCAATAAGTTGCCAAATCTTCTCATTTCTGTCTCCTAAACTTCTCTCTTCTGGCATAGCTACCACTTTAGATCAGGCCCATGGCAACTCTCACCTGGACTATTGCAAATGCCTTCCTTCCCAAAGTCATTCCCAACTACAATCTTTCTTCCACATAGCTGTCAAGGTGATTTTCCTAAAGCACAGGTCTGACCATGACATTCCTCGTCCTGGTTTCCTTTCCCCAATAAACTCCAGTGGCTCCCTATTGCCCCCAGTAGAAATTCCTATATATGGCAACCAAGCCCTTCACAACCTTGCTCCTTTATTCCTTTCCAATCACACATGAGTCTCCATATCACATACCCTATGGTTCAGTGCTATTCACCCGCTTGCTGTTCCTCACAAATGACATTTCTTCTCCCATTTCTGGGTCTTTGCATGAGCTGTTTCCTCATGCCTACAATGTACTCCATCCTTACCTTTGCCCCTTAGAATCCCTGATTTCCTTCCAGGCTCAGCTCATGTACCACATTCAATATAAAGCCTTTCATGACTTCCCCTCCCATCTCACTCTCCAGCTATTAGGGGTGTCTTTCCCACATAATTATCTCGTAATGATTTTGAACATACTCACATAACAGAGACTACCTTGGTCCTCCCTACCTGGATGTTAGTGCCCTGGGAGAGTGCCTATACTCTCTTCCATTGGCTCCAACCCATATCAATGGTATTTCCTAAATTTATATGAAAGATCCCTTCTTTTCAATTGGAGTTGGGGTCCTCTATATCCCAGCAGCATTTAGTTATTAATAGATTAACTTTTTCAAAGGATTAGTTCCTTCAAAAGTCTAACAAAGCCACAAACATACTCTTCAACATGTGGGGAATCTTTCCACCACTAGCACCTCATACTCTGGGAAGGAAAGAGGATCGGTTCACAGTTTAGCTCAGTTCCTATATATAACACAGTCCCAGTTTCCAAGACCAAAGCTCACCTTGGGCTTGGGTCCCAGGAATCCTGGCTTCTCAGGGCTCCTCTGTTAGTTTGGCTGGTTGCAACAACCCAATTAGAATGCTGATTCCAAGGTCACCATGGCTCAATTCCAGGTCCAGTGGGGATTACCATTTGTATCTAGTAACTGAGGAATACAAAGGAAACAAAACAGAAGGACTTTGAGTTTGTTTCTTGAGGCCACAGAACCCAAAAGGAGCAGGAGAAGGAAGCCCATCCCTCTTTGCTAGTTCAGTTAATGCCATCCACGTTATAAGGAAAAGACTTCCTTCAGAAGTTGCATAGGAAAAAGCATGTGTCCACAAAAGAGACAGAAGGAGACACACAGACAGACAGAGACAAAGATAGAGATGATCTAATAAATATCTATTCAGTTCCTATGATCCCCAGGGACTGTGCTAAACACTAGGAGATGTTGAATCATTGCAGTCATGTCCAACTCTTATTGACCCCATTTGGAGTTTTCTTGGCAGAGATACTGGAGGAGTTTGTCATTTCCTTCTGCAGCTCTTTTTACAGATGAGGAAACTGAGGCAATCAGGATTACATGATTTGCCCAGGGTCACACATTGAGTGTATGAAGCCAGATTTCAATTCAAGTTTTCCTGACTCCTCACCTATTGCTCTATCCACTGTACCATCTAGCTGCCGGATACAATTCAATAAAAAGAGACAGTCCCTACCCTCCAGAAGGAGAGCCTCAATTTTGAGCCCAGGTTTCCTGACTTCAAATCAAGGATTCTTTCCATTTCTCCATGATGCCTTTTGTTATATAGCATGATTTTATTTTATTGAGATAGATAAGAAGTATAGTGGCTAGAGTCTTGGACTTGGAATTAGGAAGACCTTGGTTAAAATCCTGCCACTGAAACTGACAAGCTGCGTAACTATGAACAAGCTTCTTAATCTCTCTGAGCCTTGGTCCACTTTCTAAGACCAGAAGTGAAAGAAAGGCTATGACCCACTATCTGTGGAGGGCCTGTCCACATCACAAGTTCCTCAACTTATTAATAACACCAATAGCACAAGATGCTGTTTTTTTTTCCTTGCTTACAGCCATCTCTATTGGAGTACTGACAAGACGCTTCTAATTAGGCTTTTCCTAGTTCTTTAGGGATCAATGTAGAGCTCTGCATTCACCGTCTGAATTATTTATGTTTTTCCCTCTCTATAGTTTAAGGGGGGTGGCAGGGATTCTTCTCCTTAGAACTCTTTCCATAAATTAAATTTGTAGCATGTTTGAAAAATGTGGACAGCAGAGGGGTAAGGAGGAGGAGATAAGTGATTTACCTTTTCGTTTAATTGCTGTTTTACTGATGCCAGCTTTTGCTTCTTTCCTCCCTGATGTGTTATATGATGAAGAAGCTTCTCAGTTTGGTGAAATGCATGATTCCCCTCTCACCCAAATGTATTATAACTCTAAGGTACCTGAATATGATCATCTGTGTTTCCAAGAGAGCTGTCACTAAGCTCTCACCATCTTTGGGAAAAATGTGATTGTGGTGACATTTCCAACTTGGCATAACCAATGGGGAGGAGGGTGACCCAAACACTGGAAACAGCAGAAAGTTCTCATTAGATGGTTATTAGACAACTCTAGGTTGTCTTACACCAGGGAATCAAATTGTAAAGGTCATCAGTAAGTACTTCGATTCCCAAAAGTTGTTTGATATTTACCTTCATTCAAGCATTTTTTCTTCCCTGAAATGTTTTGTCATCTACTCTTACAAAGAGGTAAGTCAGAAGCATTTTATAGATATATGACATTAATTGATTCTTCTGTAGTCATAGGGGGAACATTTCAATTGAGGGATTTTGCAGAGATGGTGACTTTGAAGAAAGAAAAGATAGAAAAAAGTGTGGGATCTTTCTGTGAATTTGATGATGCAAATGAAACAGAGAAAACTGAAAGCTTAGAAGGAGAGGGGAAAAAATACCAATAACATTTATATAGTCTTTACAAATATTATCTCATTTGATCCTCATACTAACTCTGGGTGGTAGAGGCAACTATTATCTCCACTTTACAGATGAGGAAACTGAGTCAAAGAGAGATCAGATGACTTGCCTAGGGGCATACTGCTGGTAAGTGTTTGAGATTGAATTTGAAGCCAAATTTTTCTGTTATCCTCCTAAAAGGTGGATGGGAGGGATGATAAACTTGGATCTGGAAAAGACCTTAGTGTCATCTATTCCAACCCTCTCATTCTATAGGTGAAGACATTGAAGCATAGGGGTCAACCTGGCTACAGTCTTATAGGTAATAAGTGGAAGAACCAGTATTTAAACCCAGGTCTTCCAACATCAAAGCCTTCCTAATATCTCATGGGTTGTGTGGACATTCTTGGGAGAGTTAAAAGTCTTTGCCCCTCTTTCCCTACCACTCTGTCTCTGCAAGACTAAAAAGGGACCATGGTTTTTTCCAACTCTTGTTTCCCAGGTGTTTCTGGAAGGCACAGATGCAGTGAGTGGTAGCTTAATCTACCCTTCTTCTACCTCAGTTTCCTGATCTGTAAAATGGAGATACTACTTGCATCAATTTCCCTGGGTTAGTGTGAGGCTCAACTGAGGTCATTTTTGTAAAGTGCTTTGCAAAGATAACCACCTGTAGGTGATTAAAATGTTTCCCAGGTTCTCTCAAGACTAGAGATGACAATGAAGACAGAAGTAAAGAAATAGCTGTGATTTCTTGTGAATTGTCTTTCCTGTGAATTGTTTTATACTCTTGTTCTTAGTCAAGTTTGTTTAGAACACATTTTTGTTAATAAA
This sequence comes from Pseudocheirus occidentalis, assembly GCA_028646575.1. Taxonomy (NCBI): domain Eukaryota; kingdom Metazoa; phylum Chordata; class Mammalia; order Diprotodontia; family Pseudocheiridae; genus Pseudocheirus; species Pseudocheirus occidentalis. The sequence continues at coordinate 144,856,860 of CM053593.1, forward strand.
CCAGTGCATAGATGAACTTATATAGATGGCATGCTGGGTCAGTGATCAGCAAGATCTGGGTTGCAATCTCAGACCTGACACTGACAAGCTGTGTTCTGGTTGGCAAGTTGCCTAACCTCTCTCAGCCTCAGTTCCCCATCTGTAAAATGGGTATGATAATACCTATAGCATCCACCTCACATATTTATAGTGATACTCAAATAAGGGAATGGATTTAAAGTGCTTTGCGAATTTTTAAGTGCTAAAAACCCAAATCAGGGCTCTTGTACTTTGGGGTAGGACAAGATATTTGTACCTACATTATTTGTGTTTTGATTTTCTGCCATTAAAAATGTATGTATTTATTGAAAGTAATATTAAAAGCGTTCCTTGTTATATCTCTTTTTTTGTGTGTGTTGTGTCCTAAGTACATGCCTACTTGCCCGTCTCTAGTCCTGGTCCATTATCCTGTGGTCTAGGTTATCCTATTTGGCTAAGATGAAAATGTGATATTCAAATTCCCCAGGATGACATGAAATGCTGTGTTTGATATTTAAAGCCCTTTGAATCCTACCCCCTTTCAGTCTTCTTACATTAAACTTCCTTCCATGCATTCTACAATCCAATGACATTGGCCTACTTGTGGTGGGACATGACACCTTTTTATCGACTGTACCCCATGCCTAGAATGTTCTCCCTCTTCACTTTTGCCTCCTGGCTTTCTTTATTAAAATAGCTAACATTTATATTGGGGTGGCTACGTGACACAGTGGATAGAGTGGCGGGCCTGAGGTCAGGCAGATTCATCTTTATGAGTTCAAAGCTGGCCTGAGACACTTACTAGCTGTGTGACCCTGGACAAGTCACTTAACCCTGTTTGCCTCAGTTTCTTCATTTGTAAAATGAGCTGGAGAAGGAAATTGCAAACCACTCCAGTATCTTTGTCAAGAAAACCCCAAATGGTGTCACAAAGAGTTGGACATGCCTGAAAACAACTCAACAAGATCAACATTTATATTGTACTTATGATGCTCCAGATATTGTGCTGTGCTCTTTACAATTATTGTCTCATTTGGTTCTCACAATAATCCTGGAGACATAGGTGCTATTATTATCCCCATTTTACAAGTGAGTAAACCAAAGTTCAATGACTTGACCATGGTCTGAGCTGGTAAATGTCTGAGACCAGATTTGAACAACTTGACTTGAGGCTAGGAGCTCTGTCTGTTGCATCACCCAGGTATATTTAAGGCTCAGTTCAAATACTGCCTTCTATAATAAACCTTTCGTACAGTCATTTCCCCGACAACCACTCCTCTAGTAGTGGCCTCCCTGTGAGATAATCTCCTATTTGCACTGTCTATATCTTGCATGTACCTGGTTGTTTGTTCACTTGGCCCATTAGAACATGAGTTTCTTGAGGGAGAGGACTGATTTTGGTCTTTCTTGGCATCCCCAATGTGTGGCCCAGTGCACATAGCAGGTGCTTAAATGCTTGCTGGCTTCCTACTTTATATAATAATAACAGCTCCCTTTAATATAATACTTTAAGGTTTAGAAAGCAAATTTCTTATGAGAGATTGGTAGTATAAGTGTAATTGAGGCTTGGGAATGTTATCATTTGCCCATTGTCACCAAATTCCTAAGCTTGAGAACCTCAATAAACATGTGGACAAGACATTCAGTAGCATTTACAATTTGATTTCCACTGCCTGCTTCAGTTTGTGCCTTTTCTCCAGAAACATCAGATGGTATTTTCAAATCAAAGAAATCATCTGCTTCCAAGCAGATTCAGTTCATGTGCCTTTTGACAGGCAAGAGAACTCCAGTTCCCATTCTTATGAATGTGCCACATTGACAATTATTCCTTTCCCTTTGTCCCTCATCCTTTATCTGTTGCTTTCTGATGGCTCCTTACCTACTGCCTAGAAGCATCCATCATCCTTGGAAAACCTTCTCCTGACCCTTCCATCCCCTCAAGCTGTCATCCTACAGGTCTCCTCTCTTTCACGACCAATCTCTTGGAACGAGTTTTCTTCTCTTTTCTTTCTTTGCTTAGTTACCATCCATGCAGTTCTCAGGTCTCTTAAAATTAGGCTTCTGATGTCAAACCTCTTCTGAAACTGCTGTCTCTAGGGTTATCGAATGATCTTTTAGTGGCTTAGACAGTTAGAAACCCTGAGAATTTATAGAGACAGCTAGGTGGTGAAGTGAATAGAGCCCTGGACTTAGGAAAGTCTGAGCTTAAATCCTACTAACTAGCCTTTGACCCTAGACAAGCCATTAACCTCTTCTTACTTCAGTGTCCTTATCTGTAAATGAGGTTAAAATAGCATCTGTCACTGAGTTGTTTGTTGTCAGGATCAAATTATATTTATTAAATTCCTTGCAAACCTTAAAGTGCTATCTGAATGTAAGATAATACTACTTCTTTTACTGCTACTACTTCCACCACCACCACTGCCACTTCCTTTTCTTCTTCCTCATCCTCCTTCTTCTCTCCCTCTTCCCATTCCTCCTCCTCCTCCTTCTTCTTGTTCTTGTTCTTCTTGTTCTTCCTGTTCTTGTTCTTCTTGTTTTTGTTCTTTTTCTTGTTCTTGCTCTTCTTCTTGTTCTTGTTCTTCTTCTTGTTCTTGTTCTTGTTCTTGTTCTTTTCCTTGTTCTTGTTCTTCTTGTTCTTGTTCTTCTTGTTCTTGTTCTTCTTGTTCTTCTTCTGTTCTTGTTCTTGCTCTTCTTGTTCTTGTTCTTGTTCTTCTTCTTCTTCTTCTTCTTGTTCTTCTTCTTTCTGTTCTTCTTCAACAAGGATGTTCAACCCAACAGTTTTTATTGATATTTATTCTTCTTGATTTAACACTGTTGGTCATTTCCTCTCTGAGTGCTCTCCTCCTTTGACTTCTATGACACTTGCTCTTTCCTTTCGTGGATCTGAATACTTTTCCTCCCAGTCTCCTTCACTAATTTATCATCCCAGTCCACTAATCCCTAAAAGGGTGCAAAGGCACCCCTGAGCATGAAGTATTGTTTTTCAACACTCTATTCCAGGTCTTCCTTTCACTCAATGCTCTTCCCCTAGGTCATCTCATAAACTCCTTTGGATTTCATTTATCACCTCTACGCAGGTGACTTCCAGATCTACTGATTCAGTCCTAATCAATATCTCTTCTGAATTCTAGTCCCACACTACTGACATGTTGGCCCACCTGGATGATCCATCAGCATTCCACCTGTCTAAAACAGAATTCATCTAAATTCACCCTCACTCCAAACTTCCTTATTTCCTTTCCAGAATACTACCATTCTTCCATTCACCCAGGCTGGTATCGATCTTGACTTTTCTCTTCCATTCATTGACTCTCTCATTCCCCCTTCCTTCATTCAAATTAACCCCCAAGTTTAGTTGATTTAACCTCTATTACCTATTGCAATAAGTCTCTCTACTCCCACTCATATGATAGCAAAAGGATTGGGAGGGGCTGAACCTGATTTCATTGATAGAAAGAACTCCTGGGTGAGGAAACTCTCTCTACCAACACAGGCCAGCATCTTTGCAACCGTAAGTCTAAATGCCTTGAGTGATTTGCTCAGATTCACTTAGCCAGAGGTAGATCTTGATCTGGGTCTTCCAGGCTTTGAGGCCAGCTCTTTAGCCACACTCTCTCATAGTGTACATCTCTCCACTCACATGTTGTAATAAGTTTTTTTATTTTTTGTTGTTCTTATCATTCAGTTGTTTTAGTCATGTCTGATTTTTCATGACTCCATTTGGGGTTTTCTTGGCAGAGATACTGGAATTATTTGCCATTTCCTTCTCCAGTTCATTTTACAGATGAGGAAACTGGGGCAAACAGGGTTTAGTGACTTGCCCAAGGTCATGCAACTAGTAAGTGTTTGAGGCTGGTTTTGAATTTTGGTCTTCCTGACTCCAGACCTGACTCTATCCATTGAGTCACCTATCTGCCTCACCTACCTGTCACTGATGTCTTTTACACAACTTTCTGCATACATTTTATTATCATTACAATTTTATTATAATGAGGGTGAAGATCATTACAATCATTATAATATACTGCAGCTTTCCAGGGAGGGACAGGGGAAAATACTTTGCATTCATTTTGCATTTCTTTATTTGTGCACATCTTTTTTTGGTTCCCAATGGAATGAAAGTTCTTTCAGAAGGATTGTTTCATTTTTCGTTTCTGTATCCCCTGTGGCTAGCACATAGTAGGTCCTTAAAATCTTTTTAGAATAAGTTGAATTGAATTTTAAGGAATTTAAGCCTAGATTTCCTATAATAAATACTCTTGCTTGTGTCTGTAAAGTCTTCATTCACAAGCAACAACTGCAATCTGAATTCACATAGTCGGAAAAAGATATTATATCCTTTGGCTACTGAGAGCCAGGCATGGCAGGGTGTCTAGAGAGTTCGTCTTGAAGGCAGAAGGACCTGTGTTCAAGTCCTTCTGACATGTGTGATCCCATGTTAATTACTTTACTTATCTGTGTTCTGGGCCAGTCATGTCAAACTCTACAAGAACCCTATCTACTCAGTCATACATAAGGATGTCTGTTGAATGCACATTAATTGACTTAGAAAACTATTAACATCGTCCATGTTGTATTCTATTTTTATTTATTTTGACTTAGAAAAATAATCTATTAACATTATGTGGTATTGTATTTTTTATTTATTTTGTTAAGTATTTCTCAATTACATTTCAATCTGGTTTGGGCTGTCCTTGGGTTCCACAGACCTCAAAAGGCCCCACAACTCTCCAAGACTATAAATGACAGAGAAATTGTGCTCTGCTTTAAGCAGAGGGGGCTTTGTCACTCAGAAATTCTGGGTACCATGGAAGTCATGGGTCCAGCTTAAACCCTGTTGAGAGGCAGCATGATCTCAGAGATAAGATTGCTAATCTTGAAGCTAGAAGGTAGCAATAGTCTAATAAAGAGATCACTGACTCTTTCAGCAGAGGACCAGAGTTCACGTCCTACCTCTAATTTTTTTCTCTTTCCATCCAGAGATAACTAAGCCTCTTTGGACCTCAGTTTCTCCATCTATAAAATGAGAGGCCTCTGAGACTTTAGATTTATGACCTTACAAGATTTAGGTCTGACCTCTGGCACATCCTGGCTATGTGACCTTGACCAAGTCACTTACACTGTTAGTACTCTAAGAAACTAAGAATATAAAATTGCAGGAAAGGTATTAATTTAAATTGGTAGAGGAAGCCTCTGATCAGGAATTCTCTATACTATTACAATTTTTATTTTATTTTATTATTTGGATTTTTCACATTTGTGAGGATCTTTAATATTCATTATGTTTGGGAAGATCAAAGGAGCAGTGACCATGCTAAACTGTTCACCTATCCATTAATGGCTTCCCCAATCTCAATGGCAGTCTCAGTGTTTTTACTCTGTAATAAAATCTGGCCAGTCTGAGACCGAAAGGCAAGCATTTATGCCTGTGACAACTTTCACATTTCTGGCAAGAAAAATCCTGAATAAGCAGCAACTAATAAACCTGCCCCCAAAGGGAGGCGAATCTGACTCTGGTGAGACACAGAGACAGATATTAAATGTAAACCTGTTTCTTACAGAAGGAGAGATTTAATTACTGAGAATGTAGGTCAGGCTTCATTCACTGCTATGCATTGATCCGACAATATTATGTCTCTCTACTCCAGAGATGGTGGAGGGGGAAAGCTGAGGCCCTGTTCAGAATTTCCCAAGTGGGTGCACAGCAAGAGGAAACCTCTATTGGGAAGCTGAAGGACAAAAGGGTGAATGCATTTGAATTTGAGACGTCTTTGTCTTCAGGATTTCTTAAGAGCTTCATTAATATTCTCAGAAGAGGTCTGAAGTCCTGTCACTCCTCACCTGTGAGTGACATCCTACCTCTGGACCTTTGCCCAGGCTGTGCCATGCCTAAATGCTCTCCCTTCTCACTTCTGCCTCCTTTGATCCCTGGTTGCCTATAAAGATCAGCTTAAGGGCCATCTCCTGCATGAGGCCTTTTTTGTCCTTACCCTTTCTCCTTCCCACCCTGAAATTAGTGTCTCTCCTTTTTCCCACTATTGTTACCTTGTAATTATTCTGGATACATTTTGTATTTGTTTACAGTTGTATATGTTATTTTCCCTAATGGGATAAAAACTCTTTGAGGCCAGGGCTACATGTTTGTCTTTGTATGCCCCAGTTCCTAGCATGGGGCTGGCAAATAGGAAGCACCTAATATATGCTTATCAATTAAACTGAAAAATGGGGAAAATTTTTGCTTAGGTCCTCCCTTCTGCCATCCCTCTCTCTCTTCCATCCTTCCTTCCTTCCTTCCTTCCTTCCTTCCTTCCTTCCTTCCTTCCTTCCTTCCTTCCTTCCTTCCTTCCCTCCTTCCTTCTCTCTCCTCTTTTCCTCTCTCTTCCTATTTCTTTTTTCTTCTTTTCTTCTTTCCTCTCTCTTTTTCTTCCTTCCTTTATCTTTCTTCTTTTCTTTCTTTCTCTCTTCCTTTCTTTCTTCATCAGAGTGACAAAACAGATTACTGAGAGTGATTGTATTATAGAAGGGATTACTACTTTAGGGAGGAATAACCTTTAAGGTTGCTTTTATGCTTCTGTGATGTATGGAATTCTAAGATGCACAGCCAGCTTGATGTAGAACAGTACACAGAATCAGGACCCAGAATTAGGACCAAGAATCAGGGGCCTTGGGTTCACATACCAGTGCTAACTAGTTGCATGACACTCCTTAACCTCCTTACTTAACCTCCTTCAGCCTCAGATGCCTTATCTAGAAAATTAAAATGACATACAGGAGACAATGTGATTTAGTGGAGAGAGTGATAGATGTGGAGTCAATGAACCTAGCTTTGAATCCTGGCTCTGCCATTTATTGGGGAATGACTTTTAGCAGGTCACTGGATCTCTGAGGGACTCAGTTTCCTCAACCGTTAAATAAAAGATTGGACTAGATGATCTGAGGACCCTCCTAATATAGTATCTATATATATAGAATCTCTTGGGGTTTGGGGGAGGAAAGTGCTTTGTAAATCCAGAGTGCCTTATAAATGCTAGCTATTTTTGGCTTATAATGATTAAAAGCATATGAGTTATTATTACTACATCCTTGGAGACCGTCAAGAAGCAAATATATACCTACCCTACTTGGATGGTTCAGAAATTGATCTGCCAGAAGGCGGGGGACTAGACCACATGATATCTTCAGGTCCTTGCTATGATTCTTAATGAGTCCCAAAAGACATGATTCTAAGGTGTGATGAATTCACTAGAGCACACTCATTCTCTTGAAACCCTTTAGAATTTGCCACATTAAATATGTACATACATGTGTATATACACATGCATATACACACATGCGCATACACACACGCACGCGCCCACACACACACATGTCCACACACACACACACACACACATGCATATTCCTTAATAACAATCACCAGAAAGTCAAAGTCAATGTAATGGTATAAAGTCAGACTTAGAGTAAGGGAAGTCTGGGTTCAAATCCTGCTTCTAACACATAATTGGCAATGCTCTTTGGGCCAGACACTCGATTCATTTGTGTCTTTTGCAAGGCTATATAATATTTAGAGCAGATTCCAATCTGCACTGATAGAAGGAATTTTCTCACCGGAAGTTTTCCATGCCAGTGAAATCACTGGTCTTGTCCACACATAGTAATAATTGGCACATTTGCTGCTCAGTCATTTTTTTCAGTTTTGTCTGACTCTTCTTGACCCCATTTGAGGTTTTCTTGGCAAAGATACTGAAGTAGATTTGCCATTTCCTTTTCCAGCTCATTTTACAGATGAGGAAACTGAGGCAAACAGGGTTTTTTTTTTTAAGGGACTTGCCTAGGGTCAGACAGCTAATAAGTCTGAGGGCAGATTTGAACTCAGGAAGAGGAGTCTTCTTGAGTCCAGGTGTGTGCGGTGCACTGCAACGCCACCTAGCTGTCTTACTGGGCACATGTAATATTTTGAAGTTGGCAGAGCACTTAGCACATGTTTCCTCTCTTGACCAGACATCAGTCCTGGGAGAAAGGTGCTATAGGTATTATTCCCCCATTTCATAGGTGAGGAAACAGAGGATCAGGCATTAAGTATCAAAGGGAGAATGTGAACCCACCTGTCCTTCATTCCAGGTCCAACACATTATCAAACTAGACATTGTGCCACCTCTTAGAATCTTTCTTAGACTATATACCATTAGAGTGTGAGCCCCCGGAGGGCAGGAACTGGTTTTGCTTTTCTTTGTATCCCCGGAATAAATTAGCACATTGCCTGGCACATAGTGAGTGTATAATAAATGCTTGTTGACTTTGTTCAAAGTAGCTAATCTAGAGACTGTCACCATCAGTCTCTAGATTAGCTAGAAATGCTAGAAATGAGGAAACCGCCTAAGGTAGGTGTGGCAACTAGGTGAGGCAGAGCATGGAGTGCTGGACCTAGAGTCAGGAAGACCTGAGTTCAAATCCAGCCTCAGACACTTACTAGCTGTGTGACCGTGGGAAAGTCACATAACCTCTTTGTGCCTTAGTTTCCTCAACTGTAAAATGGGGATGATAATAGCACCTACTTCATAGGGTTGTTGTGAGATATGTGTAACGGGCTTAGCACAGTGGCTGGCACATAGTAATGGCACAAGTAATAAATACTTATTTACAGACACTAGCTGCATGACCCTGGGCAAGTCACTTAATCCTGTTTGCCTCAGTTTCCTCATCTGTAAACTGAGTTAGAGATGGAAATGGCAAACTACTCCAGTGTGTTGGCCAAGAAAGCTCAAAATGGGGTCATGGAGAGTCAGACATGACTGAAAAAAGTCTGGAAACAGTGCTAGCCCACAGTAGTATGTATTCATAGTCTATTTCTTCCAAGATAGGAATGCCTGAATTGTGATGTATTTATCTTTAGTTCACTTTCTTATCCATCACTATTTTTTCCACCATTCCTTCTCCCAACCTGCCATTTCAATGATGAAAGATTAATTTCTTCCCAATGCAAAAGAACAGCCAAGATAATTCCAGTGGGTTTTGTTGGAACAGCAAAAGTTTTTGCACCTTTAGAACACTGTGGTGAGGCACTGTTCCCTTGTACCAGATCAATTCTATAGTGTCATATGATTAATTAGTCTTGGCTTCAATGCTTTCTCCTGCCTTGAAGCACATGCTCTGGATTTTGTGGCAATTCATCTTTTGGGCTTTATTATCTACTCTGATCTGGCCTGGGTGATAGCAATAGCTGTCTAATTGGGCTCCCTCCATGCAGCTGCCAAATTTACATTCCTGAAGCACAGGTCTGGCCGTGTCATTCCACTGCTCAAGAAGATTCAGTGGCTGTCTCTAGTTTCTAGGATGAAAGGCAGACTCCTTGGTTGGACGTTTAAAACCCTTTGCAATCCAATTCCAATTCACCTCTCTACTCAGATTCCATATTGCTTCCTTGAGTGTTCTACTTTTCAGGCATGACAGCCTATTTACTGTTCCCTACACAAGCCATTCTGTGCCCTTCATGGAGAGATGCTCTACCTTCTTACCTCTACCCTTTGGAATCCATATCTCCCCTCAAGCAAGAGCACTTCCTGATCCCCTTTAGCTGTTCATTATCATGCCTCCCTTCCACTGGAAAGGGATCTGTATCTAGTCTGTATATATTTTATAATCAGAGGCTAAAGGGCCAGTCTTGCAGGCAAGAAGATCTGGTGTTCAGTCCTGTATCTTTCACATGGTGGCGGTGACCTTGGTCAGTCATTTAATTCCCCCCCCCCCAATTATTAGCTACAGAGGAGCACCTGTGTTGAGGCAGCTGAGGGCTGGGAATCAGCATGATGGGCCTGGAGTCAGAAATATCTGAGTTCAAATCCTCCCTCAGATATTTGCCAGCTTTGTGACAATGGGCAAGAGACTTATCAGCTGTCAGCCTCAGTTTACTCAATTGTAAGGGGATAATATTAGCATATACCTCAGAGAGTTGTTGTGAGGGTCAAAAGAGGTATTTTTAAAGGGCTTAGCACAGTGGCTGGTATACAGTAGGCACTTAATAAATGCTTGTTTCTTGCTTCTTTGACAGAGGAAATTTCTTACCTGTAATTCCCTACACCAATGAAATTACAGTCCGCTTCCTACTTTGCATTTATTTATCTGTGTGCACAGTTTCTCCCTCTAGCAGAACATAAGCTCCTTGAGGGGAGGAACTGTTTTTGCTTCTCTAGGGCCTAGCATTTGCCCTTGAACATTAAAGGTGCTTAATAAATTATTTTTGAGCTTAATTTAAAGAACACTGGGTCTAGAGCCTGATTTCAAACCTCACTTCTGATGCTCACTGGCTGTTTGACCTGGAACAAGTTATTGACCTCTCTGGGACTCAGTTTCCCATCTGTAAAATGAGAGAGTTGGGGAGTAGGTAGTCTCTGAGGTCCATTCCAGTTCTAGACCCATGATCCTATGAATTCATTCTCACTGCACTTTAATCCAAATTTTAAGCAACTAGAAACATTTCATTCTATGCCACACCACTACAGAAAGCTTTGTAATTAATGATCGTGGACAAACCTATGTAGCACACTCATCATTTTAGAGTGAAAACCACTATATTGTTAAGGAATCACTGGAAAGGGCTAATGTAGACAAGTTGGTTAACAAACATTTATTTATTTTTAAAAAGTTTATTTATTTCTAGTTTTCAACATCCACTTCCATAAGTTTTAAATTTTCTCCCCCTCTCTTTCCTCTTCCCTCTCCAAGACAGCATGCAATCTGATACAGGCTCTACATATACATTCCTATTAAACATTCCTATTTTAACATTAGTCATATTGTACAGAAGAATTATAATGAATGGGAGAAACCAAGAAAGAAACAAAACAAAATAAATAAACGAACAAAGAAAATAGTCTGCTTCGCTCTTCATTCAGACTCCATAGTTCTTTCTGAAGATCTGGATGGCATTTTCCATTATGAGTCTTTTGGAATTGTTTTAGGTCTTTGCACTGCTGAGAAGGTCTAAGTCTATCAAAATCAGTCCTCACACATTGTGGCTGTAATGGTGTACAATGTTCTCCTGGTTCTGCCCATTTCACTCTGCATCAGTTCATATATGTGTTTGCAGGTTTCTCTGAAGTCCGTCTGTTCTTCATTTCTTATAGCACTATAGTATTCCATTATATTAATATACCACAACTTGTTCAGCCATTTCCCAATTGATGGGCATACTCCCAATTTCCCAACAAACATTTATTAAGCACTTACTCAGTGCCAGGGCTGGATAAGAGAAGCACATTTAAAATATATCCATCTCCATTTAGATGACCATTGAGTAATTTTTCTTTCTTTGCAGATACAGATGACCCCCAGCTCTGCCATTCCTGATTGACCCAGGTATTAACACTTTCTCCCTCTTGAAATAACTTTGTTGCAAGTTGCATACTCTCCCCACCTCCTACCCCAAGCTCCTTGAGAAGAAGGACTATTCATATTTTGGTCTTTTTATACAGTATATGCATAATACAAGTTTTCTGAATTTTTTTTGGCATGAACATACCAGATTGTCTTTTTTCTTTTCAAAACTAAACAATAATTGTGTTTATACTTTTAAAAAGCACAGAAGGAACTTGGAGCCAATTTGACAGAGTTAAGATCACACTCCTCTAGTAGGCTACACTTTCCTATGGACCTGGAGTACTCAGGATTGTAGGTAAGTATCCTGGGTTCTTCTTGACAGTGTCACTGACACTGTCACTCAGTAACAGATTATCTTTTTATCCAGATAAAAATGAATAGTTTTCTTCCAATATTCCAATTTAGCTCTTACAGAGCCTTCTCAGGTACAACACAGTTTGGGGGATGGAGAAAACCAGTTCATGGTGAGCTGAAGGAAAATATTTCCAGTGACATGTTCTGTTCTAACTTATATTGTGCAAATCTATAATAAAACTTAGAATTAAGTAGGATTTTCACCCCTCAATGACTCAGTAACATATGGATAATATGAAACTTTATTTTATTTTTATTTAATACAAGTAAGAATTGTTGGCAGTTTACATTTGTGGAACTACATATGGTAAAAGCTGTACATTATGAATCTACTCTTTATGAAATCATCACTTGTCATTACATGTAGCTTTTCAGGTTGAAATGGTGTAGGCTATTTATCCTGAACTTAAACTAAATGGAATTTCTTCTCTCAAATCCTGTTCAACCTTGCAAAAGACATTAGACAATGTCATCTTCCCATTGTTAAATTTTCACTTGGCTACCTGCATCCCATACCTTCAGCAGAGGATTTCATAATGATTTGCATGTTTACTTTTAAAACACTGGCTTTTCATTTTGTAGAGAAAATAAAAAGTCCCCTCTTCTGTGAGAAATGAGATAATGTTTCCTCAAGGGAAGATTATAAAAACTTTACAGAAAGCATTTAAAGCTTTCTAAAAACTTGACAAAACCATCTTTTGGTTTTGACAGCTGTTATTCCAAAACTGTAAACATTATTGGAGGGGCTCTTTGTTAGGGCTTGTTTCTTTTTGTTTGCTCTCTAAGCAGGAGATGATACAAGGTTGTTCTAGATGAGCTAACAGAACAGAGTTTAATGACAAAAGGCCTTCTACTCAGAGTTTTTCCTAAGTGACTCTCTCTGATTCCATTAATGGTTTGTTTTGCAAACTGGCCCATTACATCATAAATACTGGTAGGAAGAAAACAATGCAAATACTGACTACATCAACAAAGAGTTTGTAAAGAAACACAAAATAATCAAATCTGAATATAGAGAAATTATAAAGAATAAGGTTGGTCCCAAAGAAGAGGTATGTGAAGGCACCACTTTCTCATGCTTCTTTGCAGAGATGCAGGTCCGTAGGTGTGAAATATTGCATGTAATGTCTGATTTTTTTTTAATGCATTGATTGGTTTTGCTGAACATTTTTCCTTATTCCTTTTTTTAAAAAAATGTTATTTTTTTAAAATAAAGGATGGTTCTCTGAGAGAGGAAAGAGTGCAAGAGGAAATATAAGTGCTGAAAAAATAAGATACCAATAAAATCTATTTTGCAAAAAAGTTACTTGAAAAACTAGATCTATTTTTAGCCTCATTACATAGTGGGGAAATAGAAGCACAAAGAACTTGGGTCAGTCTTGTAACTTACAGTGATTCAGACAGTCTTCTTTATTAAGTCCAAACTGTCACTCTTTCTTAGATCAAATAGAATCTATTTGATATCTTTATTAAAGATTCAGTGTGCTTAACTTTGATAGACAAAACCCCCAAACAAAACATATTCTTGGAGTGAGAATCCTAAATTAGGTCAATTATGGACAATCATTGGAAGGGAAAAGTCTTATCATACTTGTCAGTGTGAATTTGAAAGTGCAAGTCACTGTTTTTTACCAAAAGGAAACAGCCAGAGAAAAGAAAAGTATTTAGAACAGTCCTTCCCAATGTCAATGGCTCTCCTTGCTCAAATGCAAAGCTGAAGATGCTTGTTAAAACAAATTTGATAAGAAAACTCAGATTTCTCCATTCTAAAATGTGTGATGGCCAAAAGAGAGGAGAACAACAGTATTTGTTTAATGTAATCAAAATGATCCATTTTGCATTTCATAATGTCCTCTATTTCTTGTTTGGTCATAAATTCTTCTGTTCTCCACAGATCTGATAGGTAAACTATTCCTTGCCTAATTTGCTTACTGTATCACCTTTTATGTCTAAATCAAAGATTTTGACCATATCTTGGTATATGATGTGAGATGTGGGTCTGTGCCTATTTTCTGCTATACTATTTTTCAGTTTTCCCAATAGTTTTTGTTAAATAGTGAGTTCTTACCCCAGAAGCTGGAGTCTTTGGGTTTATCAAACAGTAGATAATTATAGTCATTTACTACTGTGTCTTGTGTACCTAATCTACTCCACTGATCCACCACTCTATATCTTAGGTAGTACCAAATAATTTTGATGATTGCTGCTTTATAATACAGTTTTAGATCTGGTACAGCTGGGCCACTTTCCTTTGCATTTTTTTTTCATTAATTCTCTTAATATTCTTAATCTTTTATTTTTCCAGGTGAATTAGTTATTATTTTTTGTAGCTTTAGAAAATAATTTTTGGTAGTTTGATTGGTATGCCACTGAATAAGTAAATTAATTTAGGTAGAATTGTCCTTTTTATTATATTAACTTGGCCTACCCATGAACAACTGATATTTTTCCAGTTGTATAGATCTGACTTTATTTATATGAAAAGTCTTTTGTAATTGTGTTCATATAATCCCTGAGTTTGTCCTGGCAAGAAGACTTCCAAAATATTTTATATTATCTACTCTCATTTTAAATAGAATTTCTCTTGTCTCTTGCCACTGAGTTTTGTTGGTAAGATATAGAAATGCTGATTTTTGTGAGTTCATCATATATCCTGAAACTTTGCTGAAGTTGTTAATTATTTCAAGTAGTTTTTTACTTTATTCTCTAGGATTCTCTAAATATACCATCATATCGTCTGCAAAGAGTGATAGTTTTGTTTCTTCATTGCCTGTTCTAATTATTTCAATTTCTTTTTCTTCTTATTGCTAAAGCTAATGTTTGTAGTATAGTATTGCTTCACCTCTGATCTTATTTGGAAGGCTTCTAGCTTATTCGCATTACAGATAATACTTGTTGATGATTTTAGATAGATATTACTTGTGATTTTAAGGAAAGCTTAATTTATTCCTATGCTCCTAGGATTTTTAAAAGGAATGGATGCTGTATTTTGTCAAAAGCTTTTTCTGCATCTATTGAGATAATCATATGATTTTCTGTTGGTTTTGATATTGATACAGTCAATTATGCTAATAGTTTTCCTAATACTGAATCAGTCCTGCATTCCTGGTATAAATCCCACTCTGCCATACTGTATTATCCTTGTGATAAGTTACTGTAATCTCTTTGCTAATATTTTACTTAAAATTTTCGCATCTATATTCGTTAAGGAGATTGGTCTATCATTTTCTTTCTGTTTTGGTTCTTCCTGGTTTATGCATCAGCACCATATTTGTGTCATAAAAAGAATTTGGTAGGACTCCTCCATCTTTTTTTGCAAATACTTTATTCAGCATTGGAATTAGTTATTCTTTAAATATTTGGTAGAATTCACTTGTAAATCCTTCTGGCACTGGAGATTTTTTCTTAGAAGATTCATTGATGGTTTGTTCAATTTCTTTTCCTAAAATGGGACTATTTAAGTATTTTATTTCCTCTTCTGTTAATGTGGGCAATTTTTATTTTTGTAAACATTCATCCATTTCATATAGATTGTCAGATTTATTTGAATAGTTGGACAAAATAGCTTCCAATTATTGTTTTAATTTTTTTCTTCCTTGGTGAATTCACCCTCTTCATTTTTGATACTAGTAATTTGGTTTTCTTCTTTTTAATAATCAAATCAACCAAAGGTTTACCTATTTTATTGTTTTAAATAAAACCAGGTCTTAGTTTTATTTATTAGTTCAATCGTTTTCTTGATTTCAATTTTATTAATCTCTCCTTTGATTTTCAGGATTTCTAAGTTGGTATTTAATTGGTGATTTTCAATTTGTTTTTTTTTCTAGCTTTTAAAATGCATGCCCAATTCATTGATCTACTCTTTCTCTTTTTTATTCATGTAAGCATTCAGATACATAAAATTTCCCCTAAGTACTGTTTTGAAAGCATCCCACAAATTTTGGTATGTCATCTCATTATTGTCATTCTTTGATGAAATTGTTTCTATGATTTATTGTTCGATCCAGTCATTCTTCAGGATTATTTAGTTTCCATTTAATTTTTTATCTGTCTTTTCATGGTTCTTTGTTATATGTAATTTTTATTGCAACATAATCTGAAAAGGATGCATATATTTCAGCCTTTTTGCATTGGATTGTGAAATTTTTATGCCCCAATACATGGTCAATTTTTGTGTAGGTGCCATATACCACTGAGAAAAAGGTATATTTCTTTCTATTCCCATTCATTTTTTTTTTCCAGAGGGGTATCGTATCTAACTTTTCTAAAATCCTATTCACCTCTTTAACTTATTTCATATTTATTTTGTCAATATATTTATCTAGTTCTGAAAGGGGGACACTGAGGTCATCCACTAGTATAGTTTGCTGTCCATTTCTTCCTGTAACTCATTTAACTTCTTTAAGAACTTGCATGTTATAACACATGGTGCATATGTTTAGTATTGATATTACTTCATTGTCTGATATATTTTAGCAAGATGTAGTTTCCTTCCTTGTTTCTTTTAATTAGATCTACTTTTGCTTTTGCTTTGTCTGAGATCAGGATTATTACCCCTGATTTTTTTTTAAACTTCAGTTGAAGCATAATATATCCTGCTCCAGCCTTACTTTTACTCTTTTACTCTGAGTGTCTCTCTGCTTCAAATGTGTTTCTTGCAAACAACATATTGTAGGATTCTGGTTTTTAATCCACTCTGTTGTCTACTTCCATTTTATGGGAGAATTCATTACATTCACATTCAGTTATGATTACTACCTGTGTATTTCCCTCCATTCTATTTTCCCCATTTATACTTTCTCTCTCTCTCTCTCTCTCTCTCTCCCTCTCTCTCTCTCCGTCTCTCTCTCTCTCTCTGTGTTTCTTTCTCTCTCTACTTTTACCCTGTCCTTCCTCACCAATGTTTTGCTTCTGACCACAGCCTCTTTCAATCTACACCCCCCCTTTACTTTTCCCCTTCCTCTCATACTTCCCTATTGGCCCTATATTATAGGATAAGACAGATTTCTTTACCCAGTTGAGAGCATATGATATTCATTCTCTGAATCCACTCTGATGAGAGTAAAGTTCAAATAATGCTCACCCCCTCCCTTCTTTCCTTCTACTGTTTTTCATGATGCCTCTTCATGTGATATAATTGACCCCATTCTGCCTTCCCCTTTCATCTTCTTCCAGTACAATCCTTTTGTGTGTGTTTTACCCCCTTAATGGTTTTATATCCTCACATCAAAGTCAATCACACCCTCAATCTAAGTATATCCCTTCTAACTGCCATAATAGAGATACTGTTCTTAAGAGTTACAAGTATTATCTTCCCATATAGGGATGTAAACAGTTTAACCTTATTGAATACCACATTGTGGTTTTTTTTCCCTTTCCTGTTTACTTTTTTATGTTTCTTGTATGTGAAGATCAAATTTTCTATTCAGCTTCAGTTTTTCATCAGGAAAATTTGAAAGTCGCCAGTTTCATTGAATGTCCATCTTTTCACTTCAAAGATTTTGCTCAATTTTGCTGGGTAGTTGACTCTTCATTGTAATCCAAACATTTTGCCTTACAGAATATCATAATTCAAGCCCTCCAATCCTTTAATGTGGAAGCTGTTAAATTCTGTGTAATCCTGACTGTGGCTCCTTGATATTTGAATTATTTCTTCCTGGCTACCTGCAGTATTTTCTCATTGACCTGATAATTCTGGAATTTGGCTTCAATATTCCTTGGAGTTTTCCTTTTGAGATCTCTTCCAGAAGGAGACTGGATTCTTTCAATGACCATTTTACCCTCTGGTTCTAGGATATCAGGGAAGTTTTCCTTGATAATTTCTTGAAAGATGCTCTCTAGGCTCTTTAAACATTTTTTTTTTTAATTTTCAGGCAGTCCAATAATTCTTAAATTCTCTCTCCTAGATCTATTTTCCAGGTTAGTCATTCCTCCAATGGGGTATTTTTACATCTTAAATTTTTTTTGTTTTGTCTTATAATTTCTTGTCTCATAAAGTCATTAGCTTCCATGTGCTCCATTCTAATTTTGAAGGAATCATTTTCTTCAGTGAACTTTTGAACCTTCTTTTCCATTTGACCAAATCTGCTTTTTAAGGAATTCTTCTCCTCATTGGCTTTTTGGACCTCTTTTGCCATTTGGGTTGGTCTATATTTTAAGGTATTATTTTCTTCAGTGTTTTTTTTTTTGGAGGGTCTCCTTTAGCAAGCTGTTCACTCTTTCTTTTCTTGATTTTCTTGGCTTACTCTCATTTTTCTTCCCAATTTTTCCTTCACTTCTCTTACTTGATTTTAAAAATCCTTTTTGAGTTATTCCATGGCCTGAGACCAATTCATATTTTTCTTAAACACTTTGGATGTAGGAGTTTTGACTTTGTTGTCTTATAGTTGTATGTTTTGATCTTCTTTATCACCAAAGTAAGATTCTATAGCCTGGTTCCCCCCATTGTTTACTTATTTTCCTAGCCAATTATTTGACTTTTTAACTCTTCATTAAAGTTGGATTCTACTTCCAATGTGGAAGGTGTACTGTCCCAAGTTTTAGGGGTTTTATACAGTTGTTTTCAGAGATACTTCTAGGGATTTGTAAATTTTCAGTTCTTCCAAGGTGGTATGATCAAAGTAGAGGTATTTACTCCTTTCCTGGCATGTACTCTGGTCTGTGAGTGACCATAAGCACTCTTTTCTCCCTTAGGACTGTGAGGAGGATTCCCTCTCCACTGCTGCCACAAGCTCTGCCACACCAGAGCTCCTCCTCACCACAGGACCATCACCCAGTACTGTGACATAGATCCAAGTATGGAAAAATCAAGGGAATCTTGCCTCAGCACCAGCAAAGAGAACCCCACAATTCCTCTATGATCAGCTACTTGATCCACCCCCACCCCCCCCAATCATCTATGGACATCTGGGGCTGAGACTGGACTGTGCTCCTCTTTCACCCGGGCCTGACAGATGTTTCCTACTGACCTTCTAAACTATCTTTGATGTCTGTGAGTTCAGAAGTCTGGAAACCACAATAGTGATTCAGTGGTTCAGTCCCCTGAGGTCTGCTCTGGTCTAGGCTAATGTGGCCCACACTGGACTGCATTCCTCTCTCAGACTGGTACAACAGACCTTTCTGGTCAACCTGCCATGTTGTCAGGCTGGAAATTTGGTTTTGCTCTGTCATTTTGTGGGTTCTGCTGCTCTAGAATTTTTTTTGTCATTTTTTAACAAGTATTTAGAGGGGTTTGGAGGAGAGCTCAAGCAAATCCCTGCTTTTACTCCAGCATCTTGGCTCTGCCCCCTCCCTCCTCTAGTTTTTAAGGAGTTGTTTTCTTCAATTTTTTTTGTGCTTTCGTTTCAAACTATTGACTCTTTTCTCATAATTTTCTTGCATAACTCTCATTTCTTTCCCCATTTTCTTCTACCTCTATTATTTGATTTTTCTTGGAGTGGGGAAGGCAAGGCAATTGGGTTTAAGTGACTTGCCCAAGGTCATACAGCTAGGAAGTGTGATCAAGTATCTAAGGCTGAATTTGAATTCAGGTTCTTCTGACTCCAGGACTCCATTTATTGTGCCACCTGGCTGCCCTTCTTATTTGATTTTGAAAATCCTTTTTGACTTCTTCCAAGAGGACTTCTTGGGCTTTAGACCAATTCATATTCCACATTGAGGCTTTGCATGCAGACATTTTGACATTGTTGTCCTCTTCTGAGTTGTTTTGATCCTCCCTGTTGCCATAGCAGCTTTCTATGGTCAGGGCTTTTTTGTTTTTGCTCATTTTTAGAAACTGAGCCCTGCTCCTGGGGTACAAGTGGCACTGTCCCAAGATGCTTGCACTGGGGGCCAGGGATCTGGTCACTGGCTTTCTGCACTGGGGCCTCTGAAGCTGAAGGCTTCCCCATTGCTCTAAGGTGGCCCAGCCTAGTTGTGTCTGTTGTGCCCTGGCTTCTGGGGTTGGCAGTTTGCCTGCTACTCTAGGGCTGAGGGTTTCAGTTGGCCTGCTGTGTCACTGGCCTGCTGACCTGGGACTGTGGGGCCTCAGTTGCTGATCTGTGCTGTGGCTAAGAGCTTCCCACTGGCTTGCCCAGATATTACCTGTGCTGAACTCCACTCCCCTTTTACCCCAAGTGAGACAGACCATTCCTGAAGTCCTTCTAAGTTATCTTGGACTAGAGAATTGTTTCCAAGGGACACTGGGGAGAACTCAGGCAACTTTATGGCATTTCTTCATCTTGGCTCTTCCCTCCTCGAATACTGGGTTCTTAAAAGCTACTCTGGTAGAGTACAAGTCCCTATAGGTCCCACCAAACCAAAAAGGCCTTAAGTATGGGCCCGGCAGCTTACTACACCTGATTATCCCCAAAAGGCTGGTCACAGTGAATCATTCATATCTATATCTGTGTTTATATCTACATCTATATTTATATTTACGTATATAACCATAGCCATATCTATATATGTTTAAATCTATTGCTACATCTGTATCTATATACATTTATATCTGTGCTAAGTGGCACAGTGGATAGAGTGCATGTTACTCCCTCATTAGACTGTAAGCTCCTTGAGAGCAGGGCCTGTATTTCTTTATCTGTACCTCCAGTACTTGGTACAGTGTCTGGCATATAGCAGGCACTTAATAAATGTTTATTGAATTGCAATATTTGTACATAGTTGTTTGCGTGTTGTCTCTCTCATTAGATTGTAAACTCCTTGAGAGGAGGCACTTTCATTTGCTTATTTCTGACTTTTTTTTTTTTTGTATCTCCAGAGTGTAGCAGTGCTTGGAATGAAGCAAAAGTGTTAATAAATGTTTGTTGACTTGACCCAGTGGGGACTAAAGTTGGAATCTTGCAGCACCTCAGATCCTTAATTATGATTGCCAATTATCATTTTACTGCAGTGCAAATTTAATAGAGATTTCTGGCTGCTAGAAGGTAGACAGAAGCCAAGCTTTATTGCCTTGTATACCCAGATTCCTTTTAAACCCTCATGGATTCACAATGAAGCTAGTTTTAAAACAAAGCAGGTTAAACACCTAAGTATTCATTGCCCATCTTTTTCATCTGGCTTTGTGTGAGTACACATGTTTTCTACTTTTATCATAGTGTGTTAGGAAGGAATGGTTTGGAGCTTAGTCAGCAGCCCATTTTAGGGTTGTTCTAGGAGCCATTATTATAATAAAATAAAGTCTAATGAATGGTTATAAGTATTGGGCACTTAACCCGCCATCCCCCCACAAAATTAGAACTGTGATTTCATCAGTGTAACAAGCTCCTGTTGAGGAACTTGCTCTCCTAATGCAAAGGGCAGCTTCTATGCAGCCTCAAGTCTTAGAAAGTTGCTTCAGGACCCTGAGAGTTTAAGGGTCACAAAGTCAGCAGAGTCAGAGATAGGACATGAGCCCAAGTCTTTCAGACTAGAAGGCTGCTTCCTATTGGCTATTCCATTCTGCCTTTCAACAGGCACTTAAAACACATTTACTGAATAAATGGATGTAGGCATGAGTGAATGGTAGAAACCCAGGAGGCCAGTACTGATTCTTATGTAGTCAATGAGCTTACAATGGGTATGCAGTGCATTTAGCAGGCAAGTTCTCCTTCTGCCTGCTCCCTACCCTCAAAAGAAAAGCCACTTCAACATTAGGGACTTTCCTGATTAAATATTGTTTTAGTGGGAAGCCCTGCCCTCAGGTGCTAGAAAAAATTTCATGAAATTCAAGAAAAGGGAAATAGAAGGAAAAGGCGTGAACACAGTGGACACCTTTTGTTGAATGAATAAATGAAAAAGATGCCTCACAAAAGGAGTGGAATTATGCAGTGAGCATTGGTGACTCATATGTATCCTCCAATCTCTGAGGCCACTGGGGGTATAGAAATGAAACTAGCTGCTGTAATAGCATTCATTATGGAGTGTTGTTTTGTGAACTCCTGAGTATTTTCAGATGGACGTTTTGGATGTTTTCTCACTTCTGGATGACAACCAAGGCAACTTGGACTACAAATAATGATGAGACATAAATTTAAAGAAGTAATGTATTATCAAATAGTGTTTCAATGAAAATGCAAAAACATTCATATACTTTTTCAATAGATTTAAATACAAATAATTTTCAAAGTCATATAGCTTAATTCCAAAAGAAGAAATAATTGCTCGTATAATTTTTGCAAAGATTGAATTCCTTGTCATTTAGAAAAATCTGAACAAATTATTTTTTAAAAAGCGATTAGCATATCATTAATGAGTTTTCCTATAGGTAAGTGTTGAAATGAACTGAATAGGAAATGTGCATAGGAAACACTTACATGGGATGTAACAGAATAAATCCATTGCCCCCTATTTCACAACTTTTGCAAATGGTATAGAGTTTGTCCCCATTGCATACTTGGTGTCAGTTTCACTAGCTCAAGCTATTTTGACAATGATGTCACTCTATCTTGTGGCTCTATTCTCTACAAGAAACTTTCAGCTCTTTTGGTTGGGAGGGTCTAGGGCAATCTTCTTCATTCTCCTCCAAGCAGGACAAGTTCAGTGCACTTGTCACAGGGTGGATCCACGATGTGGTCTGTGTTACATGACTGAAGAGAAACAGAGAAAACAGTAAGAATTTTCCAGATAATCATCTTAACCATTCATAGAAATGCTGTTAAAAGTGAAACTGATTCTCCACTGTGGTCTCCCTTTGAAAGGATTTCTTAGTGACATTCCTTACTTGGAAATGTATCAGAGAAAACAAAATGATAAAAATAATCTGATGGAATTAAAAATGAACAATGTCAAACAGAACAATTTTTTAAGTCAGAATGATGGGGACCCAACATTGCCAGACCCTCAAATTATGCTAGGAAGTATTAAAATTCTCTGGTATTGGTTAGCTGTTGGGGCTCTTGTTGGTAATGGGTTGAACCGGTCCTCAGCTAACAGGAGTGCACGTGATCACCTGGGGGCAGAATGGCACCTGTTTGCGATAAACAGGATTATCTCTCCACCTTCAGGGTGATGCAGGATTGGCTCTGCGGCAAGGGCATGGCCAGGGGAGGGGCCCTAAGGGGCCCTGGAGAAAGGACTTAAATACAGGCTACCCGGAGGCAGAGAGAGAGTTCCAGCCATGCCAAGCTTAGAGAATGAGAAGAAGAGTTCTAGCCACGCCAAGCTTAGAGAATGAGAGGAAGTTCCAGCCATGCCAAGCTTAGAGAGTGTAGCTAGAAGCAAGTCCTGTGTCTTGATTTTTTTCTGTGCAGCTGTTTCTCCTGGAGTAAGCGGAAGTTGGAAGCTGGAAGCCGGGAGCCGGGGACGCCCGATGCCTGTTGAGGAAGGGTATAGGTGAAACCTATACAGCCTGACCCCCCAAAACTGTAGCAGTTAGCAGTTAGCAGATAAAAAAGTTATCAATGAAACAGACAAGGTAAGAAAGAACAAAGAGTAATTTAGTGTCGTTAATTATCTTGGATTTTTTTTAAACCAAGGATGCCAGCTGTTAGGGTAAGGACGTCAAAAGCTTCTGGGCAAAGTAGGAAGCACTTGGGCAGAAATGAGTACATCTTATGCAGAAACTGTAATAAGCTCCAAATGGACACATGACCTAAATATAAAAAGTCACATAATATATGATGATGTAGCAATAAATAAATATATTATAATAAATACATATAATTAATAAATAAATTAGAGGAGACTCAAAGGTGGTTCCCTGCACATCTATGAGAAACTAAACTAAATGATATAGAGGAGATGATCTTAGAAGATAAGCTGTACTACTTTGACTACATAAAATTGAAAAGCTTTCATACAGACATAATCAATGAAGCTGAAATGAGAAGAAAAGTAGATGTTGGGAAACAATCTTTGCAGCAATAAGACCTAAAGTATTCCTTGATAGATAAATGGTCAATGGATATAAACAGGTAATTCTCAGATGAAGAAATGGAAGCCACAACAATCACATGGAAGAATGCTCCACATTTTTAATAACAAAGAAAAAATGAGTGGGAAGAGTAGGAGGGAATCTTTGGGAAGTGATTATGATGTAAAACAAAAAAGTCAGTAAGATACTGAAAATGGAAGAAAAAAAGACATCAAATAGCCTAGAAAAATCTCTCTGCCCTAACACCTTTGCTTTGCCAGACATCAGTCAATCTAGTGCTTCTTCAATTTACCACGGCCATACCTTTTTAGCACAAAGATTTTGTTTTTCCAGTAAACCTGACATTTTAAGTTCTGAAGAAAAATTTCCAATTTTTTCCTTGTTCCGTGTGCCACATGGGGGAGTAAAGATAAAACGTGATACCTTGTGCCATTCCCCCAATGTAACGACATTTCTATGTTGCTTTAAGGTCTTTAGAAAGGGCTTTCCTGAAAACAGCCCTTTAAGACAGGCAGTAACAGGTGAGATTTTTGAGGGTAAAAGGAATTTGGACATGTGATGATTTTATCACCTTGTGTTTAATAAGTACTTGTTGACTTGCATTTAATGGAATTGGGATACAGCATCAAAGGGAGTCGGGGTGGGGAGAGAGAACACTGATTAGATCTGGAGATCTGGGTTCCAATCCTGCCTCTGATCACCTGTGTGATCATAGTCAAGTGACTTAAGTTCCCTGGCATGGGTTTCCCCATCTATTAAATGATTGAACAAAATGAACTTTGAAGATCCTTCCAACTTGAAATCTGTAATTAAACGTCATATTGTAGGGTGCTCACAATAAGCATAAATAAAAGAAGGTAATTGTTAATCAGGACCCAGCATTTGCTGAAGTAGAGAAATTCTATGAAGAACTTGATATTTTCCAGAGTCAATATATTCTCTGATAATTAGTACATCATTATGAAGGTGGAAAGAAGTTGAAAGGGAAGAAACACACTGGAAAAGATGGTATGTGATTCTGTAAAAAGTAAAGAGTCTGATGATTTTAGGAAGCTTTAGGCATGTATATCAGAAATACTCTTCAAAAAGTGAGTTGGAAGGTGCTAGTTGTATACAGTAAATAAGGAATTTTTAAAAAATTAACTATATCCTAACAAACAGGAAATGACTTGTTCTTAACAAATAAGTTATTTCCAAATTAGGTGTTTGTATGTAACAATTCGGGAAACAATTAACAAATTAGAAGAAAATATGAAGATGAAATGACCTTGTATATAATAACACTTCCAACCTGACTTATTAAAAAGGCCATTGACTCTTGCAAAAATGGGAAGCAGACAAAAGTAAAGACAATATTATAATTTTCTAAAGAAGTTTAAACAGTTGCTACAACAAGATGGGCCAAAGGGAACAGAAACCAATTCGGTCAGCAAATACCTGATCTTGCCAAGTGTAAGATATGGCAGCCAAGGACAATGCTGAGTGAATACAAGTAACACTTAGAAAACATTTCAGAGGATGATGGTAGAAAATTATATGTAGTTACTACCTTAGAAAATATAAAATCAGTGGAGGAGAAAACAAATATAGAGAAAACCTGTGATAGACCCCCATGTAGGATAGAAGAGGAAAAGGAATAAGAGGAGAAAGAGGAAGAGGAGGAAGAGCAGGGGAACAAGGAAGAGGAGTAGGAGGAGGAGGAGGAAGAGGAGGAGAAAGAGAAGAAGCAACAACAATGGTGACAATGCAGTGCCAGCAGTAGGTATTTATATTGCACTTTAAGATCTGTACAGCAGCTTATAAATGTTATTCTTTTGATCCGCAAAACAATCCTGGGACTTATGTGATATTATCTCAGTTTTATAGATGAGGAAACCGAGGTTAAATGACTTGTCCAGTTATACAGCTAGTAAGTGTCTGATGCTGAATTTGAACCCAAGTCTTTCTGACTCCAGGTCTAGTGGTCTTTCTATCTGTCTTTGAACAAGGATAGTAAACACACACACACACACACACACACACACACAGACTCCTATCTCAGAATTTGATATGCTATATTTAAGGAGGTAGAAACAACATTTATGAAGATCAAGTCAGGAAGAATGACTGGACTGGAGCTCATTTAAATGCTATCTATAATGATGATGATGCCACCCTTTATCCTCTCTTTTACATCACACTGAGATTCTCCATACTATAGTATTTTCACCCTGTTCTAAATGTTTAGTTGGGTGTATTTCAGAACATGATTCACTGAAGAGGAGGAAAGTGAGAGAGAAATGGATTCCCAAGGTTACAGCCTAAAGGACCTAGTTCCTGCCTTATAAATCCCTGGCAGATGCTAGCAGATGTGCCCAGTAGTGAAGAGAGGCAGCAAACCATTTGGAGGCGCCTCCTGCAATCTGTCATACAGGGCTCTAAAAATACAATCCTACTCAAAGATCCAATTTGTAAAAGTTGTCATTCAACGAAGTTATTGAGGCTAAGAATTAAGAACCCTGGATTGAATAAGGTCAAGCTCTTTTAACCAGTTCTAAACCCGGAAGTAGAAAAGTAGTTTACTCCCTGAGT
Source organism: Pseudocheirus occidentalis (assembly GCA_028646575.1). Lineage (NCBI taxonomy): Eukaryota > Metazoa > Chordata > Mammalia > Diprotodontia > Pseudocheiridae > Pseudocheirus > Pseudocheirus occidentalis. Next base: position 144,883,030 of record CM053593.1, read on the forward strand.
CCATATTCCAAATGATTTGCTTACAGTTCCTAGAATCTATGTGCTGGTCTTCAATATGAGAGCTATAAGCATGTTCTTTTCTGAATTTATGATCTATTTCTCTGTTTTTAAGGAATGAATGGGAGAACAACTTGTGGGGAGGAATGCCATGGACACTTTCATAGTGGGTAATCTAGTCAAAACTGGCCAAGTGTTAAGGGGCAACTTGAATGGGCAGGATGCCTTTATGGTAAGGAATGCTACCATCCTTCTTATTGGGACACAGTGAATTAAAATTCTATTGATCACTATCCATCTTGCTAATATCTTTTCAAACTATTTTAATGAAAAACTAATTTTTTATGAAAACTATTGGTACTTTGGCTCTTGAGGTCTGAATAGGCTAATTTTTCTTATCAACCCCTATTAGAAACAGGAAAGCTGTCCCCCCCACTTTTTTTTTTGCTTTTTGGAGGGGAGAAGGCAGGGCAATTGGGGTTAAGTGACTTGCCCAAGGTCACATGGCTATTAAGTGTTAAGTGTCTGAGGCTGGATTTGAACTCAGGTCCTCCTGTGCCACCTAGCCGCCCCATGCCTTTTCTTTTTTAATGTTGACAAAGTATAATAGCTAACACTTATATAGGTTTTTAAAGTTCTCCACAGATATCAATTCATTTGATCATAGCTAGCATTTATATAGTGCTTTTAAAGTTTTTTTTTTTTTTTTTTTTTTTTACAAAGCATTAGGTGTAGATTATCTCTGAGTTTCACAACATCTCTATGAGGCAGGTGCTATTATTACCTCTATTTTAGAGAGGAGAAAATTGAGGCTGAAAGAAGGTAAGCAACTTGCCCAGAGTCACAGAGGTGGCATCAGAAGTGGGACTTGAACTCAGGTCATCCTGACTCCAAACCAGAGCTCTTAGATACTGCGGCCGTCTACGTATAACACAAGAGGTCTCAGATACCATCATAGTGGAAAGAGGAGATATGTCTTGCTCAAGGTAAGTGTATAAAATGAAAAAGTCAACAAGTTGAATGATGTGGCTTTTCTTATTTAAAATTTTAATTTTCTATATTTTAATTTTTATTAGCAGATTTAAAAAAAGTATTCTAAAAGGACACTCGTAGTTTGAATTAGCTTCATTCCCTTCCTCCCTAAAACTCTCTGTCTACAATGTTCCCTGGTTAGTTTAAAGGAGATTAACAAAATAAAATAAAACCCTGGGCAAGATAGACAATGAAGAGGAAGGAATTAATTTACCTGAGGGTGAGTAAAGTTGTCTGCTTGCAAATATAGACTCTTGAAAAATATTTTAATGTCTGAAATGTAATAATTTTCAATTTTCTATTCACTCAAATTGATTATTTTTCAAAACCTCAAACAAAATCTCTGCTAAGGAAAAAAGTACATGGATGAAGGGTTCTGCAGAATCTCAACAATGATTCGTGGAGAATTCCATTTGGAAATTAGACTTACAGGATCTTTTTATCCAAGTGATAATCCTTCTTAGTTGTTTAAAATATTCAAATGAAATGTCCAAAACAATAGTTTTATCTGCTTGTTCTCCTAATACAATCCCTTGTGCTAATTAAAAACAACATTAAAAAAAAGCCAAAACCAAAGCCCAAAACATAACTTGCCCTCAAACTCCAAATTGCTTTACCTATCACATCAATTATGGTAATAATTTACTGGGGAAAATAAAGCTTTAACTACGTAGAGACGGAGATGTACATTGTGGACATACTTTTCAGGTATGGTAATATGTCATTTGTAAAGATCAACAGAGTGGATGGGACGATTTGCTTTGAAAGCTTGAGGATCACAGAAATCATGGCATTTAGAGGTAGAAGGAAATTTAGACACCTTCTAACCCAACTCTACACTTTACAGATGAGAAAATGTCTGTTCAGAGAAGTCACTTACCTAAGGGCTAATGAATGAGCACAGGCAGGATTCAAACCCAGTGTTTTTTTTTTTTCCCCCCACTGTATCACTGGACCTTTTGGAAAGAATTTTAGGACTTTACCGTGCTGGACCCTGGAGCTACAGACATGAGTAGCACACATACCTTATTCTTAAGGAACTTATCACCTAACTGGAGAGACCCATACATGGATCACTGTGACAGAAAAGATGGAAATAAATAGAAAGGAGAAGTCCAGGGAAAGCATAAAGAGAAATTTGAGGAAGCTTTTGAAATTTATGTATGAAAGCTGTTCACCTACTAGATGGCTATGTAGACTGAAAGCACTGATTATCTGGGTGGGTGGATGGGTGGGCAAACCAGCCCCTATTGTATAGGATTCCGTCATCATGTTTCAGTTCTATGCAAGTATGGTGGCTAAAGCTTTGACATAATCAATGTGATAAGATAATCCCAGATTTACTGGTCTAGAGAACATTCTAGTATTAGAAATATATCCTCTTTGATTTGTATGTTTGGTAGGTCAGCTGAGAAGAGAGAGTTCAAATCAGTCCCTTTGACCCTGCTTAATTAATAAAGCCTCCATGGCTCATAAAGCAAGATGTTACCACTTAGTGTAAAAAATTTAAAGCCCTAAAAAGACACGAGGCATCCTATAAAATATGAAAGTCTCTGAGTGGAACATATACTACCCTCCCCCTTCCCCCTCCCCTCTCAGCTCCATTGTTCCTGTGTGGAGAGATCCATCTGACCTCATTTCAGGAGTAATCAACTGTGGTTCAGAGATGTATCTGCAAACCTACAAAGCTTTAAACTTCCTCTCTCTGAACGATTGCCAAGTCAGCTGTCAGTGACACTTGATCTGCAAAGATGTCAGTGTTTTCTTTTTCCTTTATAATATTAGCAAATTGTAAGGCAAATTTTATGGCTTACTCAAACACAGGAGGAGAGCGCATTTTATTTTATTGGCAAAGAAATGCAAGTGAATTATTTAAATGCCATTATAATTACTCTCCTTATGGTTTGTACTTCCCAGCATGCAAAATGCTTTCTTTCAAAATAAAAATTTAGGACAACCTCTGTTAAAGAGACAAAAAAAAAAGGGGGTTATAAAGACAAATAATGTTCTGGTTCTGCAGAAGCTTATTCTCAGTCTCTTACAGCTATAAATGAAGCTCTTTATACATACATATATATATGTATATATATACATACATACATATCATATTTCCCATTGGGGATGCCATTATTTATGTAACACTATATATACATATATACACATACACAAATATTTATTTCCATATATATGTTATTTTGTCATCTTTAATGGAGAACTGCAGAACTGCATTTTAATGATCTTCCCATCTCATGAGATCTTGGATTTAAAGCTGAAAGGGGCTTTAGAAGTTATCTAGTCCTATATATCTATCTTGTTTGTATGCAGATGTTTGCATGTACTTTCCTCTAGTAGACTGTGAACTTCTTGAGGGCAGGGACTGTGTTTTGCCTTTCTTTGTATTCCTAGTACTTAGCACAGTGTTGGTCTTATGATAGGTGCTTAATACATGTTTACTGACTTACTGATTTCATTTTAAATGTGAAGAAACTGAATCCCTCAAGACAGATCAAATGCCTTGCCCAGTGTGGCACTGCCAGTTAGTAATAAATTAACAAGTTAACAAGCATTTACCTACTATGAGCTAGGTACTGTATTAAATGCTAGGGATACAAAGAAAGGCAAAAAAACCAGTATGTGGTCTCGAGGAGCTCAAAGTCTAATGGGGAAGAGGCAGGATCTGAACCCGAGTCTTCAGCTTTCAAATCTAGTACTCTCCCTGTACAACACAATATGTCTGTTATATAGTAGGTCCTTAATAAATAGTGAATAGTAGGTCCTTAATAAATGGTGAGACAAATGAATGGATGAATGTATATTTTTGTGAAGTCTTTCTTATGTCAACAACAGCAAAAAAGAAACCTAAAGTCAACATTTTTGGGGGTCAACAAGAATTACAAGGCACAAGAACGTTCCTCCTAAGGGATATGAGTTGTAAATGGGGAAATGGCTAGCTTGAGGTTGGAATAGTAGTAGTAGTAGTGGTAGTAGTAGTAGTAGTAGTAGTAGTAGTAGTACTAAGTAGTAATAGCTAGCATTTATATCAACCCTAATATGTGGTAAGCACCATGCTTAGTGTTTTATGAATATTATCTGAGTTGATCTCTACAACAATCTTGTATTGTTGTTGTTCAATTGTTTCACCTGTGTCCAACTCTTCATGAACCCATTTGGGGTTTTCTTGGCAAAGATGTAGGAGTGATTTGCCATTTCTTTCTCTGTTCCATTTATAGATGAGGAACTGAGGCAAACAGGGTTAAGTGACTTGCCCAGAGTCACACAGCTACTAAGAGTCTGAGGCTTGATTTGAATTTAGGAAGATGAGTCTTCCTTATTCTAAGCCCAGTGCTCTATCCCCTGTGCCACGTAGCGGCCCCAGGTGATTGGGTGGCACAGTGTAGCTAGAGTGTCAAGTCTGAACTGAGCCAGATTCTTCTTTCTGAGTTAAAATCTGACTTCAGACACTTATTATCTGTGTGACCCTGGGCAAGTCACATAACCCTGTCTGCCTTAGTTTCCTCATCTGTACAATGAGCTGGAGAAGGAAATGACAAACTGTTCCAGTATCTCTGCCAAGAAAACCCCAAATGGAATAATGAAGTGACTGAACAATACACTGAAATTACCTATCTTTAAGTACGCTATATCCCTTTCCTTCACACCCAGAAGAATGCAATCTTCTTGAGGGTGGTCACTATTCTGTTTTTTGGTCTTCCTGTCCCCACTGCTGAACCCATTATCTTATGTCCTGCCTTAACAAATGTTGGACTCAATTGTTGGAGCTGATAAAATCCACATACTGGAGACAGTCCTGGGCTTGGAACCTGGAGGACAAATCTTGGTCCCCATTTTGCTTAGAATGGTCCTCCTATGACCTTGGACAAGTTATTTAATCCAAGCCTTAGCTTTCTCATTTGGAAAATAGATGTAATAATACCTGAAGCACCTCCCCTCTTGGGGTTGGCAATGAAGATTCAACAGAATAATGTTCCGAAAGTGTCTTAAAAGCCTTAAACTTATCTGCAAATATCAGCAATCATCAATATGACAGAACAAATAGTTCATGTTGGAGGGTCTGTGTAGCTAAAAATTCAGCAAAATTCTAATAGGTAATTTGTGTGGCATCATCAAAATCTGAAGGTTTTCTGGTCAAATTTTATCTTTAACATGTGTCATGTAATGTTTGTCTTACCAGAATAAATGAACATATGAAGTGTGTTCTATGATTTACTAAAAAAACAAAACGAAACACTTTTTGACTCAGCTTTTTCTTTTTTAAAGTAAAAAAAAAAAATCTACAAGTTCCAGAAATCTAATCCACTGAAGTACAGCGTCACAGGACTGGGAGATTTAGAGATGGAAAGGACTTTTTTTTTTTTGCTTTTTTTTTTTTGGAGGGCAGTTGGGGTTAAGTGACTTGCCCAAGGTCACACGGCCAGTTTTTTGTGTTAAGTGTCTGATTTGAACTTAGGTCCTCCTGACTCCAGGGCTGGTGCTCTATTCACTGCGCCACCTAGCCACCCCATGGAAAGGACGTTAAAGAACATTTCAAGCAGAGGTTCTTTGCCTTTTTTATGTCATGGACCATTTTGGAAGTCTGGTGAAGTGTAAGGTCCCTTCTCAGATTGTTTTTAAATGCATAAAATAAAATACATAAGAAGAAAAAGGGAACCAATTATATAAAAATAAACAGTTCGAATATATATATTAAAAAAGCAAGTTCACAGACCCCAAGTTAAGACCCCTTTATTAAGACCAACCCTCTCATTTTGCAGGTGAGGACAGTGAGACTTAGGGTGAGGAGTCCTTGTCCAAGGTCACATGGGTAGCAACGTAATAAAGATGGGATGGGGATGTGATAGTCTTGCTGGCAAGAGAAAATTGCTAAGAGGGAGCTGATAGTAAAGTGTAAATTTCTATGGCAATTATTTTGCAAAAACACCTCTTTTGCATTATGAGGTTTCAAGAGAAAAATTATGCAAACATGACAGAATTATTTATTTTTGCTCTGTGTACATCATTTTTATTTCCCCAAATTATAGGATATTTATTTCAACTATTAATTTATTTCAGCACTGTTAATCAATAATTTAGGAAAAAAATTGTAAGGAAAGTTAAATTATGAACTGAATTTTGTGACCAGTTCTTGGTATATTAAGTACTCAAAACAAGGAGATAGTGACTGGTATGAAAGGAGATGCCTGCTGCCAAGAAGACCCGAGTTCAAATATAACCCTCGGTAACTAGATGTATGACCTTGGGTAAGTTGTCTAACTGCTGCCTGTCCACAATAGGGATAAAAATATCCCCTACCTCTAACAGTGGTTGTTAGGATCAAATGGGATACTATTTTTAGAGTGCTTTGCAAAGCTTAAAGCACTATGTAAATTCAAACTATTAAAAAATGTGAAATAGACCATATGCAGATTGTATATATGTATACAGTTAGGATGTAATTGAGTATAGACAATGTGTGCATAATTTACTGTATTTACACATAATATACAGATATTATACACACCTATACATAATATATATGTAAAGATAGATTGATGATCAGATAGATACAGATTGTGACTTCATCATAGTAAGGAACTACAGTGAGCAAACTACCTTTACCAATGTAGGCTGGCACCTTTTGCACAGCTCGTGGCCTCAGATTGCTGCCGAAGGCACCCAGAGGTTGTGACTTGTCTGGAATCAGAGTCAACAATGTGTCAGAGGAAGGCCTCAAACTTAGATCTTTTTGGCTCCAAGGCCAGGTCTCAATAACCAATACCACAGCTGCTTTACATCATACATATATGTCTGCTTTGAATAACTTACAGAAAAGCATGTGTGAGGGCAAAGTCATTTTCTATAATATTATGGCATTGGGATTTAGAGGAAGGCACATAGTCCCCAAGGATGAGACGATTTTTCTTGAACTGTGAACAATTTTAAGCCATTATTTAAGAAACACGAAATCACCAAATCCAATCTAAGTGATATACATGGGGAGCAATAAATTCTCCTTGAGGGATGCAGAGAAAGGCTCTGATGCCGATTTTCTCATTTCCACTGATATCAGAAAAGACTGGTGATGAAGAGAGTTGGGTGAAGGCTTATTTAAGAAGAGGAAAAAAGGTCAGTGTGCCTGTGCAGTAGCAGGATGGATTCTTGAAACAGGCTAGGGAGATGTGAGGGTGATGGCATTAGCACTAGACAATACATCTTGATAAAAATGCAGTGAGCAGGTAAGGTGCCAGGGAGGCAAATGAGTCCTAAATGTCTAGTGAAATAAAAATATAACTCCAAGAAGGCAATAAGGTTCCAAAATATTTCACCCAATACTGCCTTTCCTTCTGTGCAAAGTGCAAAGAAATATGTGCCATGCTTAAGTTCTACCTGTCAGAGGAGAGATATTTGGATATGGATGTTTTATTCATTTAAGTGGGCTTCGCTATATCACATGGAACCCAAGCCAGCTGGCTTGCTTCTTTTAAATGATGATTTCTCAGGCAGTACTTCATATTCTTCCACCCCTTCATGGATATTTATAGAAAATTCAGAGCAAGCTGTCTCAGGCTCAAGAGGCTATGCACAGACTCTCTGCTCGTGTGCTGGCATTACTGGGCCCTTTACTGGTCGGGGGGCTCAGGGTTGGCTGCTGATTCTGGCCACTGATTTTAACTCATAGCTCAGAGAATATTTGCATGTAGAAGTATCCTCATCAACATCAAATCAGCACATGGCAATACTGTAATACAATTTTAAAAGGACCAATATCGACAGGGAGGGAGTGGTTGTACAGGTCTGAAATCCTGGATACCAGGGAGGCAGAGGCTGGTGGATCACTAAAGCTTAAGAGTTCTGAGCCGCAGGGGGGCCAAAGCCAAATGGGTGTCCACAATAAGTCCAGCACCACTAGGGTGAGCCTCTGGGAGTGGGGGAAGAGGATGATGGCCCAGGGTGTCTAAGGAGGAAGAACTTGCCCAGGCTGTACACAGAACAGATCAAAGCTCCTACACTGAGATCTAACGGTAGCATTTCCAGTTTGGGAGAGAATGGAAGACCCTCCACCCCCTCAAAAAAAAAAGGACCAATATCTATGTTCTGAATTTAATTCAATCACAAAATAGATGATTTCATCTCTGAAATCCAAACTACAGATTTTACCAACACCTGGATCTTGGGTCTAGATTTATGCTCTGATCATATTGAGGATACCTTACAGTTATTGGTTTTAAGGAAAGGTATGAAACATACTAATTTATCCTCTCCCCCAAGTCTTTGCTCCTTATTTTAAGTGCCCTCTTTTTAAATTATTAAATGGAAATGGAACCCCATCTCCTTTTTAGTTAAGTTTAATTTTTCAGAATTTTTAAAGAAATGCAACAGTTGATCCAGACTCTGCAAACATCTGCATAGTTGTTTAGTGATGACTGGCTTCCTTGACATCCCACGAGGATTCCCTTAAACTTTATTGTTGTGACAGTGGACACTTTCTAGCTAATCAAAAATGGATCAAGACTGCAGAATAAATAAGAAGCAGAGCTCTTGACAAACTTTATTAAAGTGCAACAAAATTGCTGAGACTTCAAGATAAGGCAAAGGTAGATTAGTTACTTCCTATCCACAAACAGCATTTTCCCTGCTTTCTGGTTAGTTTAGATAGCAGGCAGGAGAGGCAACAATTGCAAGACAAAGTTAGAACAGAAGACATTTTCACATTTAGCTTAAATTTCTCTTTTATAGAGTACCAGTCACACAAAACAAAACTATAATTCTATTTGATTTGGATCACAGGCTCTAAGAACTGGAAGGCATCTTTGGTGTTATTTAGTCCAACAACCTTATTTTACAGAGGGGGAAAGTGAGGATTAGAGAGATTGAACACACCTACTTATCATCCCTAAATCAGGGTAGTAAATAAAGAGTTCCAATTGCATGCTCTTCTCATTGCAGCTGTTTAATTACCAGTCATTACTTGGTCTTTTTTCTCTCTATTACAGAAGAGGTATTTCTATTCTTCATGAAGATTGATCCATTTACTTGCCCTGCTGATTCTATTCCTTCCAACCTTCTCCAAGACTTAGCTCCAGCAATTATTCCCTCTCTTTTAGGAGTATTCAATTGTTCCCTTATCAATAGCTTTTTCTTAATCCCCAGCTATAGGTATATTCTGATCTCTTTAATCCTAAAAAAGCCTTCTACTGATCCTTCTTTCTAGTCCATCTTTTTCCTCTCATAGCTAACCTTCCTAAATAGCCTACACTTAAGAGTCTTTATCTGCCTTCTTGTCCCCACCAATATTCTATCACCAGTGACTGTCTAATCATCAATTCCAATGGCTTTCTTCTTTTCTGTATCATTCAACACTAATGGCTACCCTTCTTACTAGATTCTTTCTTCTCTAGAAGATCTAGGCTTAAATTCTGCTTCTGATGGTTACCACTTATGTAACCCAAGTTAAGGCATTTAACTTCTCTACGCCTTAGTTGCCTCATCTGGAAAATAAGGGGGTTGGACTAGATGACCTCTGAGGTGTCTTCTAGCTCTAGACCTAAAATCCTATGATTATTGGCTTCAGAAATTTGGTTTGCCTCTTACTGCTTTAATCCTTCCTCCTTTTTCCATTGCTGGCCCTTTCTTTGCTTCTACTCCTGATCTTGTAACGTTGATGCTCACCAAAGTTCTGTCTTTGGTTCCCTATACTTTTCCCCTATGTAATTTCTTCCAATCCATAGCTTCAACTGTAATTTCTATATAGTTGGAAGAGACTTCCAAATTTCTATCTCTAGCCCTCATCTCTCTTCTGATCGTCAGGGTTGCCAACCAAATTGCCCAAAGACCATTTCTGTGTGGCTGTCCATCAGCATTTCAAAATCAACACACCCCCAAGTAGAATTGTGTTTCTTCCTTTTCCCTCCCAACTTGACTATTTCTTGCTGCCATTTCCCCACTTACCCTCTCTTTCATGTTCTTAACCCTGAAGTTGGGTTTGACTCCTCTCTTGCCAATTCTTGCCCATTTCTACCCCCTTAACATCTCTTTCACATTTCCCTTCCTCTTTATTTCTACTGCTGCCATGCTGGTACAGGCCCTAATGAACATCCTCTTACACCACTACAATACCTTCCAAAGCAGGAGCCACTCTCATTACTCCAATCCATTCTCTATTCTTTTGTCAGGATAATCTATAAGCAAACACCCAGTCAAGCCACTACTTTGATAAAAAACCTCCAGTGTCTCCTTCTTGCCCACAAAGAAAAGTTCAAATTCTGTTGTTTGGCATTTAAAGCCCTTCACAATCTGACAGTGCCCTGTCCTCCCAGGTTTATTTCATATTTTTCCTCTCCACACATTCTGCTTTCCAGATAACTGAGCAATTCTCCATTTCTCAAACACATCTTCTGCTGCCTTACTGCCCTCTGTTTGCTCATCATATTCCCTATGTCTGGAGTCATTATATCTTCCCTTTCCTTCTATACTTAACCCATTCTTGATTAGCCCATACAAATGACATGTCTTCTAGAAAGCCCTTCTTGTCCCTGTGTCAGTAATGAGCTTTCCCCTCAAATGTCATTAGGTATTGTGTTTCCCTAAAGAGTGAATCATATATTATCTGGTATCAGAATCATTTGTCTATGTGCCAAGACCTCCTGCTTGAATGGACATTCCATGAGGGTAGAGTCTATCTTAAACTTAACCTCCCTCTCCATACGCAGCATAGTGCTCTACACGTAGCTGCCACTCACTGAGTGTTTATTGAAAAATCAGTTGTATACATAATTTAAGAAGTAATTATCTGGAATATTGAGTACTTTGGTGCTGTGGAATGGTTAGGAATCTATTATGGCAGCGGCTCAAATTTATGTATATCAAAATCTTCCTTCAGGCTGGCAACCTAAGTGTATCACTATCCATACTTGGCAGATCTTAATTATTTTTTCATAAATGAATATTATTTTGAAAACAATCTAGTCACATTATATAACTCAGGGTTAGAACAGAAAAACTTTTAACTAAGGTAAAATGAATGATACTAGTCGGTTACTTTAAATGTGCAGCAGTCTGCAGATTTAAGGGTTTTTCATAGAGAAGATAAGAAGTTGGGTGTGGGAAAGTCAGATTAATCAGATAATTTCATTACAGTATCTTTGGGTTAGCCTACATTTTTCATTAAACTTAAGAGAACAGCAACTCTTTCTTTGTAGAGAAAGTTTTTGAAAAAAACTGCAGGGAGTATGGGCAAAAATAGCCCTGTGCCTTCATTAATGATATCTACTAGGAGCCTCTACATTACAAACATTATCATCAAGTCCATAAAGTGTTTCTCTGCTTGCCTTGGAAGTCAAAGCAAGTTGATTCTTCTACCCAGTATTAATAGATGTGTAATGGAAATGTGGCTTGATGAGAGCATTTAATGAGGAATACATGACTCTGGACATTCCGGGGACAGTAACGACAGTGAGGCTCATCCCATTGCCTGAGGCCTGCCTTCCATCAGAAATAACAATTCAATTTCTGCAAAGACAGTGACAGATGCCACTTTCAGACAAGGGACTGTATGGATGGAGTCCATTATCTTGCTCAGTGTTTGGGCAGTGTAATATCTGGCACCTTTCCTTTTTAATTAGAGGTCGGAGAGATACTGACCTAAGGAGTTTATTATTTACTATTCCTTGCCTCCAAAAGTCCATACTGATAATGAAAGAGCCAATTATTCACATTCCTTGCCAATCTAAGCTTCTTCCCCCATCCCCTTGACATTTCATACTAATCAATTATCTTCTTTTATTTCTGAAAGTTTAAGACAGTGACATTTTCACATATTAACACTTCACTTGGAATCACAAAAGTTTAGAGTTGGAAGGGATCTCACTCAGGGGATAATATAATCTAGTTTAGTGGTTCTCATATATTTTGGTTTCAGGACCTCTTTAAACCATTAAAAATTACTGAGGATTGTAGTTAAGCAAGAAGAAAGCAAAGAATGGCGTGTTTCAGTAAATACAGATGCCAGAAATTCTACAAACTAAAGCTCAAATACTGTACTAATAGGAAAACCTCTTAAGCCCTCATTCTAGACCTATTTACTCTTACCTTACAAACAATATTAGTAAATTTAATTACATGGCTTTACTATGTCTGAGTTTAACTTTATATTTCCTCTAGTGACCTGCAAAGTGTACTCACTGTACACAGCAGGTACTTTAAAAAATATCTTTTGTTAGATGGTTGAATGGTTGAAGTGACTTTTCGAGGCATACACATTTAATAGCTTCCTTCCCTACAAATTTAGCACAGGGTCAAACAGTCTTTTAATATGTCAATAGCCTTTAAAGGCATCACTACGAAATAGCATAGTGTAATAGTTGATGTTCATAATGATGGCATACTTTCATCAGGAAAAAGTTAAATTATGTTAATTACATTGTTAAGGAATACACTACTATGACAAATTTGAGAAAGATTTCCACCAAAATGGTTAAATTAAGAAATATTTGGTGCTTAATGGGGCGTAGAAGTAAGTTTCAATTATCTAGAAAATTCACATATATGGAAAGCTTCATTTTCCAACGATGCTGGACAACTGAGTCACTGTGTATTAAGATTTTCCCACCGTGACTGTTTTACCTTTCAGATCTCTAGGAGATGACTACTTATTCTCAGAACAAAATTTTTATGCTACTGTTAAACGCAGGGCAAGTTACACATGTCTTTGTATGCAAAAACACCCGGCATACAAGAGGTATATGAAAAGGCTTATTGATTGAAAAAAATTTCAATCAATTATTAAGCATTTATTAAGTACCTCTTGAATGCCAGGATGCACACATGGACATGGATTCATGAATAAATCTTTCAATTCAGTTTATTATCATAGACATTTATCAAGGGCCTGCCATACACAAGGCACTAGAAAGAATACAAAAACAAACCAATGCTGGGCCTGTCCAGAAGGAGCTTGCTGTATCTTGGTTATGAAAAGAGAGGACTAAAATGCTTCCAATATTCCTATGAGACACAAGGTTTAAGGAAAATTAAAACATTTGAATGCATTTTTCTTCTGCCACTTCCATAGTGAAACATATATTCATTGAGCTAAGGATGAACAGTATTTAAGAATATGAAGCATCTAGGTGGGGCAGTGGATAGCTTACTGGACTTGGTGGAGGCAGGAAGACCCGAGTTCAAATCCTGCCTCAGATACTTATTAGTTGTATGACCCTGCACAAATCACTCAACCTCTGTTTCCTCGTCTGTAAAATAGTATTACTGAATAGCACCTGCCTCACAAAGTTATTGCAAGGATAAAATGAGGAAAAAAAAATTAGTAAAGAGCTTCCCAAATCCAAAAGTACTTTATCAATGCAAGCCCATATTAACTTTACAGCTATCACTCTGAAGAGGCATGATGATGTACAGATGTAAAAGAGGCTGGTAAGAATCATATATGGTACTAATTATACGGTTCCTAAGTCAAAAAGTTTCCGTCTTCCCTGTATGATGCGTATGGTGTGTCCCTACTTAGTAACCCTCTGCTAAACCTCATGGAAGGTTTTCTAGGTGGGAGAAGGAAAAAGCAAACCATTTGGTAGTCCTCTGATTGCTTTGCTCCCAGTTCTTCCTTAGATAATTGTCAGCTAAAGACATTTTATTGTCATGCTTTCTACCGTGCCTACAATTCTGATATCTGTCACCATGATGTTTGTGAAATATGTTTTCATGCATGGTCACGTGCCATGAACCCAAGTTTTTGAAGAACTGCAAATGAGTGTCACAGAGATGGGGGTTCAGAGGGGGATAACAGAGAAATACATGCAATTGGTGACAAATAGAGCTTGTTTGTCCTGAGCTGCCTGTATGTTGTCTCCCTCATTAGACTGTGAGTTCTTTGATGGCAGGGGTCACATTTCTGCCCTTCTTTGTACCTTCAGGGTTTAGCACAGTCTGGCTCATGGCAGGTACTAAATAAATATGTATTGACTGGCTGATAACAGACTGTAACAGAAGCGGAAGTGTGAAGAGAAGACGGAATGAGGGATGTCATCAGGGAAATGTATAATGGAAAATTAGGTGAGAGGGTCACACGTGGAGGCGGAGGGATAACCAGGTGGGCAGCCTGAGTGTGCCACAAACATTCTCAAAATGCCATGAGGCTGAGGAAGTTTCTTGACATGTTAGACGAACTCTCTATGGGATATGGAGAGGATCTGCATCACATGGAGTCAGGCAGAGACCAATTGTGATCTGCATGGCTGAAGGGAACATCCAAAGAGACAGGGTTACAGATCCATCTTAATATGTGTCTGCAGTCTGCATGTTAATGGACGGGAAGGAAAGGGAATGAGCATTCATACAGGGTCTATTATATGCTAGGCACTGCACTAACATTTTTATTTTTACTAATATCATCATTTGATCCTTGTAACAGCCCTGTTAGGTAGGTGCTGTTTTAACCCCATTTACAGGTGAGGCAACTGAGAAAAACAGAGGGTGAGTGACTTACCCAGGGTCACACAGCTAGTAAGTGTCTGAGACCAGATTTGAACTCAGTTTTTCCTGACTCTAGTCCCATACTCCTAGCAGTGTTGCCTCACAACTTTCAACATATGTACAATGGCTTTTTTTCTATGCTGTTAATACTTCAGGGAGTTGAGATTTTGTCCACTTGGGTATGCCTATCACTGATTCAGACTGCAAGTCCTCTACGAGATGGAAGACTAGGGAAAAGATTAAAAAACAAACAAACAAACAAAAAAACTTGGGAAGACTTGCAGGCAGAGGCAAGTAAGCAGAACTAGGGGGAAAATGCATACAATAACAATGACATTGTAAAAATGAACAAGTTTGAAAGACTAAAGAACTCTGACCAATGCAACGATGAACCATGATTCCAACTGACTGATACTAAAACATGTTCTCTGTCTCCTGGCAATGAAGAGATGAACTAAATATTCTGAATGAAATGGAAATGTACATTTTTGTACATGGGTAATGAGGGAATTAATTTTCGTTTCTGTCTGTGCATATTTGTAACAAAGGTTTTGTTTTTCTCTTTTCAGTGTAGGGAAAGGACTCAGGAGAAAGAAAAAACAAATGCATGTTAATTGGAAAAAAATTAATCAAAATTCAAGAAAAGGAAGAAGGCTAGAAAGGAAGATGGTAGGAAGGTAGGGAGCGAGGAAGGAAGGAAGAAAGGAAGGAAGGAAGGAGGGAGGGAGGGAGGGAAGGAAGGAGGGAAGGAAGGAAGGAGGGAGGGAAGGAAGGAGGGAGGGATGGAGGGAAGGAAGGAGGGAAGAAAGGAAGGAAGGAAGGCAGTAAACAAGGAAGGAAGGAAGGAGGGAAAGGGGGCAGGAGGAAAGGATGTTATGGCTAAAAGCTTCATCAGCCTGTGGCTAAATCAATAATATGTTTCTCTTCCTCAGCCAAAGCTGATCTCAAACAAAAGACATAGTCTAACCCTGAGCCTACACTCAAAGCTTTTTGAGCTTTTTGGAACCTTCTAGATCTCATATTCCACTAAAATAGCCTTTGAGAAATCAGGGTTACTTCTAAACCACAATGAAGCATCAGAGCCAGGACATTGGTGGGATATAATTATCTATGCATCCTTTAAAGATTTGTGGTCTCATTGTTGTGGGTACTCCCTCTCTCCTGATGCCAGTTTAATCCCAATGTTTCAGGCATATGGCCTTTAGAAGTTGCTATGCCTAAAAAAATTAATTACTGAGTAGCTACCCTGCTAATCATGAGGACTTGCATGTAAATTTTTGGTTAGGACCATAAGGAACTCCCAGTGTGGAAACCCACTACATTTTCTGTTCTTTAAAGTCTTAGCAAGTAATTTGGGCACCAAAAATTTAAGTGACCAGCCCATGGTCACAGAGCCAGCATGGGTCTGAGGCAAGACTTGGACCATGGTTTTCTTGACCCTTTTTCTACTATGCCCCATCAAATATGTATTTTCATATTTCCCCTAAGGAGGTTTGGCAGATGGAATTTTCCCCAAAGGAGATGTAGGACATCTATCTAATACCCCAGGTAATTTTATGGGAGGTCACATTCAAACTCTTCTAACACAGGCCAACACATGAAAGGAGTTCCTCAGAAACAACAGAACTACTTTAGACTTTGTTATCACTAGCAAAAAAAAAAAATTAAAAATCTAGTGAGGACAATTTTATAAAAGGGATAAACAAAAGCAAGGAGACTTTTCCAAAGAGGAGTCTAAAGAAATATTTTTGCTTCAAAAGATCAAGAGATTCCAATTAGATTGACCCTAAATTCATTACCTAATGAGATAACTACAAATCGCTTAGCAGAGTGTCTGGCATATAGTAAGTGTTTAGTAAAAGCTTGCTGAAAGGGTTAGGAAAAACTTAACTATGGGAGTCAACAGGCATTAGCTAGACCTTACTTTTGTGGGTATCCTAGTCGTGAAGGGCTTCTATGTTAAGGCATTGGAGGCATATGAGATGACCTCACTTTTCCTTTAGATATTAATTCTCTAAGAAGAAAGTTGTCACATATACCAATATATTGATAGGAGCGCTTTTGTAGAAGTAAAAAACTGGAAGCAAGTAGATGCCATAATTTGGGGAAGCTATGGTAAATGAGAATGGACTACTACTGTGTGGTAAGAAATGGTAAACATAAGGAATACTGAGAAGCATGAAAAGACGTACCAGAACTGATGCAGAGGGAAGTAAGTGAAGCCAAGAAAACAATATACACAATGACTACAACAATGTAAAGGACCACAAAACAATTTTTAAAAGTGAATTTTGTGAAATTAAAAATAAATGAGAAGCATGGCTCTAAAGAATATGAGAAAACAGTCATTAGGCATTTATTAGGCACTTATTATATGCTAGGCATGCTGGAGATGTAAGGAAAGATTGTTTCTATATATGTACAACTCTTACTTGTACATGGTTGTTTTAGCCTTTCTATATTATTTTATCATATTCATATGTACATATGATAAACTGGAGATAATTGAGAGAAGGAAGGTCTAGCATTAAGGGAGATTATGAAAGGCTTTTCACAAATAGCTGAATTTTAGGTAAGCCTGGAAGGAGGCAGGGAAGCCAGGGAGTGGAGATCAGGAAGGAGAACATTCTAGGCATTCGGGACAGTCAGTGAATATGCATAGAGTTGGGAGATGAAGAAGCAAGGAGGTCAGTGTCAATGGAATTCAGAGTATATGGAGGCAAGTAATGAGTAAGAAAACTGGAAGGGAACCAGCTTAAGAAGGGCATTGAATGCCAAAGAGAAGATTTTATGTTTAATCTTGGAAGGTGATAGGGAGCCTCTGTAGTTTACTGAGGAGGTAGTGAATGTAAGTGGCATGGTCAGACCTGTGTTTTAGGAAGATCAGTGTGAAAGCAGAGTGAAAGATGAACTTGAAGGAGTTAGACTAACCAAGAGGCTACTGCAATAGTCCAGAGGCAAGGTGATCAGACCCTGTACCTGGGAGGTGGCAGTGTCAGAGGAAAGAAGGGGGCATAGAGGAAAGATGTTACAAAAGTAAAATTGAGAGGTCTTGGCAACAGATTGGATATGGAGAAGAAGAAGGAGCAGAATTAAGGATGACCCCTAGATTTCATGGTTGTATCCTCCAGAATAACTGGGGAATTAAGAAGAGGGGAAGTTTTGGAGGGGAAAGATAACAAGTTCAGTTTTGGACATGTTGAGTTTAAAACATCTATGGAACGTCCAGTTCACAATATCTAATAGGCAGTTGGAGACCTGAGTCTGGAGTCAGCAGAAAGGTTAGAGATGGATAAGTAGACTTGAGATTCATCAGCATAGAGATAATAATTGAATCTATGGGAGCTGATAACTAATGAAAATAGTAAAAGAGAAGAAAAGAGGGCCCAGGACAGAGTCCTGGGGGACAGCCACCATTAGTGGGTATGACCTAGACAAAAATCCAGCAAAGAAAATTGAGAAGTCTAATAGGCAAGAGGTTCAGAACCAGGATATAATAGTATCATGGACATTTAGAAAGAAGAGAGTATCAAAAAGAAGAGGGTGATTGACACCCCTGCTCCACTCCTTTGAAAAGCCAGGTTGATGTGTATGGAATACAGCAAGTACTTTCAGACTTTTTTGCTGCATTGATTGGTTTTGCAAGTTAAAAAAATATTTTTTTTCCTTTTTTTGGTCTTTTTTGGGGGGAAGGAAGGGCAATTGGAATTAAGTGGCTTGGCCACAGTCACACAGCTGGTTAGTATTAAGTGTCTGAGGCTGGATTTGAACTCAGCTGCTCCTGACTCCAGGGCTGGTGCTCTATTCACTGTACCACCTAGCTGCCTCCCATCTTATATTTTTTAAAAGTATTTTTTGTTATATAGGATAGCTCTCTGGGAGGAAAATGGAAGAGGGATACTGGGAGAAATTCTGGTGATATAAAAAGCAAGTACAGCAACAGAAAATGTATTAAAAAATCTACTGAGTTCTCGAGTTCATACGGTCCAAGCTAGGTAAGGGTGATGATTCCACTTCCATTTGGTGTGACTGTGGCTTCCCCTGGATCTCTTCCTAGATCTTTCCCTGCACGAGTCCTTCAGTGTAAGCACATAAATCATGCAGAATATAAAACTGGTGAGACTTCACTTCTTGTTACTAATTTCTGTAACCTCTGAGAGGGTTTGGGAGGGTGTTTTAGTTTTGCTGATTGTCTGTGACTGCCAGGTTTGCTCCAGATGTGGAAAAAAAAAAGTGCTGACTCGGTTGGGATGCTTGGACTTACTTGATAAAGTATTTGATTCCGTCTGCTGTGTAAGCTTCCTCCCATCCGTAAGGTAGACCTAAAGTAGAAAGAGATGAGAAAATATTCTTAATTTAAAATAACTTTACACCATACACTTAGTAAAGCAATTTGACTTCGTAGATGAGTACCATTCTTATATTGGTACATATAATAATAACAATAATAATTAGTATTTATATAACACTTTAAGGTTTTTAAAGCACTTTATAGATGTTATCTCATTTCTTTCTCACAATAACCTTTGGAGGTTGTACTATTATTAAAGATGAGGAAAGTAGGAAGACAATTTAAATGACTTGCCCAGGGTCACACAGCCAGTAAGTGTTTGAGACAGGAGCCTAACTTTGGTCTTTCCAAAACACATTTACTGAATAAATTAATCTCCCTAGAAAGCAGAATTAAGAAATTTTAGACTTGCTTTGAGTACTCAGCCTTTCAATACCACAATAAATACAAAACAGTTAATAGCCTTTCCCCTTGGATGCAATCACTTAGGTTGTGGTTTGCCATTTATATCTGAAAAACATTTCTGGCAGTGAGATTCAAGCAAAAATGTATGTTTCAAGACAGAGTTGTGGAGTGTGTAAGATGACTCCTCAATGTCCCCTCTAGCTCAATCTGATTCAAGAAATCTGATTCAAGAAATGTTTAAGGCATATTGTCTGTAAGGTAATGTACTCAGTGTGGAGGATACAAAAGCAAAACCTGACGTCAAGGACCTTGTGTTCCACTGGAAAGATACTGCGGGTGCGTGGATCAGAAATATGAGACATACAAAAAATAATTTTAAGAGAGAGATGATGATGGCTTTGAACCAGATTCAAATATTAGGCTGAGACCACAAGGAGGTCATTGATATAGACGTTCCCTCATACAACAAAGATATTTTTAGTACTGCTTTTGTGTAGCAGCAAAGAGTGAGAAATAAAGCAGATGGCCAACCCTGGGGGAATGTTTAAACAAATGATGGCACATGTGTAATGGAATATTATTGTGTTAAAAGAAATGTGGAACTTGATGAGTACAGAGAAGCATGGGAAGACTTAGGTGAATTGATTCAAACTGAAGCCAAGAAAATATATACAATGACTACAATAATGTGAATGGGAAGAACCATCACCAAAAATAATTGAAAATGAATGTTGTAGCATCACAAAAAACAGGAATGACACCCCAAAGAAGAAATATGAGAAGATACCTGCCCTGATTCCTTTGAGGAAGTAGGAGTTGTAACATAGCATATATTTTTAAAACTTTTTTTTGATGTATTGACCCATTTTGCCAATATATTTTCTTGTTTGTTTGTTGTTCCATTTTTTCTTTCAAGACTTTTTTGTTTTGCTTTATGGGACCGCTGTCTTAGAGGAGAGCAGAGAAAGAATACTGGGAAAAATTAAGTGATAAGAAAAAATTATCAATAAAAATTTCTCATTATTTTTCGAAAGAATGAGATAGTTCTAGTGACTAAAGGGTTTAGGTAGCATGTGACACCTGAGATATGCTTTGAAGTAAGCTATAGATTTCATGAGTCTGAGGTGTGGAAGGAGTATGGTTTATAAAAGGAACAGATTTGAGATAAGGGGCATCACTTCCCCTGACAGAAGGAGAGCGAGGACTGCTCCACTAGTTTTTCACTTGTTTCCTTCTTGCTCTCACTAGCACCTAGTTGAATTCTTCTTGACACATAGTAGGGACTTAATAAATGCCAACTGATTTGAGTAGGGAGGATTGCTTGTGGGTCAGTTTGAATGGATTAAAGGGTACAAGAAGCATAGGTAGGCGTCAGATTGTAGAGGGATTTGAATGGCTGGTTGATTATTTTGTATTTTAAACCTAGAGGCTATGGGAAGCCGCTGAAGAAACTTTGTGTTTCTATGATCACTCTTTTCCTATTCTTTCTCGTAACCTCTCAAGGCAATGTGACATGCATAAACCAAGCTGGCAGGAGATTACACACAATTTTTTGACAACTGAAAATTCCTTCTGGGGCTCTAAAGCACGCCTTAGTGCATTGGAACAGCAGGTAGAGTCCTGTGTTAGTGAAGAACTCCTCCACCCAACCTGCAAGAGTCTAGGAAAGCAACTGGGTTAATGAATAAAACTTGACACTATCCACTTCCTCTCGGCACCAATTTTTCAGAAGCTGCTAAGAGCAACTGGCGTTCAAGTCACGATTAATGAAAGGTGGTCTCCAATTTCTCCAAATGAATCTCCAATTTCTTTTTCAACAACAATGTGGACAAAATGCACCCCAGAACAGAAATTCTGAACTTAAGACCACATAAAATACTGGCTGATTTTTTTCCCTATTTCTTTAAACCTAATTAACTTTTCAAAAGCAGAAAATGAGCTTTTGAGAAAATTCCATTTGAAATCAGCATGAATAAACCCATGTTTTTTCAAAGGCCTTCTAAATGACATTATGCATATTTCCTTTTAGTTTTTCCTTTTTTTTTTCCAGTAAAAGCTCAGACAGACATCACAAGCCATATTGCTACCTCTCTACAGATCAAGCAGATTTGTTACTGCCTTTTCACACGTTTACAAGTCTTTGTCACAGACCACTTTAGTCATTACTGGCAAGTATTTCACCAGCAGAGAAGAATCTGATAATTCTATACGGAAACCTGCCTTCACCCAAAAAATGTTCCACAATACTGGGGCTATGGGTCAATAAGGCATAAAAAATAAAGGTCTGAAGGACATCCCAGACTTTTTGAAGCAGTTTTGTATATATACTAAGGAGCTTTTCTGTGCTCAGCTAATCATATTCTTATCTGCATTCCTAACTTCTTATATAAATGGTTATCTTAATGAAAAGAATGGGAAAAGTCCATTTGAACATAACGACAGAGGTGAAATGTGAATCAAAGTCAAAATTCTACTCTGATTATTTTACACAAAAGATGGTGAAACAGAGTTCAATGCTCACAATGGACTCATTATAAAGATATAACTTTATGAATATTTATTCTTATTTAAATAAAGAGTTCTTCTAGTCATTAACTATAGTGATAAATACCTTCCTATTTATTTGGTCATATTTTTAGTTGAAGGCAGCATGGCATAATGGCTAGACAGTAGGTCTTGAAGTCAGAGAGTCTGAGGTTCATGACCTGCCTCTGGTATAGATTGGGTTTGTGACCATAGTTAAGCTGCCAAATGGTCTAGTGCCCCAGGAAACTCTATAAACTATGAGTCTCAGATGAGCTAAAGCAGTGGAGTTTCCATACATTGATGGAAATCATAGCTCTAGGTTTAAAAAACATATAGCTGTTGGAAGATAAACCTCTTGTTTTGAAATTTTTTTTTTTACTTAAAAGGTTAGAGAATTCATTCTTTTTAATACAATTCTATTCCTATCATTTAATTTTCCAAGTACAAATTGTTTCTCTCTGTAAATGAGGGTCATACATTGACATCAATTAATCTCCTAATGATAGTTCAGGAACATAAAACACCAGCTGCCTTTACCTGGGCCATTCTCTTCATCTCATTCTCATGGGAAGTTTGGATTCTGCCCCTTAGACCTTAGATTCTGAAAGGAAAGCAATTATCTTATCTTATCCAAAACCAAACCTCTACTTTGGGCTGATACACATGTATCCATGCCTCTTCTTGTTTTCTAGCTACCCTCCAAGGGAATGTAAGTTCCTTGAGGTCAGGGACTATCTTAGTTGTAAGTGCTTAGTAGAATACCCTGCAAAATGTAAGTGTTTAATAAATGCTTTTTGTGTTCATTCATCATTCATTCATTGCCCAATTTCAATGCCTTGAGGATGTGTTACTTCATTCATGTGAGTACTCTCTCTCCACTGATGCACATTATAACTGCTATTAGTTCATAGAAGACCTTTCAAGAATGTCGATGGCTGAAGAATTCTTCATTTGGGGACCTAGGTCTCTGATTTTAGGCTGGTACTCAAACAAAAGACATATAATTGGTTATTAGGTCTTTCAACTTGATAAGACCTACCTCATAGAACTTGCACTCTGCCAATCAAGTCTTCAGGGACCTAGGGTCAACTCTATGCCAGGAATGAGGCACTGGAGAAGGTAACTGGAGGGGTGGGGGAGGTGGTGGAGGGTGGCTAGTGTTGGACCAAGAGTAAGGAAATCTTACTTCAGCCTCAATTTCACCATTTCTAAAATGGGGATAATAATAGCATCTACTTCACAGGATTTTTGTGAAGATTAAATGAGGTAACACATGTATTTTGTAAAACTTAAAAGTACTACACAAATGCTGGCTATTATTATTATTACAACCTTAAAATAAAATGCAGTAATGTTTTAGGGCCCATTTCACTCCTCATACATGGGAATTTGTGTGTGCTATATGTTTTTATACATACATATATACATATATGTGTACACACACATAAAATTTGTAATGTTTCTCATTATTTAATGACACATGATTTAGCGTAGGGGTCAGCAAACCATGGTATGAGTTAAAGTTTTCCAACCTCTGATTTAGAATAAAATGACCATTTAGATTATTCTGTGTTTTTTTTTTATTTCAGTGAGCACTACTTATTCAAAGGCATTGAAATCTATATATGTATATGTATTATCACATTCTTCTCCTTGAATACACATTGCCTCTCTTTTCCCCTTTCCTTCTAACATTTCTTTAAAGCTGTTTGGATGACTATAGACACTGGGAATATTTTCCATTTGGAAATATTCATTGAAAATCTATTTTATACTTTCTCATTTGAGAAGCTCACCCATTTAATTAGTTTTCAAACAATCAACTCTAAGCTAATTATGATTCATTTTTACTCTAAATTCAAGATATTCCAAATTGAACACATCATCTCCCTTCATATCTCAAGGGTGGCCCTTCTTAGGTTCTTTATGACAGTGTCGCCACTGTTACTCCAATCACTCAGGCTTGAAATTTTGGCATCAACTTTGACTCAACTTCTTTCTCTATCCAAGTGGTCACCAAACCCTCTTCACCAGGGCTCTTTATCTTTCTCAGAGTTTGGTTTCAAGCTCAGACAAGAAAGGGAATCTGAGGGACTAGAATGCCAATGAAGAATAAGAAAAAGAACCTAAAGAAAACCTATATATGTCACTCTTTCTCCTCCTAGTGCCCAAATGAATCCAAGGAAGTTTTAATCATCATAAAACAAACAATATGGAAAAAATTTGTTTGGCTAGATGATAGCCCTGACATAGGTTTTGAAGGGTCTTGAGTAGAAGTAGCGTTCCCTTTTCCAAATGTGTAATAACCCAGTAAAAGGCTACCAAACTCAGAGTAATTTACCCAGAGCTCACAGGATGGGGCTGAGTTCCAATCAGATAGCACTGCCGGGTCAGGGATATGAACCCAAAGAAAGTCAGAACCATCTTTGTCAACAATGATGTAATGATTCTGTGAAGAAGGATACTGAGCTGTCCAGGGTACTATCTGCTTCTGCTTGAGCCTTTCTCTGGGATCACTTTTCTCCATACCAGTATTGTTCCTTGTATTCTGTTCACCTTGTCTAATTTTGCTGGACTGTGTATGCTCCTATGTCTTAACTCTATGTCCTTCCTATCTATACAGAATCATGTCTTATCTATATCTTGCTGTCATTCTTGGACTTAGTCTATTCTTATTTGCCAGATTTCAATAATCAATTGCCAGTCTTCATCCCAAGGACATTGATCTCTCTACTTAGTACCTAGCTTTATGACATTTTTCTTTAAAATGTCTTTGGTCTTTCCTCTTCTCTAGGCTCCTGTTACCATCTCAGTCCAGTCATCACTTTGTGCCTGGATTACTACAACAATCTTTTAGTTGACTTCTCCTGACTCCAGGATTCCCTGTTCGTCCCCCCATTCCTCTATTTGGCACACTGCCCTCAGATTGATCTTAAAACAATGATTTAATTATCTTGTCTTCCTGGTTCAGTAACTCCCCCTCTCCCTCAATGGTTTTCAATGACTTCTATATTTGGCTTTCAATGTTCTTTATAATCTGTCCCCACTGAATCTATTCAACCTAGTTTATCACTATTCTTCAACCTGATATGATTCTATCAGTGGAAATGACATTAAATAAGAGGCACTGACATCTGTTTTGCCACGTTACTCTAAGAAACAAGGTATCTTTTCCATCTGACTTGTAGCTGAAAACTTCCATGTTTCACTCCCCTCATGGAGAGGAAGGACTGTCTTATTTGGTAGCAATCATTGTCATTCTCTCCTTCCTTTGACTTTCTTTTTCTGCTTCTCCCTCCTGCCTTTATTAAGTATCTATTGTTTACAAAGCACAGAGCTTGAGTATAGGGAGAGACACAGAGTTTCAACAAGACACAGTCCTGCCCTCAGGGAGTTTACAATCCTGTAGACTGGGACATACTTAAATAACGACAATACAAAAAAAAATACATTTAAAAACATATCAGAGATGCAAAACCAAGTATAATTTGAAGTCCAAGAGCTAACTGGGTAAAGCTTCATGGAAGAGATAACATCTGAGAACAACAGATAATTTGAAGGGGTGTATTTGTGCAATCAAGGCAAAGGGAACAACAAAAGAAATGCTAAGAAAACAGGAAATTATGGGTTACAAATGAAGGACAGTTAGAAGTTGAGTTTGGCTGGAATAAAGAGTCTTCAGTTCTTTATGTCTTTAATTAGAATGTAAGCTCTTTGAGGGTAGGTACTGCTTTCTTTTTAAATACAGTTCCTGACACACAGTAAGCCTTAATAAATACTTTTTTCATTTATTCATTAATTCATCCATTCAATTTAGCAACCATTTATTAAGTGCTTTTTGTGCGTAGGTCACTGCAGAGAGCACTAGTAGATCAATAATGTAGATAAATCATGGGCCCTGGGATCATAGCAGTATGCTGTGATCCTTGCTCTAGTGATGAATATAGATCATAGACTCATAAATGTTTTTGAGTTGGAAGAAAGCTTAGGGATCATCTGGTCTAAGCCCCCTCATTTGATATTATTTTAAAAAATTTTACAGACATTTGTCTTTTGCACCATAGTCATTTTCCAAGATAATTCCTCTACTTTCTCAGAGCTCTCCCTTTTAACAAAGAAAAAGATTTAAGGAAAACTATCAACAAAACAATAATGTCTGAACAGCACATACAATATTCTGTATCTATAATTTTTCTCTACCAAGAAAAGGGACATTTGTTTTATCATCTGATATCTGGTTCTCAAATAGATCAATCAGTCTGAATTGTGTTCATTTAAACCTTCCCATATTTCTTTGAATTTTTGTAGTTGTAATTTCTTGTCTCAATCTTATTCTATTATACTCATTATGACAATTTTTTCAATCATTCCCCAATTAGTGAGTATCCAGTCATTTACTATTTTTTTTGCTATCACATTCTCTGTTATGAATATTCTGACAACTATTGTTTTAAAGGTAAAGAAACTTTTGCCTAAAAAATAGGATAAAATGAATACATGTAAAGCCAGGTCTAGCTTCTAAGTTTTCAGACTCTCAGCCTGGTATTTCTGCCTCTATCCCAAGCTGTTTAACTCTATATTTTCCTATCTTTTCTTGGCAACATTTTAGACCTCCAAATGATAGTTTTAAAAATTATCTGTTTCCTAATATTGCTTGCCTTTTGAAAGGAAAAAAAAAGAAATAAAATGGCCCAACTTCTCAGTTTCAGCACCAGTAACGAGAATAATTTTCTTATAAAAGGAGCCAAGATCATTTTAAGGCTTGCACATAAAGTAGAGATATATAAAGTTAGATTTACAATTGTACATGTTAATTTGTAGGTCTGAACTGCAGCACCAATTTAAAAGAACTAATGCCTAATTACCTTATGAAAGAGAAGTCTATTATGCTGTGTGATGATGGTGAACCAATAGACAACCAAATAATGCTGCATTTGAAAAAATGATACAAAAATAATTTCTGAGAGAGGTTTCTGAAAAAAACGCATTTGATTTCTAAATGGTCATATATTCTTTTTGGAAGTCAGACTTTCATAAAGGCTACATAAACATTTCAATATTTCAAGGATCTATGATTTTTATCAGCCTGGGTGTTTCACTTCACAGTCAGACTGAAACACTTTGGCAAATTAGTAGGAGCTAGGAAGAGGAACTACAATTTACATAGGGCTTTAATTATCTATATCAGCAATTCTTAAATGTTCTGGTCTCAGGACCACATTATACTCTTAAAAATTATTCAGGAACCCACAAAGCGTTTTTGTTTATGTGGGTTATATTTACCAATATTCACCATATTGCAAATTAAAATATCTTAGAAGTAGTACAAAAATAATTTTGACCTTGCTGACTTCCCAAAAGGGTCTTGGGGATACCCAGAGGTCCTTGGACCATACTTTAAGAAACACTGATCTATATAATTGCTTCTCTCCAGGAAGGTGAAAATAAAAATGGAAAATCTTTCATTGTTGCCACCTGTCACTTCTGAGACTTGGGTAATTATAGGGATTAAAAACATTTATACATCTATGGCTATTTTGCAATACCATACTTATGGAATATTGAAAGCCTTGGTCAAAGCAGAAAACCTAGGGCTTAAACCAGGGAGAAAGAGCAAGAAAGGAAGAAGTCATCACTTCAGGGGGAAAAGTAATCATTTGGGGAAGTGTAAAATTGGAGGGAGGGGAAACTAGATTATAGGTTCATAGACCCATAGAATGTAAGAACTGAGAGGGATTTACAGATTATCTAAACCAGTTCATTCATTTTATAGATAAGCAACTTGCCTAAGGCCATGTAACTAGTAACAGAGCCAAATATTGGACTTAGGTCTCCAGACACCCAATCTTCCTGCCACTATATGACTTTCAGTTGTGAGTGTCAAGGCAAGCCAAGAGGTCTGGAACCAAGGCCAAGCTGCCATCCAGGGCAGATGGTTTTACTGCCCATTTGACTGGCTCAGTGTACCAGGTGGCTCCTGCTTCCTTTATGTGGCAACCCTGCACATTGGCTGCAACCTTTCAAAGGGGCTGATATTAGTTGGTGGGCTCAACTGTACCAAGTAAAGTAGAAAATGGAGGCAAACTTCTCCCCATTACAGATGACTGAAGACCTAATTTCCTTTTACATATATTATACTCAGAAATATGTTGGGTTTTAAAAACTCAACAAGACAGATAGTTCCAAAATAAATGTTACAAAGTGGGAATAGTTCTATTTCTGCATAGGTAGCTGGATTTTTCTGTACTATAAGTTCCTTAAGACTAATGAAATCACAAGTCCAGACCATCCCCCTTCAAAAAAACCCCAAAAAACATTGTATTCTATCTTTAAAAAACTAGCTCCTTCTCTGTGCATGGATTTATGGCACTATAAGTAGTAATTGCTCTCCAATGTGTACCCTGGGAGGAGAGTTCTTCTGAAGCAAATAAGGGTCTTGTTGAAAAGCTGAGCATCACAAGCATGCACTTAGATATCTGAATTATTTTCCCATGAGTGGGTATGCCCTTTCAGAGTGCATTAGCAAGACGAAGGAGCATTCCATTCATTTTTCATCATGAGAACACAATATTTCTTAAAAACTCTGATGACTTTATTATACTAAGAAGTAACTGTGGAGGGAATGTTTGTTTATGCACCTGAAGCCACTTCTGTGAAAATGAACAATACAGAAACGGAAGAAAGAACTGCATTCTTCACCCTGCCTACCCTCTCACCCCAGGTTTCTTTCCCTACTTAACGTTAAGAGGTACTATGGGGTGGCTACCAATAAGCAAGAGGCTTATTGACTATGTCTAATATCAATGTATCTTTGCAATCAGAAGACGGATGAACCTAACCAAAAGCAACTTTAAGGTGTCTATTGGTGAAATGGGCCAGAAAGACACATTTAAAGCTAAAGTGACGAATGCTAAACTATAGAAATCGGACCTATATTGTTGAACATTTTTTAGGAATGGATTAGGGTATATGTGGTATGTTATTCAGATTTATAGATGATACAAAGTTGTGAGAGATAACTAACAAAATGAATGTCAGAGTCAAGACCCAAAAGAATCTTGGCGAGCTAGAGCACTAAGCTGAATCTAACAAGTTAAAATTCAATAGAGATAGGGGGGTGGAGCCAAGATGGCGGCGTAGAAGCAGCAAAGCACCACAGCTCCCACACAAACACGCTAAAAAACTCATAAAATGGGACGCTAAACAGATTTTCAAGCTCCAAAACTCTCTACAACACAGAAAGCACATCTGTTGCTACAGGCAGTGCAGCAGGCGGGGCTCTTCACAGCAGTCG
>CM053593.1:144912556-144950760 GCA_028646575.1 Pseudocheirus occidentalis
TTGTGGGAGGGGTCTTACAGGGGGATCAATGTTCTGGGCTGGAGGGTAGGGACAAAAAGGGGAGAAAATTTGTAACTCAAAACCTTGTGGAAATGAATGATGTAACCAAGAAAATAAATTAAAATTAAAAAAAATTCAATAGAGATAGATATAAAGGCTTTATTTAGGTAACAAAAATGATTTTCACAAGTATAAGATAGGAGAGGCATAGAGAGACAGCAGTTACTCTGAAAAAGATCCATGGGTTTCAATGGATCACTCTCAATGAGTCAACAGTGTGACATAAGAGCCAAAAACATTAATGGGGCCCTGGGCTCCATTAAGAAGGACACAGCTTCTAGGAAGAGGGAGATAATAGTTCCATTATACCCTGCCTTTGTCATGTCTCATCTGGAGTACTGCGGTCATTTCTGGGTGCTGTGGCTTAAGAAGGATACCAATAAGCTGGAGAGTATCCAGAGGATGGCAACCAAGATAGTGAAAGGCCTTGGATCCATGATAAATGAGGATTGGCTCAAGGAATTAGACATGTTTAACTTGGAGAAGAAAAGACTTGTTGGGGAGTAATGGGGAGAAACAAGATATCTGACTTAAAGTATTTGAAGGGGTATCATGTAGAAGAATAAAAATTCAATTTGTTTTGTATGGCCAATAATGGAAGAACCAGGAACGATGCGGTAGAGAACAAGAGAGTCCAATTTAGTTTAGATATCAGGAAAAAAAAAAACTTCCACAATGAGAGCTGGACAAAAATGGAATAACTTTCTTCTAAAGGTGATAATTTCCCCCCACACCTAGTTGTTAAAAAAGAGGCTGGATAACCATTTATTGAATATGGGTTTAGGAGTATGTGTCTTGTGGGGAGGTTCTTTCTTCATAAGTGTTGCACCCAGAAAGCAGATGAGACTCCTTCCACTTCTCAAATTTTGTGATTTTGTGAAAGTTCATAGTATTTGTAGTTGGACTATTTAGGTTTAAATCCCAGTCTTTTACTTACTGGCTGTGTGGTCACAGTCTGTGTCTCACGTTTCTCATCTGTAAAATGAGTATAATAACACTTACATGAATCTAGCTGATCATGCCTGTGTCCAATCCATTCTTCTAACTCCCATAAATCCAGTCCTCCACAGACACTGATTTAATTACCTTCACATTAGTTTCCATTACGCGCTCTATGTTACAGTCAAACTGTCCTGTCTGCTGATCTCTGTATATGACATTTCATCTTCTACATCCCTGTCTTTATGCAGGGTCACATATCTAGAGAGTTCTCCATCTTTGACCTCTTTCTCTTGGAATCACTAGCTTCCTTCAAGGTTTAGAACAAATGTCGTCAACTGTATAATACTTTTCCTAATTCCCCCCAGTTCTTAGAGTTCTTCCCCTAGTTACTTTATATAGACCTATCTATGCAAATGTTGCTTTTCTCTTGTGGGAATAAACTCCTGGAGGGTAGGTGCCATTTCACTTTTGGTTCTGAATTCTTATTGCTTAGCACAATGCCTGGAATTCTTGGGGAGTTGTGTTGAATAGTGTTTAGTACAGTGCCTGACACAAGATAGGTACTTAATAAATGTTTTTTGATTGACTGACTCAAATATGTCACTCTTCTATTCAACAACCTGTGTACTGCCTCCTCAGGGCTCACTCAACGCACTTATACCATCACTAGCAAGTTAAGCTCCCCAGAGTGGTGCTTGTTAATTTGCTCAGGACTCTAGAGATAAATCTACTGGTAGTTATTCTCCTGAACACTAGTTCAGGAGCCCCCACCAGTGTACTTTCCCTCATTAGCCAGAAGATTCCGTTTTCGAAGCAAAGTCATTTTCTCAAATGGTAGAGCAAGGACAATGGTTACAATACATTCCCCTCAAACATCAGGGGCATACTCTCATAAACAGAACTGGACTCCAGGAAAGAAGAAAAGTTGGTATAGATTTCAAGTATAATAGTAAGCACATTTGAAGGGAACACACATGACCAAGGCAACTAACACCTCCAGAACCAAAGGCTTGAATGTTAATTTTCTCTTCAGAGGATTCTTATGAACTTTATTATGCTATTTTGATGTTCAGCTGGCCTAGCTTTTCAAAAGACTGGCACATGGTACAAACTACAGGGCAATCTGCTGGTAGTCTGGGTCAAGCAGGCCACTCTTCTCACCAGGCTCTGTTGCTGCTGGACTGAAACAAACAAGCCATTTGGTAGCTGTACTGGTATCATCCGAGTGTGGCATCTCTGTTGGACAAGTCCATTTCCTAGTCTCCTAGGCCTCCTCTTTGTGATCAGCCATAGTCTTTTTTATATCTCTAGCCATTGGCTGGGCTGGGGAAATTTTGTGTTCTCTTCAGCTGCAGCATTATTGAATTTTTTCAGCTTGGGAAAACATTCTTAACCTAGGATTAACAGAAGGTTCTTCACTTTTGACTCCCTCAGAGCCTTAGCACTACTAAAATTAGAGATGGTTTCTTCTTTTTCTAACTCAAAAATCCCTTCTCCCCTTAAGCCACTCTATGTTTCCTTAGGGTGATTACTTTCAGTTAATTCATTTTTCACTTCCCCTGCTCCTCAAAGAAACTTCAGTAGATGAGTGACTAGGAACAAAGGTGTGAATGAATTCTAAGTCTTGAAGAACATTCATGGTCTTGCTGGCCTTTTCATATTTCATTAAGGTATTCACACCTCCTACTGTTTCTGTGGTGGAAAATATTTATTTTGTATCTCAAAGTTTCTCCCTTTCTTTTTCAAGTCTCTTTCTTTTAACCTTTGCAGACTTTCAACTTTTTCTGGTTTCACTGGAGCACCAACTCTATTATACCTACCAATGTTTCTAAACTAGGTCTCTATCAAGGCTAAACTCCCTATCTAGCTTTATTTCTTGTTACACTCTGTCTTTTCTAGTCAAGACTGTCACCTTCTGTCTCAAGAACTCACTCAGATCATTCTTTGTGGACCCTGTACCTTAAAGCATCTCAAAGTACATATGGTGGTCAATATTAGAATAAATTCACTACACCTTTTTCAGCACTGTGAACAGCTCCCACAGAAGAGACCATTAAGATCAGAAATGCTAAATAAATATCTGCTGACTGGTGGATTTGATGGCTCCCTATTGCCTCTAGGATAAAATGCAAACTCCTCTGTTTGGTTTTTGGAGGCCTTTATAATCTGGCTTGAACCTATATTTCTAGGTGCAATTCACATGAATCCCTTTCATGAACTCTACATTCCAGCCAAATTGGCCAGCTTGCTGTTCCCTATAAACAATAATCCATCTCATTTACCCATTGTTTGTTACCTCTGTACTGGCTGTTCTCCATGCCTGGAAGGCTTTCCCTTATCACCTCTGAACCTTGGAACCCTTAGCTAATTCTCTTCAAGGCTTAAGGCTAATTCCCTTCAAGGCTCAAGAAAGAATATCATCTCTTTTTCTTTCTTTTTTTAAAAGCCAAATTTTTATTGATTGGTTGTATTTAATAATGAACTCGATCACCTCTTTCAAGAGGCCTTTCCTATTTTCCCCAGCGGTTAAGTCTTCTGTCTCTTCTAAAAAGACATTGTGTTAATTTTGTGTATACTTTGTATTTACTTATATGTGAAGGTGTTGTATTTCCTCCCCCACCCCTAGCCCCAACAGAATGTAAACTCCTTGAGGGCAAGGACTACCTGGCTTTTTGTCTTTGTATCCTTAGTGCTTGACACACAGCAGGTGTTTAATAAATGTTTGTGGATTGATAACTAGAATGCAGTTAACATCAGTATCAAGAAACAAAGCAGCTCTCTTTCATATATACATTATACACACAGAAACACGCATATGGTATACATTATATATCATAATAATCATGTTTATATATTATATAATTATTACATATAATATAGAATAATATTATTATTATTAATAATTTGTCTGGCATTTTAGCATTTGTAAAATGTTTTCCTCACAGGAGTCCTTTGAGGCAGGTAGTGCATATATTATTTTTAACTTTTTTCTTACAGAAGAAGAGAGAGTCAGAGGTTAAGTGATTTGCCTATAGAGCTTCTATCAGTGGGATTTGAACTTATGTCTCTTATCTCCAGGTTCATACACGTTTCCAACTATTTCATGCCACTGGAGGAGTCCATTAATTTATTCTATGGCACCTAGAAATACACATTCTCGGAAAAAATATTAATAAGTGGTAGGCTCAAATAATTAGTAGAAGTATTTTTGTTCTCTATATAACTGAATGTCAACAGTTGGAGGTATAATTTTATCTCAGTAGAGGTGTATGGAAAACTAGACAGTTGTTTCAGTATTAAAAAAATTTTAAAGTAATGTTTTAGAATGTGTTTTTTCCTCCTTTTATGTAAATTTTTTTTCACATTTTCTTAAGGTAGGGATGTAACCTTTGACATCTCCTTTGGATTGACCATTAGGGTGCCAAGACTGAATGAGCCTGCTAGACCTGACTTTAGCTTTGGAGCCAAGAAGGCACAGACCCTGCTGAGGCCGGAAGTTCCTGCAGTTTCTCTTAATTAGTATGCTTGCTTCAAATGTCTCCCTTCTCTGATCCATCTTCTACAAAGCTGTCAGAATGACAGTCCTAAAGTCCAGGTTTCTGTACACCATTTCCCTGCTCAAAAAGCTCTTTTGGGGTCCCCCTTACCCCTAGCATAAAATAAAAATGCCTTCTAGGCATTTAAAGTCTCTCATAATCTGCCTTCAATCAAATTTTCCAGGTTTATTACACATTTATTCTATGCTTCTTCTCATACTCAATAGTCCAGACAAACTGCCTGACTTGCTGTTCCTTGCATATGGCACTCCCATCTCTGACCTCAGTGTCTTTGCACAGACTATCTCTCATGACTGTAGACTCTTGTCTCTTCTCACCTCTGCATCTTATAATTAACTAGCTCCCTCCAGCTGCTAGTACATCCCCTCAATTACTTTGTATTCACTGTGCACATGTTACTAACGTAGGAATACATGTCATTTCTCTCAATTAAATTTAAGTTAATTAAATTTAAGTTCCTTGAGGGTAGGGATTGTTCCATTTTTGGTTTTGTGTTTTCGGTATTCATTAGAGAACATGGCACATAATAAGCATTTAATAAATACTTACTGATTGATTCACCTTAATGAGCCTCAGTTCCCTTTACCTGTAAATCATAGCCTTGAATCATCTTGAAGGTCCCTTCAACTCTACCATTTTATAATTCTGTGCATTGTTCTCACATATAAACTTGCATGAAACCCTACAAAATAAGGTACTTATATATACTATAGTAGTATTATATATATAGATTATGCTATTACTATTATGTTACATTAAAAAATAATATCCACCAATAATCAGCTGTGAGTAGTTAGAATACTGACTAGCCATAAAATTTAAGGTAAACAACAAATTAGAAGAAAGGATGAAGATTAGAAGATGACCCTGTAAACAATTATGATAGCTCTAACTTGACCTGCTAAAACAAACCATAAAAGCCTTAAAAAAAAAACAACAAAATGGATAAAGGAAAATATATGAACAAAGACTATCATATGTCTAACAGACATTTAAACCAACTAAGAGTAACTGCCACAACAAGGCTTCCAAAAGAGCTTTAGCCACCAATTAAAATCTCTTGGCCAAGAAGACTGAACAGTCAAAGAAAACATTAACCTTGAAGATAAATTCTGTTGTAAAATGTTAAAGAGGATGATGGTGGAGGATTATAGGTCATACCATCTTACAAAACAGTAAAGAATGGTAGAGAGGACATGAAGTCTGAAGTAACCTTGGTTAGGAGGAATTGAAAGAATCTAGAATTTAAAGTTCTGTAATACCTGCAACTAGGAATTAAGATATACAGGGGCTGGGATAGGGAGAACCTCCCTGCCCTACCAGAAAATAAGAGAGCAGAGCAGGGGAGGGGCTTTACAGTGGGATTGCTGTTTTAGGGGTAGGGCAGGGGCAAGATGGGGAGAAAATTTGTAATTCAAAAATGTAATGAAAATGAATAATGTAAACACGAAAACAAAAAATAAATTAAAAAAAAAAGAAGTAACCTTGGTTTGAGATCCAACTAAGCCAGATCATATGAATTCATTTATGAATTAAATCAGAGGAAGGACAACAAAAAGATGAGAAATGGAACAGATCTGTTAACATTTTTATAGCAAGTTACTTTTTATTAAGATATGACAGCAGAACTGTCACATCTGGATTTTAACAACTCAGTTCTTAATATTCCAGAGGCACATAGTACAAACAGTCCTAAGGAAGATGAAGATGGGAAGAGCATCTGGACAATAGCAGATAAAGAAGTTAGTGTTAGAGGGTGGCATGATCCTGAAAATACCAAAGAATCAATTTTCAAGATATTACAAAAATAGGATAATGTAAAGTAACTAGAGAAAATCACAGATGTTATTACCAAAAAGGAGATCAGGAGGACATCAGTAACCATTGACCTATATACTTATTTTTTCGTCTCTTATAAAATCTTTTGGAAAACGATATACATAAAATAAGTAATAGGAAAACATCTTTGTAAGAAGTTTCTCTGATAAAAGTCTCATTTCAAATGTGTGTGTGTGTATGTGTGTGTGTATGTAACTGATTCAAATGTATAAGATGGTGAGCCATTCCCCAATAGGTATATGGTCAAATGACATAAACAGGCAATATTTAATCAATAAACAACTATATTTTAAAAAATGTCTAAATCACTAATAGAGAGAGAAATACAAATTAAATCAACTTTAAGGTTCTATCTTAAACCCATCAGATTGGCAAAGAAGATAAAAGAAAAAATGACAAATATTGAAGAGGCTGTGAGAAAATGGCATACTAGCACACTGATGGTAGAGTTATGAACTGGTCCAGCCATTCTGGAAAGCAACTTGAAATTATGCTCAGAAAGATACAGAACTATGTATACCTGCATATCCCCCAAAGAAATCAAAGAAATAAGAAAATGATTCATAAGTATAAAATATTAATAACAGCTCTTTTCATGGTAGTAAAAAATGGAAAATAAAGGGTATTCATCTATAGGGAAATGGCAAAATAAAATTGGAGTATATGAATACAATAGAATATTATTTTACTATAAGAAATGATGAAAGGGACAGATTCAGAGGAAACTGGGAAGACCTTTATGAACTGATACAGAGTGAAGTGAGAGGAACCAAGAGAAAAATTTATATAATGATAACATTTGTAGTGCCAGTGCAATAGTTATACCACCCACTATCACAATAAAGACTGTGACTATAAATATAGCATGACGTTTGATCACAAAATATAACAAACTCTTCATACAGAGGACAGAACTGACACATTTATTTAGACACCAGAAAATCGAATGCCAAAACCAGTAAGCTGATTCCATCATAATAGTAAAGAAATTAACAAGCCATAACAACACAGAGAGCCATGCCATCCTTCAGTCTTCCCAGAAACCAATACAAGATCAATATTTACTCACAAACCTCTCTATCTCCTTGCCTGAGCTCCTCTCTCTCCCACCAACTTGCTAGCTCTGGCTCCCAGCTTCCCTGTCACTCTGCTTCCCTTTATCAAACTCCTCCCACCACAGGCTCCATGTGACTACATCCAGCCTCTTAGGGGGCAGAGTTTACTTTCAAAGCAGGGAAGATCTTCAAATTCCCCCTAGGCTTATTAAGGGGCAGGGAAGATCTTTGAATTCCCATTCCCATTACACATTATAGAGGAAAACTTTCAAAGATTTTAGAACACTGATTAATGAATTGATAAACCACAAATTCAGAGGACCAGAAACAAAGCAAGCCACCCACCTCTTGCCAAACAGTTGATAAAACTTAAAATCCAGAATGAGAAATGATTTTTGAACATGGATATGGGAATCATTTGCTTAGGGATGACAAACTGAATCTATGGGAGCTAATGAAATCAATGAATGAAAGACTATAAAG
This sequence comes from Pseudocheirus occidentalis, assembly GCA_028646575.1. NCBI lineage: Eukaryota > Metazoa > Chordata > Mammalia > Diprotodontia > Pseudocheiridae > Pseudocheirus > Pseudocheirus occidentalis. The sequence goes on from CM053593.1 coordinate 144,920,493, forward strand.
AGAAAAAGGCAGAGCCTTGGGGGTGCACTTATAGTTAGTGGATGTGCCATTCACTGTTGAAGATCCAGCAAAGGAGACTGAATAGTGCTCAGAGAGGTAGAAGGAGAACCAAGAAACAATATAGAAACCCAGGGAAATAATATCCAGGAGGAGGTGGTCCTAGTGTCCAAGAGATGAGTTTTGTTCACTGATCAAGCAATTTAGATGACAAATAATTCACATCAGACGTCACGCAGTAAATGTATCATATTATAAATCAGTGTTACAAATTTGGTAGTCTTTATATTAAAAAGTATATTTCTTTTGAGTACATACCTTTTAAGGCAAGATAGTAATTGTTGTTCTGAAACAATTTTGTCTCACCATCAAGCAGGAATATAAATATCAAGCTGCATCAGGTACTGAAGTATTTTTAGTTCTTACTAAATTAGAGAAAAGAATCCCTTAAGCATATGCTTTCCGCTAGGATTTCAACATCTTTGTTTCTTTTCTCTCCTCTATTTTTGCAATCTATTCCCTTTGCTCTAATCAAAGCTGTGCTTGGTCTCTTCTATCTCATCTCTCATGCCTAGATTCTAACTGTCCTCTAGGCATCTCATCTATCCAATGGTCCATCAAGGTCTCAGATAAGATGTAGCAACACAGCACAAATTCAAGAGATCAGGCAGTTATCCGTGTCATTTGATCAAAAGAGAAGACACATACTAAAAGCACCTCATGACAGCCAATTCACATGAATCAGGATTAAAACACAAGAATTGATTCCATTTATTCTTTTTTTTTTTTTTTTTTTGCTTTTTGGAGGGCAGTTGGGGATAAGTGATTTGCCCAAAGTCACATGGCTAGTAAGTGTGTCAAGTGTCTGAGGCCAGGTTTGAACTCAGGTCCTCTTGACTTCAGGGCCGGTGCTCTATTCACTGCACCACCTAGCTGCCCAATTCCATTTATTCTTACATGTACAGAGAGACAAACTCAGTGACTAGTGTGCTTGCTGCCAGGCTTATCAGTGACTCCACATAGCAGTGACATTTGAGATTAAAACATTACCTGCCATTAGCACTGGGTATACATTTCAATAATTTTAGGCAAGGAACCCAAAAGTGTAGGGAAGAGATTTGGGGTCAAGGAGCTTGAGCTCAAATCTTGTTTCTGCTATTTACTAGTTATGTGACCTTGGGCCAGACACTCCCTCTTCTCTGGGCCTCGGTTTCCTCTTCTGTAAGAAGAGGGAGTTGGGCTAGATGATATTGAAGATCCAGATTTAAAGTTTTATAATCCTATCATTGGTCTTCTTATCACAGCATAGTGAGAAATCTGTTTCAATCTTTTATTTCATATTATTTCTCCTGTCAGTTACATTTTTCCTTGAGAATGTTTTCAGGAACAAATATTTTTAAAATGTCCTTCTCCTCAGGTCATTCCAAATATGGAGGTTTATATCATCTCCTCATGACTAGTTTTAGAATACCATCATCATCATCATCATCACAACAGTACTTAAAATCTGTAAAGATATATATAATTTCTATTTTATTTGATGTTCACATCAATCCTGCGAGGTGGACGCCATTATTACCTCCATTTTACAGATGCACAAACTGAGGCTGAGTGAATCCAACCTTGCTCAAGGTCACACGGTTATAGGGTGTTTTATGCAGGATTTGAACTGAGTTCTTCCTGACTCTTACTCTAATACTTTACTCACTGGAGTAAAAGCAATGGTCATCTACATATTATGACAAACAAGAATATGGGGAGATACAAAGGAAGAATGACGGTTTGCATTGTGTCAGAAATCTTGCAAGTTTAACAGTGTGTGTGTATGTGTGTGTGCATGTGTGAGAGAAAGAGACAGAGAAAGATGGAGGAGGGCAGCATAGCACAATAGTCAGAAGGCTAGCTTTTGAATTCAAAGAACTGTGTTCAAATCTGGCCCGATTTACACCAGATTGCATGGTCATGCACGTCACTTAACATTTTGGTGCCTTAACAACTCTTCTAAAACTGAAAGTTATCTGGAATTGTCTATACGCTTCACTGGAGGGAGTTCTCCCCATTGATAAAATCACAGGTATAAACCAAATCAACAAAAAAACCAAAACCAAAATCATGTCCTTCAAATATGTTTGCACATGTGTTTACAAATAAAATGAATGTTTTACTTATAATTTATGATACCTTCATCTTTGTCAGCCCTGAATTCATCTCTACTTTTATTAGTGGATCAACCTTTCCTCTATTATACTCTCCACCCACTTCAATCACAGTCATCTCATATTGCTCTGTGATGCATGTGACTTAAATTTATACTAACAATTTAAAAATATTATTGATAAAAGAAAAAAAATTAAAAGACTGTGCCTAAAATTAGTATGGGGCAGCTAGGTGGCACGGTGGATGGAATACCTATCCTGGAGTCAGGAAGACTCATCTTCCCCAGTTCAAATCCGGCCTCAGACACTTTCTGGCTATGTGAACCTGGACAAGTCACTTAACCCTGTTTGCCTCAGCTTCCTCATTTGTCAAACGAGCTGGAGAAGGAGATGGTAAACCACTCTGATATCTCTGCCAAGAAAATCCCAAATGGGGTCACAAAGAGTGAGATACAACTGTAAATGACTGAAGAACAACAACAACAAAAGAAGCATATGGCAGAAACTGACATTTAAAAACAATCATATTAAAAGATACTTTCCCCCCTATAAAATAGTCTTACTTTCATATACCCTCTAAGTGTTTGGGAAAAGTCTCAGCTTAATTAATTGCTTGGGGGATTTCAGAACACAAGTCAAAAAAGTATAGAACATTTCTACTCAATAGAATTCTTTTCATCTGAAAACTGAACTGCATCATTTGGCAACTAAGTTCAGTGGTATATTTAAAAAAGAAAAGATGAAAATTTATTACATTTAGAATTTGCTTTGGATTCGGCAAAAAATGTCAGTGGTGTTTTAGGAGGCTGTCAATCCAATTAAACTGTAACAAAGCAATAGCTAGATATACAAACATGACAACTTGTCTGGCCGTGTACAATTCTGGATGATGAAGTGCTTCTTATTGGATGTGCTGAGATACTTAATAATTACAATTGTGAAAGAAAATAAAAACTAAGTTATTAAGCTTAAAACTACATCAAGACCTCTGGGGTACCCTGTACAGTAAAACCTTATTAATTCAGACACAGGTATTGTACTATGACTCTTTGTCCAGAACTGGGAAAAATTTATGCCATTTCTGTATAATTTACCTTAGCATAGTTTCCTGAAAAATTAAATAGTATAAGGATGACTGAATGGGGTGGTGGGAATTCTTGTTTACATCTCAGAGAACAAACTTTTATTTTTATTTTTTAAGTTAAAAAAACAAACACACAACCCTATTTTCTCCCCTTTTACTTCACTGGAAAAAAAGAAAAGAAAAAACTGAAACTTTGATGTCAAATAGGCAGGATCAGGCAAAACAGATTCCTGTATTGGCCATGTCCAAAAAATCTGTTTCCTTTTTTATCCTGAGCATGGGCTCTTCCATGTCAGGGGGTTAATAACATGTCCTTTATAATTGTGTTTGATTCTTAAGTGTGAAATTATGGTGGAATTCTTAAGTCTTTCAAAATTGTTGGTGTTTTCAATGTTCTTATTATTGGATAATTTGTTTTGGTTTTGCTCACTTTACTCTGAATTGGTTCAGATAAATCTTGTCAAGTTTCTCTGAAACTGTCCTTTATGTCATTTCCTATAGCACAATAGTATTCTATTACATTCATAAATCATAATTTGTTTGGTTATTATGCAAATGATGGATATTACCTTAGTTTCAAGTTAAATGCTACCTTCAGGAGTAGGCTATAAATATTTTGGTACATAGGGGTCTTCTTCTTCTTAGATCTCTTTGGGTTAAAAGTGTAGTAGTATTGCTGAGTCAAAGGGTATATACAATTTAAAGATTTGGAGGGCACAGTTCTAAAATGCTTTCTAGGAGAAGAAACTAATCACCTAGTGCATTTTTTTGTTCAAAGAAGAGCTAATTCTAAATTTATATGATATGTTCAAGGGCCTCTAACTGAATTAACTGTTAGAAAGTATGCATGTAAAAGCAACAAAAATATTATATATAGAAAACTTGTAACTCATAGATTTCATTAATTTGGACTTCCTCCAACCCCTAAGGTGGTCTCAAATGGTGAGCTTTTTATAGTAAAAATTTCCTTAGCTGAACAGTAAACAGCTGAACAAAAAAGAATAATTTTCATCACATTTTACAAATATTTCCTCTTCTTCCTAGGAAAAAGATTAGGTGCTAACTCTAAAAGTGATCTGAGGAGATGGGGGTAGGGGAACTTAAGGGAGAGTACATTTTTAGAGCAGTAGGAGTAAAACATTTATCTAGATATCAGATGAAACACTCAATCCATCCTCTGGACAGGTGTGGTCCACTCAATACTAGGCATGGATGACTAATCAAATATTTCACTTTTCCTCCAGATGTTTGAGATTATATAGTCACATTTGTAATTACTCTTTTTATTTTATTGCCATTCAAAACAAACATCATGCTGGTGTTTCTTTAAGACACGTAACTGCTAATTGGGTGATCTGTCACTTAGATTCTGGGCTTTTACTGGAAGGCCAATTATTTCAATTCAGTCAGGGTCAGAGTGATTGCAGCCCTTTACAATGTGATAGGTAATTAGTGAAATGAATTTGAATTTGGCCCACTTGCTAATACTACCTTGTCATTTTGGCATGACTGAGAAGGCTCCCTAACAATGCTTCCTCATCACCAAAGCTGAAACAGGCTGCAGATTTTACGCTTCTGCAGTGGTCCTTTTCCGGATTGAACTATGAGGGTCAGATGCTCCATGGAAGACACCTATCTTCCTTGTCTGACATCCAATAGAGTTGGCCTGCTGTTTACAACACATGAACAGTCATTCAAATAAATAAACAGACAAAGAAATGAGAACTCTAAGCATGAGACTCTAAAAATTAGAAAAGTTCTTTTAAGAGACAATGACAGAAAATATTTATTTAGGCTTACGATGCTTTGTGGGCTAGTACTATATCAAACACAAGCTTAAAAATTGCACTGAAGACAAGAACTCATAATTCTCAGCAGCTGGAAACTGCTTTGAATGATTTGGGGGGAAGTCTGGATCTGAGATTTCATTGGCTGTAGGAAAGTCCCATTGGATGTGGGAAAGTATATGTATTGGCCTCCTACACAGATTACAAGTTGTAGTTTTATGGAATTACCTGGGGCAGGATGGTTAAATGATTCATCCTTTATGATACAGTTAGTTTGAATCAAAATTAGGACCTGAAATCCATTGTGTCTAATTCCAAAGTGGGTCCTCTATTCACCACAAGTGTAACACCACAGCAGATACTTACTAAATCTGAGTTGAATTGTCTAACAGCAATTCTAGAAACAATAGATATTTGTGTGATAAAAGACTTGCAAAACTAAAGGCCCATTAAGAGACAAACCAAAAAAGTACATTTCATTAACTGATGATGAGAATAATAGCTAGAATTTAATGCTTTAAAGTTGGCAAAAAAACTTTACAAATATTAACTCATTGACCCTCACAATAACACTGGGAGGTAGGTGCTATTATTATCCCCATTTTACAGATGAGGAAACTAAGGCAAACAGAGGTTAAGTGACTTGGTCAGAATCACATAGCTAGTAAGTGTCTGGGGCTGGATTTGAGTTCAGGTCTTCCTGACCCCAGGTCCACTGTTGTCTTCACTGTGCCATCTAGCCACCTAATTTCCTGAAAAATATGCCTCTAGAAACCACAGAAAGATGCGTAATTATATTTAACTTATTAGCTCATTAGTATCATCAGAGTGCAATATACACGTTTTTTCATTAATAAAAGGTTGTGATTAAAGTTAGTATAGATGGTGCCTCTGCTGCTGACTCATCTTTCATCATTAATGGTAGGTGAACAGCAAGGGAATAAATCGGTTTTCTACAGGAAATACTACAGAGATTTAAAATCTAGGTCATAGAACACTATAAAAGATCTTAAAAGACCCCCTGAAAAATTCCAATAAAATAATAATGGCATGTTTAAACATGGCTGCCATTACCTGGTTCACAATTATAATAGATTTACTAAGATGATAATAATCATAACATAATTATTCTCTGTATCCTTTGCTGACATCTCTTTTTATCAAGTAATTCTTGTACCTAATGATACTTACATCCAATGTGTCTGAAAAGAACCACCAGATGCTAGCAAATAAAAAAAAATCTTTCTGTGAAATTCCTTATCTTTTATAAGTCTCAAGGCTCTTTAAAATACAAATTAAGTTTTACAGAAGTAATGCGAGGCAGTAGAGTTAATCTTATAGATGGAAGACTTGGCAAGTCACTTGATTTCCATATGTTTCATAGTCACATAGAGTGAGTCAGTAGTTGAATGAAAGAGAAAGTCTATTAATGGGCCTTTGCTTACCAATGGACTCTGTTTCCTCTATGATTCCTTAAATAAGATACTTTAAGTACACTAATCCAATACAACACATGTTTATTAAGCAATTACTATGTATTGGATATAAAGACAAAAAGCAAAACAGTATCTATTCTCTAGGGTTCTAAATGCTATTGAGGGCAAACAAATATATGCTGATATTGGTGAGTTCTAATTTAGGCCACAGAAGGGTCTAGAAAAATACACAAATATCACGACAGTATATTTTGATGTTAAATTACAACATAAAAACAATAAACCTAGGATATAAAAATGAGCACTTATTTGGAACCATTTCACCTTTTAAGTGTAGACATGAGATATTTAAGACATGGTAGCCAACTGATCTTCTTCCTCAGAACATACCTGTGTGATATCAGAAAAGTCCCTGAATTTCCCTAGGTCTCAGTTTTCTCACCTGTGAAATAAGTGGGTTGTTCTAAATAGACTCTGAGGTCCATTCCAGCTTCAGATCTATGATCCTGGGACTCAGATAATTCCTCGCATAGAGCACTTTGGGAATAGCCCACTTATAAACATGCATGCTTTCTGAAAGGCTTTGGTTGTTAACATATAAGAGTAACATAAAGAGTAGCAAAATATTTTAGTTAAAACTCTAATAACAAAACCAGGAAATATGTCCCTCTTTACTACTTCTTAGAATTACTCTGCCTCAGAAAGGCAAACGAATACAAGCCCAAATCTTATTTGACACCCTGGCAATGAACCAAGCAATACAGTCTCATTCTCTCACTTTGATAAAATAAAATTCAAGCATTCTGATCCTTTTTGAAGCACGCATACCAATCTGGTCCAAATTTGGTTTTATGACTGCTGATGAGAAGTGGAGAAGTATGTGGTGTTGAGGGATGAAAAGAACTCCACGTCAGACCCAGTGTTCTCTGGGTCTCTGCTTCTTTCTAAACACCTTTTTCAAGAATCCCAGAAATTGCCCCAAGATTATCTGTCAGGATGAATGGCAGTGATGCTAAGGGGGACTCAGTGATGCTATTAGGCAGCTAAATCTGCATAGTTTTTCAAACAAATAATAGTTTTTCAAAAAAACATAGTTTTTCAAACAAAAGACCATGGGTTTTGACTCTAAGGAACAAAATGAGGGGAAGATGTAAAGTAAGTTTCAGGGATAGTTTAATGAAACCTGTACTTATTTTTAGGTGGCAGCACCTCATTAATAATTTTTTTTTAAATAAAAGAACTTCGACAGGCTTAGATGCATGATGACACTGTACCTTGCAATCACTGTCTGACACTTCTTAACAAATGAAAACACATGAATAGATGTAAAACACGAGGCTCAGAGAGAATGGGAAGAAGCAGGGGTGGTTTTTTTTGGTTCTTAAAATCAAGAGGGAGTTTTCCTATAGAGCTGTATATTTTTGTAAACTCTGAATGATAAAGAACAACTGCTTGATTTAAGAAATGCTTTCAATATCCTTGTACTTCAGACTAATTAAAAAAAAAAAAGAAACAATGACTTTCCTAAAAGAGTATTTGAAAGTTGACTTACTGTAGGATACTAAGGGAATTCTACCAGTCTGTTTTCTCAAGTTTAGGTTCTCATTCAAAGAATGAAATTTTTATTCATTGTACTGCATTCCACATGTTATATTTCTACCACAGAATGTAAGCTCCTTGAGGGCAAGGCCTGTGTTTTTGTTGTGCTCGTGGTGTGTTTTCTGACTTTGTAAGCCCTGCACATTATCTGCATGTAGTAAATGCTTAATTAATATGTAGATTGCATTGGCCCAAGATTTTGATGAAATTCACAGGAATGTGACTAGCAAAACAGATTCAACTTACGATCAAGCAATACTATTGTGATTAGAGAATAATAAGTTTTTAAATACAGGCATGGGGTTTAACAAACTTCACTTTCATGGGATGTCGTACGGCTACCTGGGAGGCTGAGGCTGTTGGATCTCTTGAGCTCAGGAGTTCTGAGATATAATAAATAGGTCAACTCATTTGGTATTAATATGGTAAGCCTTAAGGTGAGGGGAGGTTAGAGGGAAGGGAAAGACTAGAAGTTGATCATTTTGCCTAAGGAGGGGTAAATTGGTCTAGGTCAAAAATGGAGCAAGTCAAAAGCTATTATGTGGATTGGTGGCAGGATTGGGCCCTACACCCCTGCACTTCTAGCCTGGGCAAGATGAAAAGACGCAGTCCTTAAAATAAACAAACAAAAGACTCCTCAATCTCAAAAAGGTCATACTTTTTTTTTTTTAATGTGGTAAAATCAATCCTTAACTAAAAAACAACAGGGCAGGTAGGTGGTGCAGTGAATAGAGCACTGGTCCAGGAGTCAGGAGGACCTGAGTTCAAATGTGGCCTCAGACACTTAACACTTACTAGCTATGTAACCTTCGGTGAGCCACTTAATCGCAATTGTCCCTCCAAAAAGCAAAAAATTAAAAAACAACAACAGAAAACCCTTTTAACACAATAGTTAGTTGCCTTATATTCTTATGGGGATGTTCTAAGCTGTCTTCAAGTAAAACAACTGGAGAAATAAAAATACAATATTGCTGCGTCATAGTACCTGACCATAAGGTTAAATAAAATCGAGTCCTTTGGCTGAAAGAGTGCTAGATCTGGAGGCAAAGAACCTGGGTTCTAATCCACCCTTCACTTTCCCTGTCTAGGCCTCAGTTTTCTCTACTGTAAAATAGTGGATTGAACTAGATGACATAGAAGATCCCTTCCACTCCTAAACCTGTGAGTCCATGAGACAATATGAAAATGGACTTCATTTAAACATATTTTAAGAGGCACAATGTTAGCAGATTCTGAGTATCCCATTCCAAATCTTAATTTTTCTTTCTATTTTAGAATTATGGTGTCTATGACATACATAGACCCTCCTCAGAAGATTTGTTCATTAGAATTTTGGTTTTAACTTTTCCCCTCTTCTTTAAGTTTCATAGATGCTATTAAAAAGGCATTAAAAAAAATTAACCCTGCTCTGTACAATTTCTTGAGGATACTCTATTACTTCAAGAGAGATTTTTTTAAATCAATTTTTAGTCTTAGCCACATTTCTGTCACATCTGCTTTCCTCAGTCTGAACAGTTGTGATGTGTTACCCTGAGGGGCATATGAATGTTAACAGCCCATCCAGTCACTTGATTACCATAGTATGGTTAATGGTTTTTTAGGATAATAATTTTGATTGAAACGATCAAATGCTTTAATTAGTCTATCATCACTCATTTCAGAAGAGACCATGGTCGTACGCGACTTCTAATTTGAGGCAAATATTAAAATGCAACATTTCAGATGTTTAAAGGTGGGTGAATATTGAACCCCAAGTTCCATCACGTCATCTATTGACATTTCATCTTCCTAGTATTCCAGCAGCAATAACAACCTAAGATACTGGTCACGTTATAAACAATTTGATTGATTTTACATTGTAAAGTAACAAGTAACAACATTAATTGTTTACATTGATATAACAGTCTACACATATTAATTTGATCTTCACAAGATTATAAGATGGGTACAGCAAGTATAGTTCCCATTTGTAGTTAAAGAAAAAGATCCTAAAAGTTAAAGTAATTTGCCCAACCTCAGTCACATCAATGAACAATTATGAAGCCCCTCTGTATTAGGCCCTGTGTTAAGTACTGGAAACAGAAAGAAAGGCTCAAGAAGTTTACAGTTTAAAGGCAGAAACCCAAACAGCTATGTACAAACAAGAAATATCATGACTAGTTATCAGAAGAACCCAAGTTTTCTGATTCCTAGAGCCCAGTGTTCTTTCCACCGTCCTAATATGTATAAAAATCTGACAATACTGCTGTTGGGCTATAGACTTGGCTGTTTCATCCATCCAGAGAAAGACAAAGGATGACTAAATAAATTGTAGTACATGAATGTAACAGAATATTACTGAGCTGTCAGAAATAATATATATAAGGAATTCAAAGAATCAGAAGAAGACTTAAATGAGCTGATAGAAAGTGAAATAAGAAGAACCAGAAAAAAACCCCATAATGACAGATGCAATACAAATGGAAAACCAAATGCTACAACATTACAGTAACAAGTTTGGAGCCAGGGAAAAGTTGAAAAAATGTTCTATGAATATACAATATGGTATACGCTGTCAGACATGGTTGATAAATAAGTTGGTCTTGCTGAATTGCTTTTTTCTTCTTTTTTTTTAAGTCTGTTACATGGCAGTTCAGTAGCATGGTGCTGGAACTGGAGTCAAGAAGACTTGCATTCAGCAGAAAGTAGTTTATTTTTTAAAAATTATTTTTATTTTATTAGATACTTCCCAATTACATGTAAAAATTTTTTAGCAATCAATAAAAAAAATGGAGTTCCAAATTTGAATGTAATTATACATGTAAGGTTATGTAAAACATATTTCCATATTAGCCATTTTGCAAAAGAAAAGACAAACAAAATAAAACAATAAAATAAAACAATAAAAATAGTAAAAAGCAGTATACTTTGATCTGCAGTCAGAGTTCTCTGTCTCTGGAGGTAGCCAGCATTTTTTTATTTTTATCATGTGTCCTTTGACATTGTATTGGATCATTGTCTTGATCAGAATAGCTAAGCATTTCAGAGTTGTTCATTTGAACAATATTGCTGCTACTGGATCCAATGTTCTCCTGCTTCTGCTCACTTAACTTTCTGAATCAGTTCATATAAGTGTTCCCTGGTTTTGATGAAGCCATTTCCTTCATCATTTCTTATAGCATAATAATATTCCATCACAATCACATAACTTGTTTAACCATTCCCCAATTGATGGCATCCTTTCAATGTCCTCTTCTGTTAATCTGGGCAGTTTATATTTTTGTAAATATTTCTCCATTTCACTTAGATTATTGACTTTACAGGTATATAATTGGACAACATAACTCCTACGGACTGTTTTACTTTCATCCTCATTAATGGTGCATTCATCCTTTTCATTTTTGATGTCAGTAATTTGGTTTTCTTTTCTAAAATCAAATTAACCAATGATTTATCTATTTTTCCCCCATTAAGTGGGTTCCTAGATTTATTTCTTAGTTTAATCCAAAAAACCCTTTTAATTTTATTATAATCTCTGATTATCCTCTTGAAATTTGATAATTTTTAATGTGTTCTTTTTCATTTCTTTTAACTGCATACCCATTTATTAATATTCCCTTTCTCGCTTTTACTGATGGGCACATTTAGAGATGTAAAATTTCCCTGTGTACTGTTTTGGCTGCATCCTACAAATTCTAGAATGTTGTCTTATTGCTGTCATTCTTTTTAATAAAATTATTGATTTGTATGGTTTGTTCTTTGATGTACTCATTATTTAGGATTAGATTAGGCAGCTTTTAATCTGTTTGCATAGTCTTTTATTAAATATAATTTTTATTGCATTATGGTCTGAAAAGGACACATTTCCTATTTCTGTATTTGATTGTGAGGTTTTTATGTCCTAATTTTTATGAAGCTGACACATACATCTAAGAAAAAGATATAACCCTTTTTATTCCCATTCAATTTTCTTCATCTCCTTGACTTCTTTCTGATTTATTTGTGGTTAATTTTATTTAGCTCAGAGAGAAGAAAGTTGAGGTCCCCCACTAGTATAGTTTTATTGTATAATTCTTATTCTAACTCATTTTACTTTTCCTTCAAAATTTGGATGCTATATTTGGTACACATATATTTATTATTCATATTACTTCATTGTTTATGGTGTCTTTTAGTAAAGTATAGCTCCTTGCTTATCTCTTTTAATTGGGTCTATTTCTGCTTTTGCTTTGTCTAGGATCATGATTACTATCCATTTTTTTTAACTTCAGCTGAAGCACAATAGATTCTATTATAGAACTTTATTTTAACTCTATATGTGTCTGTTTCAAGTGTATTTCTTGTTTTAAAAAAAAACACCATATTTTTTGATTCTGGTTTCTAATCCATTCTATGTGCTTCCATTTTATGGGTGAGTTCATTCCATTCACACTCACAATTATGATTACTACATGTGCATTTCCCTATATCCTATTTCCTTCTGTTTATCCTTCTTTTTCTTTTTCTTCTGTCCCTTCTCTACAGTCTATTTTGCTTCTGACCACTGCCTTCTTTTATCTGTCCTCCCTTTTATCACTACTCTCCCCTTTCTCATTCCCTTCCCTACTTGCTTCCCTGTAAGGTAAGATAGATTTCTTATACCAATTAATTATGTAGACAATTTTTTCTTCTTTGAACCTATTTATATGTGAATGAAGTTCAAGTATTGCTCACCCCACCCTAAGATTTTCCCCTCCACAGTAAGAGTTCTTCCATGTGTACCTTTGTTATGTGAGATAATTTCCCCCATTCTTCCTTTTCCTGCTCCCTTCTTCCAGGGTAGCCCTCTTTCTCACCTATCCATTTTTTTTACACCATCCCAATATAATCAATTCATTCCCATACCCTCTTTCTATGTAGAATCCTTCTAACTGCCCTAATAATGATCTTAGAAGACAGATATATTATCTACTCACATAGAAAGGTGAATAGTTTAACCTTACTGAGTCCCTTATTATTTCTCTTTCATGTTTTCCTTTTTATGACTCTCTTGAGTCATGTATTTCAAAGTCAAATTTTCTATTCAGCTCTGATCTTTTCCTCAGGAATTATGTAAAATTTCCTATTTCATTAAAATGTCCATTTTCCACCCTAAAGAATTATATACAGTTTTGCTGGGTAGGTGATTGTTGGTTGTAATGCCAGATCTTTTGCCTTCTGGAATATCATATACTTTAATGTGGTAGCTGCTATATCTTGTATGATCCAGACTCCATAATATTTGAATGGTTTCTTTCTTGCTTCTTGAAGTATTTTTTCTTTGACTTGGGAGCTCTGGAATTTGGTTATAATATTCCTAGGCATTTTAATTTTGAGATTTCTTTTTGGGGGCTATTACTGAATTTTTTCAATTTCTAATTCACCATCTGATTCAAGGATATTAGGGCAATTTTCCTTGACTTCTTGATATGATTTCTAGGCTCTTTTCCCCCCTAATTTTAAAAAAGAATTATTTATTTTTTTAGTTTTCGACATTCACTTCCATGTTTTAAATTTGCTCCACCTCCCTACCCAAGATGGCATTCCACATGATATGGCTGTACACATACATTCCTATTAAACACATTTTCACATTAGTCATGTTGCATAGAAGAATTATAACAAATGGGAGAGAACATGAGAAAGAAAAAAAAAACAAAAAAGAAAATAGTTTGCTTCACTCTGCATTCAGATTCCATAGTTCTTTCTCTGGATGTGGATGGCATTTATCATCTTGAATCCTTTGGAATTATTTTAGGTCCTTGTATTCCTAAGAAGGCCTAAGTCTATAAAAATCAGACAACACACACTGTGGCTGTTTCTGTGAACAATATTTTCCTGGTTCTGCACACTTCACTTAGCATCAGCTCATATAAGTCTTTCCAGGATTTTCCACAGTCTACCTGTTCATCACTTCTTATAACACAATCATATTCCATTACATTCATATACCACAACTTGCTCAGTCATTCCAAAATTGATGGGCAGCCCCTCAATTTCCAGTTCTTGGCCAACACAAAAAGAGCTGCTTTGCACATGTGGGTCCTCTTTCCATCTTTATGATCTCTTTGGGATACAGCCCTAGAAACAGTATTACTGGGTCAAAGGGTATGCACATTTTTTTAGCCCTTTGGACATAGTTCCAAATTGCTTTCCAGAATGGTTGGATCAGCTCACAGCTCCACCAACAATGAATCAGTGTTTCAGCTTCCCCACATCTTCTAAAACATTTATCATTTTCCTGTTTTGTCATATTAGCCAATCTGATAGGTGTGATGTGGTATCTCAGAGTTCTTTTTATTTGCATCTCTCTAATCAATAGTGATTTAGAGTATTTTTCATATGATTATAGATACCTTTAATTTCTTCCTCTAAAAACTGCCTGTTCATATCCTTTGACCATTTATCAATTGGGGAATGACTTTCATTCTTGTAAATTTCACTCAGTTCCCTATATATTTTAGAAATGAGGCCTTTATCAGAGACACAAGTTGTAAACATTCTTTCTCAGTTTTCTGCTTCCCTCCTAATCTTGATTGCATTGGCTTTGTTTGTGCAAAATCTTTTCAATTTAATGTAATCAAATTTCTTTCTTGTTTGGTCACAAATCTCTCCATTCTCCTTAAGTCTGACAGATAAACTATTCTTTGCTCCCTCTAGGTTCTTTCTTTGGTCATGATTTTCAGGTAATCCATTAAATTTTAAATCATCTCTCCTTGGATCTTTTTTTTTTGTGTGTGCTTTTTTTGGAGGGGGGAAGGCAGGGCAATTGGGGTTAAGTGACTTGCCCAAGGACACACAGTTAATAAGTATTAAGTGTCTGATGCCAGATTTGAACTCAGGTCCTCCTGACTCCAGAATCAGTGCTCTATTCACTGTGCCACCTAGTTGCTCCAGTGATATCTCCTTGATCTGTTTTCTAAGTAAGTTGTTTTTCCAAAGAGACATCTTTCTTTCTTTTTTCTTTCTTTCTTTCTTTCTTTCTTTCTTTCTTTCTTTCTTTCTTTCTTTCTTTCTTTCTTTCTTTCTTTCTTTCTTTCTTTCATGCTTTACTGTTTCTTGATATTTCATGGAGTCATTAGCTTCCATTAGCCCAAATCTAAATTTTAAGTAATTGTCTTAAGTAGGTTTTTGTACCTTAAAAAAATGGCCAGTTTTTTGTTAAGGTATTATTTTCTTCAGTATTTTTTGTGTCTTTTTTTTTTTAAGCAAGCTGCTAATTTATCTTTTCATATTTTTCTTCCTTTGTTTTCATGTTTTTACCTAAATTTCCCTCTATTCCTCTTATTTGATTCTGAAAATCATTTTTTCCCACTCTCTTTGTTGGGCTTATGTTCATTCACACTTTTTGTTTATTTTGAGGCTTTGCATGTAGCTGTTTTGACTTTATTGTCTTCTTCTGAGTTTGTATCTTAATCTTCCCTATCACCATATTAGATTTTCAGGTCAGGTTCTTTTGTTGTTGTTGCTCATTTTTACAGCTGATTTCCTGGTTTAGAACTTTATGTTAGTGTTAGGCTCTGTTCCTGGTATGGGGGGAGGGGAGAACTAAGCTGTAGGGCTGTGTCAAGCTTCAGGGTTTTTCACAATGCTGTTTTCAGGGCTAGATCTGGGGGTTGGGAAGTTTTCAGTGCTTCCAAGATGATGTGATCTGGTGTGGTAACTGCTCACTTTTCTGTGCCCTAGTCCTTGCCCAGGAAGGCATCCTGATCCCTTGGGCCTGACATTCATACTGCTCCTCAGTAAGGCCCTTCTTCCCTTGGGACCAGAAACTATATCATTCCTCAAAGTCTCCAATCCTTTGGGGCCAGAAGTAATACTGCACCTCAGAGCTTTAGCTCCTTCTTGACCAAAAGTGCTCCTCTCTGCCCTTCAACTATGACCCAGAAATGAGTATAGGTAATGGAGTTGCCAAACAGCTGCCCCTCAGAGCTTCAGCTCCCTCTTGACTGAAAGTGCTCTGCCCTGCCCTTGAACTATGACCCAGAAGTGGATATACACAATAAAATTGCCAAATGGTGTCTTGTTCTTGCCAGATCCCCTTGCTGTTTTTGACTCAAGATCTCTGAAAGCTGCTGTTGCTTCTGTCTCCATCACCCAGTCCTGCCATTAGGGTTTTATTCATGTAGACTCTGGATCAGCTTCCTTCCCCATGTCGCAGGTCTCACTTTCTAACCTCCTACGTTGTCTTGAGCTGGAAGAATGTCTCCCTCTGAACTTTTGTTGGCTCTGCCACTCCACAATTCAGTCTGAGGCATTATTTTAAAGTCGTTGGGAGAAGAAGGTTAGAATAGCCTGGAGTTGAACGCTTTCTCATCTCCACCATCTTGGCTTTGCCCCCAAAGTCCAGGGTTTAAATAAGTGAATAGATTCTTAATGGTCTACTAGTAATAACACATTTAATACTTTATAATTTACAAGTCAATTTTCTCATAACTACCTTGTGGGGTCCACAGTGACAATACTGTTGCACTCATTTTACAGTGATGAGGAAACTGAGATAACAGACCTTAAATGATCATGTCAAAATGATAAAGCTAGTTAGTGGCAGAACCAGAAAGCACTCAAAGCCTAGTCCTAGTCCTAGTCCAGGGTTCTCTCCACTATACTTTATTGGTTCCTTTTATAATTCTATGTAGTTTATTTTACGCACTGAAAAACATTATCCTGAGAAGGGATCCACAGGTTTTAGCAGTCTGCCAAAGGGGTACATGACAAGAAGAAGGTTGAGTTCTTTTTTTAAAGGGAGGAAACCCCCCAAAAAGAAAGTCTTGTGGCTTAATTGGAGACACCCAGGAGAGCAGGAGATATAAAAAGGCATAGTAGGGCAGCCCAATGACAGCCCCTTACACTGGGGTTTGGAATGAAAAAGGCAAGGAAGGGACACAAATAAAAGTCTTGCCAAACAGACTTAGGCATTCTGTTTTCTAGGCCATGTGAAAGTTCACAATGGTTTCATAAAAACTCACAGGTAGCTGCTTTTAGGATTTGGCATATGGTTATTTCGAGCTTCCCCTGGGACTCCTAGGTACATGGTTAGGACAATGCAGGAAGTTCGGGGGTCAGGTCATCTCCAGAATCAGGGCAGCTCACATATTCTACAGGAATTAGTGAAGTCCTGCTCAGGTGGGTCTGACTGGTTTTCTATCCCTCAGGCCAGCAGCAAGGTGATACCACTCATTTATGAAATGGAAGTTTCTAGTCTCGAAGAAAAGATTCTAGATCTAGAGCAACAGGGAAGGTATTAGGCAAAAAGTAGAGGGCACCAGGCCATAGACTACTTTTTGGATTAAGAAGGACTAAGTCTAAATAGAGGTTATTCTGAACTACAACACATGCCTTGTGTTACAATCTTAACTCGTGGAAAATGAATAATGGCATCTCATTACAATATTATTCAGTAAAGCCTGGAATATTGCATAACACAGTCAAACTTGGATTTATGCACGGTGGAGGTATCCAAAGGCACTCACCTATCATAGGACGAACCCTGGAATGGCATATTAAGGTCATCCCATCATAGCGCTAGAACTGTGAGAAACTTTAAAGGTCCCTTAGTCCAAGTTCCTCCATTTTACAAATGAGGGAACAGGAGTATAGAAACTATGGGATGTGTCCATGGTAACACAGACCTTGAAATTCTCTGCTTGGCTGAAAGCATTAAAATGGCACCATGTTGATTTAGTTTTACCTACAATCCTGAGTTGAAATTTACTTGTGGATTCTCCCATTTAGAGGGATGCTTTCATTGATCTAATTTCCCAAATCTTGTAATAGTTCATTAACAAAGTGGTGACTCTCTAGTGATAGGCACAATGAGATATTTTGTGAACATCACTTTAAGATATAAAGTGAATTTCCCTAGTGGCCTTCATTGATGAGCCCTATATCTAAGCTCTTTTCAATCACCTTTGAATATATTTAATGTATTGTATATAAAGTCTTGCAAAGTAAGAGGCTTAGGCTAATCTTTTTATTTAGGCAACATCAAATATCTAGGTATCAGCACCATTCATTACGTTCTTTTAGCAGAAGAAATACCTGCTTTTCGCATGCTGAGTCACATTCTTAGCTTGCTGTTAAAGAAGATGGGTCTGAAAAGGATCATTTAAGTAGGTTCAACAAGGGATAAATATTCCCAGTTAAAACTTTTGTAATTTTTACTCAAGTATCACATTTTAAACTATTGATTAGGTTATATAAGTTAGCACTGAAGTATGTACATTGGATCAGCTGAAGTATGACCTACTGAAAAGATGTTATAATTGAGTTAGGGAATATTATCCTTGGGAATTCTAGACCTGCAAAAGTGTTACTTTTTGAAGTGTAAGGATAGGAAAACTTACAAGTTATTGTTTCCTATTATTATATTTCAACATTATTAGCCCCCAAAAAAGGGCAACGCTTCTAAATTTGGATTGTTTCACTGTTATTTTGACTTGAGTCTATAACTTTGGTTGATTTCCTTTCATGTCCCAGAAAGTTATTGAAAACCAAGATGGCTTTTCATTAAAATATAAATTTCAGTTCTGTAAGTAGTGTGTTTTTTTCAAACCGTAGTTTAAATGACAATCCTAAAATAACAGTAAATAGGTACAACTTTTCACATGAAGAATTCAGTAAGAGAATGAATAACACTTTATATATTACCCTGTAATATTGTAAACTCCCAATTAATCAGAATGTAATAATAATGATGATAATGACGATGATGATACCTAACATTTATGTAGCTCTTAGTATTTGCCAGGCAATGTGCCAAGCACTTTATAATTATTACCTCATTTGATCATTACTGACATTGGTAATGCTATTAGATTATAGATACATGCTATTGGGGCGGCTAGGTGGCGCAGTGAATAGAGCACTGGCCCTGGAGTCAGGAGTACCTGAGTTCAAATCCGGTCTCAGACACTTAACACAAAAAACTAGCCGTGTGACCTTGGGCAAGTCGCTTAACCCCAACCTGCCCTCCAAAAAGAAAAAAAAAAAAGATATATGCTATTATCATCCTCATTGCATAGATGAGGAAACTGAGGCAAACAGGGGTTAAGTGACTTTCCCAAGGTCACATAGCTTGTAGGTGTCTGATACTGGATTTGAACCCAGGTCCCCTGACTTCCTGACTGGCCATTTATTCACTATACTATGTATCTGCCTCTAACTAACCTAACTCACTATGAAGTTTGAGTAATTTTATCTACTTTGCTTTAATGAGAAATGGACAATGATAACTAATGAAGGTGATAAAAGCAATCTTTATTTTGCTGTGATGCTTTCCTATAAATTCAGTTCAATTTAACTCAATAAGCCTTTATTAATTCCTCAGTATGTGCAAAGTGGAGTGCTAGGTATTTGGGGTAGAAAGACAAATCTCCTGCTTCAAAGGTTATCCTGTACCTTATAGCACAGGGAAAAAAAACTATGGTAAATACAAGATAATCTAGACAAAGGAGGGTGAGAACACTAGCAACTAATCAGAACATAAGGCTTTTCATAGTGAGCAGCATATGAGTTAATAATTCTACAAAGCAGAAGGGAGCAAGCTGTATTATGAAGAAGATCACTCTAAAGTAAAGGCTGTTTCTGCATCAGAAGAATATTGTAGTTTGGGATTATGTTCCTGACCAAGGATTCAGCAGCAGATAAATCATGGATACCACCAGGTCAAAAAAGAAAGAAAAAAGCAAAGAATATAAAGTAATGAAAATATGTTCCTTATCCCACAAAATGGGCATAAACATATTGTGCACATAGATTATTCCAGGGAATTCTAGCTAGTCAGCCAGTGAATCACCCAAGGTCCTCCTCCTCCTCCATTGTAACCACAAGGTCAGCCAAGAGGTCATTCTGATCCAGTCTTGGCTGCTCTGCCAAAAGTCCTGCGAGAGGCCTGATTCAAGTGTGCTGGGTCAGGCTTGGGATTAAAACAAGAGATATAAAGCACTTGTAGACCACGTAACATTTTACCAAAGGAAATTAACAACACCATGAGAGAACCAAAGCACTAGCTCAGGCTGACGGAGCTACCCTTTCCTCTACATCTTCTTAGAAAGACATGGAGACTTGCATAGTAGCAGAGTCCATCAAGTCTTAGGAGGGTTGACTACATCATCATCATCTTCATCATCATCGTCATCATCATCAACACCAACATCTGTATAGCACTTACTATATACCAGGGACTGTGCTAAGCACTTTACAATGATCAATTTGATCCTTATAAGAACCTTGGGAGGTAAATGCTATTCTTATCCCATTTTACAGATGAGGAAGCTGAGGCAGAGAGGTTAAATGATTTGCCATCTAGTAAGTGTCTGAGGTTGGTTTTGAACTTGGTTTTTCCTGACCCCCGTCTCTATGCACTGCACCACCTAGCTGGGCTTTTTATGCCTTAGTCAATTAGGAAACTACATCAGTGGAGCCTTAGCTCTCTAGACCATGAAGTCTTGATTACGGTTTCATTGATTTTTAAGGGGAAAACTACCCTAGGCTATGTGACACGGCCTTCTCAGTCCCTTCTTAGAGGAGGAAGTGCTCATGCCAACCAGTAAATAACATATTTTTTAAAATCAGCTTTCAAGATGATTGTATTAGTAAAGCCTCAACTCAATATTCTGTGCTTTTTATCCTCCAGAATTATCAATAAAAACTACTAATTATGATGACCAAGGCATATTAAAAGACCCTGAAGTATCTTCTGAACATCAAAGAACAATTAAATTCCCATTCTATTAATAGTATAACTGCAAAGTATATTTGAATAAATCCTAATTCTTTTGACATTTGGCAATCTGTGTATGGTGTAACTAGTTACTCTAGTAGGGCACCAGAAGTCTATTAATTTGTATATTCTGGCCATTCTGAAGAAATGGGACTTTATTTTTCAAAATAAATCTTACATAGTTGAAACATTTATAAATGATAATACTAGCAAAAAAAAAAAAGTCTGCTAATACACAGCTAGGTAGAACGGTGGATAGAACACCTGGGCCTGGAGTTGGGAAGACTCATCTTCCTGAGTTCAAATCCAGCCTCAGACACTTCCTAGCTGTGTGACCCTGGGTAATTCAGCTAACCCTCTTTGTCTTAGTTTCTGCATCTGTAAAATGAGCTGGAGAAGGAAGTGACAAACTAATCTAGTAGCTTTAACAAGAAAACCTCAAATGGGGTCACGGAGAGTCAAACACAACTCAAAAAAAGACTGAAATATTTTTATTTTAAAATGAGGGCTGCAAGCCAACAAGTTCTTAATTTCCTACTCAACAAAAGTACAGTTATGTGTTGAAATATTTTTCTTTTAGCATTAGTTTAGGATATATTATTATGCTAGATTTCTGAGACCGACAAAAAAAGGGGGAGAAGGGCATACGATTAGGCTAATTTTCTAGTTATGAATTACATAAATGCAACTGAGGCATTTGAGCATTGTATCATCTGTGATGTCCAACAGAGCAATTGGGAATGAATTACAGAAATTATTTATCAAGAATTCACAAATTGCTAGTAATGTAGTATATTGTCCCTGGCATTGAGTATACCAAATGGGAATGAATAATGCCCAAATTATGCTTCCACTAGGGGCCCACAAAGAAAAAGCCTGAAATTCAAATGAATAAAACATAAAAGTATTTCAATGATGGCTGGGTTATGAGAGATTTGTCTGCTTCTTCAACTTGAAGATAGAAGATGGAGACAATAGCAAATAAGTCCTTTGTGTCAGTATGAGTCTATGTCAACCACTTAAGCTTTCAGCATTTATCAAGTCTGAGTATCTCCTATAAGAAAGTAAATAGAACTGTACAACCTAGAAGAAAAAAAAAAGGGGGGGGGAAGGAAAAGAAATGACCAAAATTCAGAGTACATTGACTTTGTTTTTAAGTTTAAAAGAGGCAATTAATCCATTTCTGAACTGTCCCTCAGTCTAACTCCTCCAAGTCCATTTATTTGGCTCCATCTAACATAGACTAATCATTCTCATGGGATATCATTACTGCTTCTTGGACGCCAGTTCTGACCAAAGGCCAAAATCTGAATGGGCTCTGGAGGCCAGTCTTCTTTCTTCTTGGTATATTAAAGAGGACGCTAATCAACAATGCAATGTGGGGAAAGCTTTCACTCCCAGTTATTTAGACTGTTAGTAACCTTGTGTTTTAACAAGAGTTTGTCTTCTTGCACAATTGGAACAGAAGAAAGAAAGCAACAGAATCAATGAATTTACAGAAGAGCTGAAAGGATGGATAAATAGAGTGAAGTTAAGGTCTTGAATCCAAGGAACCCTGCCAGAATTCTGTGTGGATAGAAGGATGAGTTTCTCTTCTACAAATACAAATATTGACTCCCAACTAGAAGAACAGGAAAAGAAGGAAGTTGGCAAAATTTATACATTTATAATATATTATATTAACTACTCACTTTAAAAGTTCTCAAAAGTAACTATAATTATGCCCGAGGCAAATTAAAAAGGGGAAAGAGTGACTGAAAACTTGGAGGGAGGAAGGAGGCAGCAATGCAGGGAGTTGTAGGGCAGGTCTGGAAATGCAGGGCATAGAGTTCCTGGGAGAGGCAAATGCTGATGGCCACACTACCACATAGTGTGTGGGCAGATTAAGTATGAAAGCCTCCCTTTTATTATGTCTCCAATAGAGCTTTATCTAACTTCTGCTTTGATTTACCTGCTTTAGTGGGAAGACTATGAAAATTAAACTTAAATCACCTGAATTTGAATCCATTGGAAAATATAATCTCTCTCTCTCTCTCTCTCTCTCTCTCTCTCTCTCTCCCCCCCTTCTCTCTCTCTCTCTACCTCCCCCTCCCTCCTCCCTCTCTCCCTCCCTCCCTCTCAGTTTCCTGTGAAATGAGGGGAAATCAGCATAAAGGTCCCTCAAAATCCCATAAAACTTCTTCATTTTTTAACAGTCTCAATTGTTGGACAGTTCTTTCTCATACAAGTCAACACCTGCCTCCTTATAATATCAAACCAGGTGTCCTACTCCTTTGCTATGGAGCACATAAATCTACTGCCTTTGTTATAAAATATGTTGAAGTCAGCTATCATTTTCTCCCTTTTCAAGATTAAACATCAGTTATTACTCAATCCTTGTATGACATAGTTTCCAGACCCTTCCCAATCCTGGGTAATTACTTCCAGATGTGCAATATCTCTCTTAAATTGTGGCCTTCAGAGCTAAACATATTATGAAATTCAATTCAATTAACATTTATTAAATGATTGCTATGTGCAAGGCATGATGGTCTTCAGATGTGGATACTACATTTCTAGAATCAGTCAGTCAGTATTTATTCTGCGCCTACTAGGTGTCAGGCACTGTGTGAAGTATGGGTATACAAAGAAAAGCAAAAGATTGCTCTGACCCTTGAGGAACTCATAATCCAATGGGGAAGACAATGAACAAAAATGAAAAATATATACAAATAAGGTATATACGGTATAAAATAGGAAATAATTAAGAGGGAAGTACTAGAATTAAGAGGGTTTGGGAAAGGCTTCCTGTAGAAGTTCAGACATGAAGGAAGGTAGGGAAATCTTCTGTGTTAAAACAAAAACCAAGTAGCTACAATACACTGTTGACTTACATTAAGCTCTGGGCAACTAAGGTCTTATTCATACGAACAGCTCCCGAGGCAGTTCTCCCTTACTTTTTTATTTATTATTTATTCACCTGATTTTCTGGACATCTGATTATCTAACTGAAACAAAGCTTTGTGCATAGGTCTATATCTCAAAGAGATCAAAGAAAAAGGGAAAGGACCGATATGTGCAAAAATATTTATAGCAGCTCTTTTCTGTGGTGATAAAGAATTGGAAATTGAAAGGATGCTCATGAGTTGAAGTATGGCCAAATAAGTTGTGGTACATGATCGTGATGTAATACTATTGTGCTACAAGAAAGGATAAGGGAGATGAATTCAGAAAAACATGGGAAGACTTATATGAACTGATGCAATGTGAAGTGAGAGCACAGTATTTAAAGCAATAGTCTAACAAGGATCAACTGTGAGAGACTTAGCTACTCTAATCAATCCAATGATCTACAACAAGTCTAGAGGACTCCTGCTGAAAAATGCTATCCATCTCCAGAGAGAGAACTGATGAAGAATTTTTTGGTCTTTTTTTCTTGTAACATGGTTAAAATGGAAATATGCTTTGCATGATTTCACATGTTTAATCATATCATACTGCTTGCCTTTTGTGGATGTGACCAGAGGGAGGGAGAGAATTCAGAACTCAGAAATAAAAAGTTAATGTAAAAAAAATTAATGAATCCAAAAAAATAATAAAGAAATAAAGCACTGAAAAGACCTTTGGAAAGTGACAACCCAATGCTTTTTCTGCCTAATGTTCTTTTCTCATTCATTGAAAATTAGGACATTTGCTAATGTCCAGAAACAGCATGGTTTTGTAGAAGTCCAGAAATGTAAGTTAGGAGCTATGTATTTGAATTCCAGCCCTGATCTTTACAAACTGTGTGAGAATGGGTGAACCATGCTCTCTGAGAATCAGTTTCTTCATCTGTAAAACGGAGACAATATTTGCATTATGGTCTTCATGGGGTTAATATACATTATGTTGCATAAATCTTAAAATGAAGGTGAATTTTCATTATTATTGATATTTATTTTATTCTTCTGTCATCTTTTTCACTATGCATGATTTATTAAAGCTGACCACCAGTGGCTGTGAGATGACTTTGAAAAATTTTCTGGTACAGAGTGGGATGCAATAGATCTAGGCCTGAAGACTTATTCTAGATGTTTTCTTCCTATCTCCTTACCTATCTTGGATTCTGATTCCTTCATCACATGCTTTATTTTAACTTTCAGGTTTGAAACCATTTTTTTTAACTGAAGAAGAGAGATTTATTCATTCATTTAAAAAAGCAAGACATTTATTAGGTGAGATAAGCAGTTGTGTTCTCTGTGATCTGTTATCAGTCCACAAAATTTATTGAGACCTAACTATGTACTAGGCATTAGAGATACACACAAATGGGAGACAGACCCAACTCTTAAGGAGATAATGTCATTCTGAAAGTGTGGCACTCAGAAAGGGAAGCATACAGACTGTTTCCCCTAAGCAGTAGGTCTAACTATTCCTTTTTTGTTGTTGTTGTTTTTTGCTTTAACAGAGCTTAAAAAGCTGTTTTTGTTGTCTTGGGCATTTTTGTAAGCCTTGGTTCACTCTAGGCTTTAGCCTTCCTGACTGCATTTTTATGGTCATCTGCTATTCTTTTTTATGTATCATTAATTATAGTTCTGTTCTTCTCCCTTTTGTAAATGTCCTTCTAAAATCCAAGCTTGTGAACATGTTTTTAAACTTTCAACAAATAAAAGAAATTGCAGGGGATAAGGTCAATGGATTTGATTACATAAGAGTAAAAAAAAAAAGTCTGAACAACAAAAATGATACAATCATGAAAAAAATATTAGTTTGGGGAAAGTTTCTGTAGCAAATATAAGAGATAAAAATAAATCATATAAAATTGATAAGGGACTGATACAAATATCTAAAGGTAACATCCAGTCACACACTGGATAATGGTAACTTTAAAAAGCAAATAATCACTTGAGATAGTTGTTGACCTTATCAGAGAAATCAGAGAAAAATAAAATTTAAAAGATATTATTTCATACACATAAAACAAGCAAAAATAACTAAAAGTGAGAATGTAAGTGCTGATATGATGTTTAAAAAAGGCAATTCATACATTATTGGTAAATTGAAAATATAGGGGCTGCTAGGTGGCACAGTGAATAGAGCATTGGCCTTGGGGTCAAGAGGACCTGAGTTCAAATTTGGCCTCAGACACTTAACACTTACTAGCCCTATGACCTTGGTCAAGTCACTTAATCCCAATTGCCCTGCCCTACCTCTAAAGAAGAAAAAGGAAGAAAAATATGTACTAAAAGTGTCATAATATGGGAAGTCTTTTAAAAATACATATATAACAGAATTATGTATCATTTATCATATTTTTATCAAATGACTAAAAGCAACCTAAATATTTAACAGTTGGTGAATGGCAGAATAAGTTATGGTGTATCAGTGTAGACATTATGACCCGTAGGAACCTGGGCAAATCACTTAACTATTGAATCTATTAATCTTTTCCCCTAACTCCACTAGTGACTCTGGACTTTTCTACCCCCTCACTAGCAGCCTTCTCACCCTGGAAACGCTGCTTCTTCTACAATGCCCCTCCACTGATTGGTGAGTCCAGGACCACCATTTCATGAAGTGCTCAAGTCATCCACGATCATTTCTCACCAGGCTCCACTTCTGATTCCTCATAATTTTCTATTTGCCTCCTCCCTCCCCAATTTTGCTGTCTTTGATTTTTCTGACCTTATCTTTTTCTGCTCAAAAAACTGTCTGCTCTAGCCATGTTCTTTATTCTTTCTCGTGGCCTCTCTCTTCTGTCCCATCCATTCTCCAGAAGTCTCCATTTGGAAGCATCTATATTTGGAACATTCCAGGTTAGAAACATTTAGCTTTCTAGCTCCCAGCATGTGACCTCAGGGGTAGAAAAACCAATATGAAACCCTCCTGAGAGGAATGCTTCCCATACTTATATAATCCCTGAATAGCTCTGTTCCTACAGTTGCCATGACTCCAAATTGCCTGAGTGACCATAACCATTAAACTTAAGCAGCTGCCATGAAATACAAACTAAGCAGTCTGCCTTCAAGTGTGGACCCAGGACTTTGAGCAGCATGGTGAATAGTGGGTAGAGGAATGTAGGTCAAAAAACCCCGAGTTCAAATATCCTGGACAAACTGTGTAACCCATGACAAGTTCCTTAACTGTTCTGTGCCTCAGTTCCCCCATCAATAAAATAAGAGGAATGTATTTGATGACTTCCCTTCTCTCTATGATCCTGTGAATCATAGATTGCCATAGACTCCCTCTTCCTGCCATGGCCTGGAGACCTGAGTATCCAAGGCTCCCTGGTGACTCCCTGGTAGTATTCCTTTATGCCTCTTCCAATTTGTTTTGGAGGCATCCTGGCCCAACGTTAGTCTAATTTTGAAGTGTGGGGCCTGGCCCTACTTAGCATGACTTACTTTATTGGGCTGTTCCGTTAACCTTCTTTTGTTATCTTGTCTCCCATTTTCTTTGGCTTCTTTAGGCAAAGTCACCATAGGTCCTTTTGGGCCTTCCCATGCACACACCAAATAAAAGGGCTTACTCTGCTTCATACTGTCATTTAATTGTTCTTCAAAGCCCCTTTTATTCACAGCAGTGGAGTCTCACGGATAATTTTATGAAAATAAAACTATATATACTGAGATGAATGAATAAACCAAATGGAGAAGTACTCTGAGGAATTAATAAGCTATTTGAGATGTATTATATGCAGAAATTACCTGAAAAATATTATTGCTTATAAACATAAATTTGACTGTTATTATTTTTAAAAGTGCCTAATAAATTAATTTTAAAAATAAAAGATAAAATAAATTTGTGTTTATGAAAGTGTTACATACACTGGTTTCTTTAAAAGCTACTGTCTTTTCTCATTCAGCAAGACTGACCAAATTTTGTTTTTGGAGGCAGATGGATGATACAATAGATAGGGCTGGGCCTAAAGTCAGGAAGATCAAAATTCAAATCTAGCCTCAGATACTTTGAAGCTATGTGACCCTGAGCAAGTCTCTTAACCTCTGTGTACTTCAGTTTCTTCAACCATAAAATGGGGATGATGATAGCACTCATGTCCCAGGGTTGTTCCAAGCCTCAAATGTGAGAATATTTATAAAGAGCTATGCACAATGACTGGCACATAGCAGGTGCTTAACAAAAGCTTGTTTCCTCCTTTTCCATTCTCTTGAGTCATCCTTTATACCCCCACATCATTTCTGAATGTCTTGAAATCTGCTTTCTTAATATCTGACAGCAGTCACCTTAGATGCCATGAAACCCAAGATGATGTATATGGTCATTTGTCCTCGTGTATCATGGACTCTAAAATGGCAGAGTCACTTGTCTTAAATTTCTTATGCCTTTTACTTCACCAACTAGTTTGCCTTTTTTTTGGTCAGAATTAGGTTCAGAATAGCAGCTTCCTTTGCCACTCCAGTCAGAAGGACAAGTCAAGAATTTGCCAGATGCTCTGCTTTTGGCAAAACAGGGCCTGGATAGCAGGTGTCCAGAAAGTTTCTTACTGCAGTGGTACTTTTCCTCTGTGCTAGTTGCATGATGCATGTTTATCAGGAGAGCATCATCCTCCATTTGGAAGCTTGTGGGATACTCCTACATTTATATTACTTTTATTTAATTCCCTCCATTGATCTTTATTCAAATGCTTTGTACTCTATTATCACTTTCAAGTTGGTGAATGTGCACTCGGGTAGAATGCAGTGCTATTTTTCTGCTCCGTCTACTAGATGTTTCACATAGCATCTCCTTCCCTGGGCATAGTCCAGACTAAGGCCATGCTGGCAAGTTTTGGTGATACCTATGAGATTATCTTTGCCATCCTGTATTCAAATGCCAACTCTATTTTGTTTCTTACTTATTAATCTTGAGTACTGGCATAAAGACATCTGAAGCCACAAAGTGACATTCCCAATCATCTTTCCAGTTTTTTTTTCCCCTCACCTCTTCACTGTTATCCTTCTTTCTATGTCATATTTGATCGCTTTTTCTCGTATCAGGTTTTATTGTTTCATAAGGCTACTTTTCCAAATCCCTCTTTGTGGTCAGTTTAAAGGTTACTTAAGCAGACCAGAAAATCTCTGAGTAGAAATAGTCTTCTCGGTCCCTATGAAGTACCCCCTCATCCACTGATTTGTTATATTAAGCCATCTCCTAGAACAGTAGTTTCCACAATGGAGATTACGGCATGTACTCAAGGAGTTTGTGATCAAATAACTGGAGGATGTAGGATCTACCATATTACACTATCTCCAAGATAATCTATCATGGTATCTGTTTTCAACACAGCCATATCTATCCTTATCTCCCAGCACTGCCCAACTATTGTCCTTTCCACTCTTTAAGAAGAAAAATATTTTTGGGTATCCAATGAGAAACAATTATATAAGCCTGTCATTTGCATTTACCAATGGTTCACAATATCCTAGAGAAGAAAGAGTTTACAAGGGATGGATATGTGTGTGTGTGTGTTTGTACACACTCCCCTAATGTGTAGGTGTATATAGGTGTGTATATACATATATGTATATATACACACACATATACATACATATTCCTCTGCAATAAGCATAGGGGTTGGGTTAACAATGAAGTAGGGTTGGTTCGATGTGCAAAAGCTAAATAAGATTATTACTTAAATGTAAAATGTTATTGCAGACTGCATGGTCAGTGAAGGACGAATGGGCTCACTTAATATTCTGTAAACAACCAATTGGCAATCAACAAGCAATTATTAACTACTATTTACATAGTATGTTTCACTTTTTTTTGTATTTAATATTTCTTCATTTATTTGTGATTTTTTTTGCCCTAATGCATGGTCAGTTTTTGTAAAAGTGGTATACAACATAGAAAAACAAGTATACTTCCTTCTATACCCATTCCATTATCTTCAGAGGTCTACCATATCTAATTTTTCTAAAATTTTATTCTGGACTTTACCATTTTTTCTTTATTTTTTGGTTAAATTTATCTAGGTCTGAGAGGGATAAATGCAGATGCTTTGGTATATAGTTCTATTGCCTATTTCTCCACGTCTGTTTCTCATTTAAGTTTTCCTATCAGCAAAATGTAGTTTCCTTGTTTATCTCTTTTAACTAAGTAATTTTTTGCTTAGATTTTTCTGAGATCATGATTATACCACTACCCTTTTTTTTTTTAATTCAGCTGAAGCTTTATAGATTTTGCTCCAGTCCTTTGTTTTAACTCTGGAGATACCTTTCCTTTTCAAACATATTTTTTTTTAAATTTATTTTCTTGGTTACATCATTCATTTCCACAAGGTTTTGAGTTACAAATTTTCTCCCCTTTTTGTCCCTACCCTCCAGCCCAGAACATTGATCCCCCTGTAAGACCCCTCCCACAATCTGTTCCCTTTTATGCCCTCCTCCAACACCTCTCTAGCTTTCTAGCAGGGCAGGGAGCTCCTCCCTGCCCCTGTCCCTGTATGTATTATTTCCCAGTTGCATTTAATTGTATAGCTTTAAATACTAGATTCTTGCAATTCCTCCCCTGTCACCCACTCCCACTGG
>CM053593.1:144951260-144983618 GCA_028646575.1 Pseudocheirus occidentalis
CCTGCAGCTACAGCCACCTCCCGCTGCCTCCTTGCCCTGGGAGCAGTTTGGCCAGACCTGCTCTTCTCCTCCCCAGTTAGCAAAATCCACTGACCTTTCTCTTAGCCTTTTTGTCTTCTGGCCTGATAGATGTGGTAATTGTGCCTCCAGTGCAGCCAATCAGCTCTCCTATAGTCGCGGCTCCCCGCCTGATGTCCCAGGGCCTGAGCCGGCTGGGTTTCAGCCCCGGCTCCCAGACTGCTGCAAAGAGCCCCACCTGCTGTGCTGCCTGTAGTAACAGATGTGCTTTCTGTCTTGTGGAGAGTTTTGGAGCTTGAAAATCTGTTTTATAGTCCCATTTTATGAGTTTTTTAGCGTGTTTGTGTGGGAGCTGTGGTGCTTTGCTGCTTCTACGCCGCCATCTTGGCCCCGCCCCCTATGTTTCACTTTTAAAGTGCCTTTAAGGGGGGCAATGAGCTTCCTAAGTGATAGGTGTTAATAAATGACAATATTTATTAAAAAATGAAGTCCATATTTATTTGGTCCAGAGCTAAAACTAGAACTCTGACTACTGCTGTTCTCTATAGCCTTTTAAACTGTGAACTCCTGTAGGATGGCTTCATGAAACGGCATCTGGCCAGGACAACAGGGCTAAAATGCACGTATTCACAATGGGCCTAGGGTCACGATGCTTGGACAGCACATCATGAAGCAAACAATAATCCTGCTTTGCATTTGCCTAGAAGCACTCTTTGCATTACCTCAGAAGAGTTCATCTATGCTATGTTAATTCTTCCATATGTTCTTTGGAGGAAGGGAGGTGGTTGTGATTATTGGCTCCAATTATGGGATACAAATCATGGCATAAAATCTTTTGCTTCATGTCACTCAGCTAGTTCAAGAGAGAACTGGATGAAAACCAAGGTGTATTTGCTCTCTAGTCCACAGGAAATGCCCACTATTAATTCATTTTGACTATGTCCATGTTGTCTATGGCATAGGCTAACATCTGGCAGTATCTTAGATATGTTACAACTAATTAATGAGCACAAATATTCATGAATGGCTAAAATGTACACTTTGTGATTTTTTGGTATGAATTTCTGTCTTTAAAACATCAGTTCCTAATTAAGTTGTGAATTTTGCTGGATTTGATCAGGCATTTTCTCAGAATGTTACTGGATTTTTGTTATTTATCAAAAATGAGCTTTCTCTTGCTCAGGGAGGTAATAGCAGAGGACAAAGTCAAACCGTCTAATCAAAATTCAGCTTCCCAAACTGGTTGTCATGAGAATAAAATAAGATACATGGGGAGAGTGTTCTAAAAGTAGAAAGAAAAAATAATTCAATATGAATGCAAAGTATCATATTATTGCAGTTTTTGTTGTGGTGGCTTTGTTGCTTGTCCAAGTTCTTCCAATAACTAGCTGTGTGTCCTTGGGGAAGTTATTTAACTTTTCTGGGTTCCTCTTTCATCAAAGGTAAAATAAAGTTGGATTAAATGATTTCAAAGGTCTCTTCCAACTTTCCAACTCCATGACACTCCAGATTTGAAATCTTTATAAAGCCCCCCTACTTCATCTTTATACGGAGACTTCTAATTGGCCTTTCTACCTTCAAATTTGATTCAATTCGGCAAACATTTATGAAGTCTTTACTAAGTCCAAGGCACTGTGCTATGTCAGATAGTCAACGTGTATTTATTAAGCAGTCGGGCACTGTCCTTAACAGTGGGAATACAAAGAAAGGCAAAAGTTCCTTCTCTCAAATTCTAATGAGAGAGATAACACGCAAATGACTATGTACAAGAAAGATACAGACAGAGGAAATTGGAAATAATTCACAGAGGGACAGCATCGGAATAAAGGGAGATGAGGAAAAGCTTCTAACAGAAGGTGGGTTTTAGCTGGGACTTGAAGGAAGCCAGGAGACGGAGGAATAGAAAGATAGTTAAACGCCATACCTATTGGGAATACAAGATATAAACTGATAAATACAAGGTAATTTGGAGGAAAAGAGCACTAACTATGAGGATAAGGAAAAGTTTCTTGGAGGGAATGAGGCCTAAGCTGAGAGACTTGCAGGAAATGAAAACTGTAGTCCAGAACCCCTGGCTGTTTACAAAAACAAAGTTCAGTCTTGGATGGCTTTCCAAATATCACTCCTTGGCTTGTGCAATGGCTGAGGGTTTCCCGTGGAAACACAAGAATTTGGTTTGTTTTAAACCTATCTAGGATCTTTCATAAGAAGATTAGAATACCATTTGTACCTAGCCCTCTCTAGAAAAATTAAAGAGACCATGGCTCTTATCTAAGTACTGTGGCTAACCCGACATATTAAATACAGGACAGGTTTTAATTTATCCAAGAGAAATCACAAAATATAAAGAACTCACACTGGAGGCTACAAACAGTCAAGGAAACCTTCCTTCCATTTCAGGTAAGTCCTCTTTCCCTTCCATCCCATTCAAACCTCCAGACTTATAGTGCTACCGTAAAGTTGAGTGAGGCTCCTCACAAAGGGAAAAGGACTGGAGGTCTCAGGATATTAGACTCCTGCTAACTCACAGTACTAAGGGAGGGCAAAGTTATAGTTTGTACCTGGATACTACGGCCTTGTTACTGCCTCACTATGGCTTCTGCTTGGTCTTGGAACTCCTCCACTTGCTGGTGTCCAAAAATTCCATCTCTTTTCTCCAAAATACTTAGCCCAGGGATTCTGGGCTTTAAAAATTTTAATTAAATTTAAAAATAACTAAATAATAATTATATTAAAAATTAAAAATAATAAAACATTAATACAAATTAAATTAAATCTAAATTTAATTTAAAATTTAATTTTTTTAAAGAAACATCTCCTTCTTTCTCCAAGACCAGGTCCAGTAACTCCTTAGCTCAGTGGTTTTGCCTTCATTCTTAATAAGGTCTAGGCTATGTGACATAGCATTTCTAGTTTTAATCTCCCTCAAACTATAGTTCTGATGTCAGACCCTTGCTTAAAAACATTTTATGATTCCCCTTTACCTAACAAATCAATCTAGATTTTATCACTTGGTATTTCAAGGTTCTCCATGATTTAGACCCAACCTATCCTTCCATTCTTATCTCTAACAACTCTCTTTCACAAAAATCTATTCTTTGGACAAATGGGATTATCCTGAACACATCCTGGGGTTAATTGCCTCCATATATTTTGCTCATGCTAATCTCTCAATGCAGAAAGTCCCTTTCTCTAGTTTTGTTGCTTAATTTCTACTGTCCTTTAAAGTGTAGTTCAGGTAACTACTAAGTTTTCCCTTACTTCTTCTCAACTAGAAATAATCTCCCCCATCTCCTAATTCTGGCACAGTGGACAGAACCTCCAGACCTGCAGTTAGGAAAAACTAAACTCAAATTCAGCCTTGTACACTTACTACTGTGTGACCCTGGGTAAGTCACTTAACTCTGTTTGCCTCAGTTCTTCATCTGTGAAATGAGCTGGGGCAGGGGCCAGCTAAGTGGCACATTGGACAGAGTGATGGCCCTGGAGTTAGGAGGACGTGAGTTCAAATACTGCCGCAGACACTTGACACTTACCAGCAGTGTCACCCTAAGCAAGTCACTTAACCCTGATTGCCTTGCAAAAAAACAAATAAATGAACTGGAGAAGAAAATTGCAAACCACTCCAGTATCTTTGACCAGAAAACCCCAAATGGGTTCACAAAGAGTAGGATATGACTAAGACTGGCTATCTCTTAATTTTCTTTCCCTGCAAGCACTTCAGAATTCAGACATGTTGTTGATCTCTGCACACTACACTGCGTTTCCCATTTCTGGGTTTTTGTACTGGCTGGCCCCCATTCTTGGCATGCTGTCCTTCCTCACCTCTACCTAGCTTCCTTCATGACTCCACTCTCCTTCTGCTAGAGGCCTTTCCCAGGCCTCCCAGCTGCTAGCTCATTCCCTTCTAAGGTTACTTTCCATTCACACTGTATATGTCAGTATCTAAATTATTTGTAGGCTGCCTCACCCATTAGAATGTAAGCTCCTTGAGGGCAGGGGCTGTTTTTGTCTTTATATCTCAAGTACAAAATCTGGCACACAGGAGGAGTTTAGTAAATGCTCACATACCGACATAGCATTTAGTTCCTCTCTTCCTGTGCTTTTATATTATACCACAGATCGTAATTCACCCCATCATTTTCCACCCAGATACTTTCCTGGACTTCATGATCTCTAGAAACTCATCATTCCATAAGATGAAACCAACTCTTAAACTCTCACTTTTTCAGATCATTTCCCATCTTGGCTACAGGCCTTTATCATGCCCCCAAGCCAGGGGCCTTCTTTCCTTTTCCCTCTTCAACTTCCTGTTATGCGTTACCTTCTCCCATTAGATTGGGAGCCTCTAGAGGGTAAGAACTACTTTTTGCCTTTCTTTGTACGCCCAATGCTTGGCACATAGTAGATATACTTAATAAATATTTTATTGACTTTGGCTCTTTTAATTATTTATAATCTAGCACATTAAAATGCAACTCCACGAAGACCAATATTTTAATATCTTATGTCTCCCACATTGCATTGACCATGGTGCCTGGCACACAGTAGGCAGACTTAATATTTTATTGACTCTGATTCTTACTACTAGTTTTTATGTGTCTAATCTCCTACATTACACTATAATTCCATAAAGACCAATATTTTATTATTCTATGCATCCCCATAGCACTGAACACAGTGCTTTATATGTAGTACACACTCAATAAATATTTATTGATGGAATAAAACTCATTATACTAGGAAAGAACCACATGGCTGTTCTTCCTTCCTTTCATTAAACACTACCATAGTCTGTTGTTGGGGTAGACATTTCCTGTTGATATGGTATGTTCAAGCCATTGTGCTTTCAACATTTTGGCCAATATGTTATAATTTTGGTGGATAAAAAAACTCCCCAAACCTGTGGTCATTGTTATTGATCAGTTTATATAAATTGCAATCAGACTTGCTAGAAAAACAAGCTCTAAATCTTGTCCTCTGAGAGTTACATAAATTGTTCATTATCCCTTTTTCTGGTACAATGATTTTTTCAATGGAAGTTCTCAAGAGGCATATACAATGTGCTGTCATTAACATTTTGATATTACATGGAATGGCTTACAGGTCTGTCTTGAGACGTATTTATAATACCAAATACATATGGCTAAGATGGCAGAATATATATTTTAATGCTGTTGCTTTTAATGAAATGAATTTTCAATATTTCACCACGTTCAGAGGGCAACTATTCCCTTGATTCCAGTAGAATAGATTCAGTGGGTGCAGTAATTAAATTTGGATAAAAGAATTTCAAACCCTTGAGGGGAAATACTTTTTCCTGGCATCATTTACATAATGCTTCTATACTCTGAGGAGAAAAAAAGATACCCTTTAGCTCTGCTATTATTACAAATAGCATCCATCTGTGAAAGACATTGGAGTTTGAAAGCAGCAGCATTCTCCTCTTCTTTTAATGCTTTGCAAAGCATTTCTTGCATTTTCTGTGTTTTTTACATTTAAGACGGTTCTCCCAATCATCTGCTCACCATTTTAGTAATAGGGTACATGAAGGTCTTACTTGATTAAAAACCTAGATATTGTGTTTCTCATGGTCTCTCTGACAACTATATTCCTGTCTTGAAAAAGGGATTAAGTTTTGCTTGGTTGGTCATGCCTCTATACCTTATGGCTGCTGGAAGTGAATGTGATTAAACTATATTCTAGCTGTAACACTTTTCTGGGAATGTTGACATTTTGGAAACATAGACCATGTGGAGGCTTGGGGAGTTATTCACATCAGATATTTAGGTGAGTATCTGTTGAATATTGGAATGTGCAGCACTTTATAGTTGACTCTCCCCTCCTTGTAGACATACTCTCTTCCCCGGGTTTTCATGACACTGCTCTCTCCTGCTTTTCCTTCTATCTTTTTTGGCAGCTCCTCCAACTCCTTTGCAGGATTATCATCCAAGCCCCAAGCCCCATATGTGTGTATTTAATAGGGCTCTATTCTAGGCCCTCATCCTTTTTTCTCTACAAATACAGTCTCTCTGGGCAATCTTACAGACTCTTATGGGTTCAATGAGTACCTTTATGCAGACAGCTTCCAGATCTATCTAGTCAGCTCTGGTTGTTTTCCTTGAACTCTATCTTGCATTACAAGCTGCTCCCAACTAAATATCTAGTAATATCTCAAACATGTTTTCCTAACCCCCAACTTTTCTACTTCTGTTGAGGGCATGTCCATCCTTTCAGTCCCCCAGGTTCATGACCTTGATTCCCTTCTCTCTCCCACATCCAATCATTTGCTAAGTTTTGCTGATGTCTACAGTATATTTCACAAATGAAGTAAACCAATCTGATGATGCTTCATTATGGAATGATGGGGAACCTGGGTTCCTGAAGATTGCACTTTCGTAAGATTATTATATTTGGTAGCTTCTACTACTATGGGAAAGCTTTGGATGTGGGTCTTTTCCTCTCCTCTCCTCTCCATATTCTGTCTCTTGGTAACCTCAACTTCTCCCAGTTGAACTATGTAGGTAACTCCCAGATCTAAAAAACCAAGCCCAGTCCCTTTCTGAGCATTACCAGATGCCTATTAGACATTTCATACTAAATGTCCCAGAGACATCTTATATTCAACCTATCTAAAACTGAACTCATTATCTTTCTGCCCAAACCATCTCCTCTTCCAAACTTCTCTGTTTGTGTCAAAGGTAGTAGCATCTTTCTATTCTCTCAGGTTCACAATTTCAATGACCTTCACATTCTTCCTTGTTTCATATATCTATCCAATCAGTTGCCAAATCTTACTGTTTCTGATATCATAACATCTGTTGCACCTGACCCTTTCTTTCCACTCATATAGCCATCTCATAGCTCTTCTCCTAGAATATTGCCGTAGCCTCTTCGCTGGTCATTCTCCTTCAAGTTTCTCAACATACCAGACCAACCTACTCACTGCTGGCAGAGTAGTTTTTTTTTAAATGTAGATATAGGGGCGGCTAGGTGGTGCAGTGAATAGAGGAGGACCTGAGCTCAAATCTGACTTCAGACATTTAACACTTACTAGCCATGCGACCTTGGGCAAGTCACTTAACCCCCAATTGCCCTGCATTCCCCCCTCTAAAAAGCAAAAAAAAAAAAAAAGCCAAACAAAAAACAAACAATAAAAATGGAGCTATAACCACATGGCTCCCCAGCTCTTTGGAATAAAATGTAAACTCCTCAGTTTATCTTTTAAAGATCGATATAACTTGTCCTCAATCTACTTTTCCAGTGTCACTGAATATTATTACTTCCCCTCCTGTACTCTTCAATCCAGTCAAACTAGCCTCCTCTGTTACACACACACATGCACAAGCACATATGCATACACACACACACACACACAATATCATTCCTCCTCTTCATGCCTTTGCAATGGTAATCCACCTGCTTAGAAGGCACTTCCTCCTATCTTGGATTCCCTCTCTTCCTTTAAGATGAATCTCAAGCACCATTTGCTGCATGAAACCTTTCCTGATTTCCTTACCTCAATTATTTCCCTCTATCCCAAACTACTTTGTATTTAACCACCTTGTATACATCTCTATTTATTCACTTTATATTTATGCTATATGTTATTATATGTGTACAAATTATGTTATTACACGTGTCTACAAATACACATGTGCATTATACATAGTATATACATATAAATAATATTTATGTACAAATGTTTGTGTATATATGTGTACATATACTCATATATGGTTGGGTTTTGTTTTTTTTTTGCTGTCTCTCCCATTGGAACATATTCTAGATTCTCTGGAGTAGAAGTTGTTTCATTTTCTTTTGTATGTGTATTTTCAGTGCCTACCACAATGTCTTCACATAGTAGGTGCTTGGTAAATACTTAGTGATTCAACAAACACATATAAGTCACCTGTCATAGTTACAGGGTCCAGGGATACAAATGCAAGACTTTTTTTCTTCTAGAAATAATCCAAGGATAAACATTATGCATTTTCTTAATGAAAATATTGCTGATACATCTGGCACATAACTAGTTTCAAACCACAAATATTTACAGTAGGATGAGATGATGTTTTCACTAGTTTTTTTCTTTTCTTTGAATGATAAATCCTAGGAACACTTTTACAATGGTTATGATATGACCTCAAATAAATATGTCACTAGAGAACATGCTGGCCTTACGTAAATGAGGGCAATTATTTCTCTTAAGTGGCCTAGGAAGAGGTGCAGGCTAAGCTAGTTCCTGACACTTTATATACCTGCCCCAATACTAACACAAAGAACAGGTAGGTCATTGATAAGCTTCTGATGGGAATTAATATTTGTGGCTCACTTCTTTTTCCTGAACGGGGATTTTCTTGTTAGTAAGTTGAGAGAAAAAGATAAGTGTAGATCAGCAAGCAGCTGGTAGAAGTAGGAAATATCCATGTCCTCAAGGAGTGGAGAAAGGACCAAAGTTTTAGGCCTAAAGTCCCTTATGTTAAAAAGATTTTAGAAGAAAGAATCATCCCACTGAAGAATTTGAAATGTTATAGCATGGAATGTTCCCATTTTCCTCTTTCCTGAACATCTAAGTGACTTGTGATTAGCTCCAGAACACAAAGACATAAGCAATGAATCTAAAGTGTATAATTTTTTGACTAAATCATGCTGGTAATTCCAACTAAATCCAATTGAATGGTTACTTCTTGGCCATTATGGTAAGAGCCAAGTCATCAGATGGTTATTACTAAGCAGAGCTAAAACTGGTTTTGTTTATGATGGGTTTCCAAGAGGGAATATGGTATAGTGTGAAGAGCACTGGACTGGAAATTAGAGAACCCACATCTAATGTCTTGGCCATTCACTAAACCGTGAATCAGAACAAGTCATGCTCCCTCTCTGAGCCTCAGTTTCCTCCTTTGTAAAATAAAGGGTTTGACTAGATTACTTCTAAGGTGCTTTCTGGTTCACTGAAATCTAAACTTATAGGATTGATTCTGTGAGTACGACTTTGCATAAAGAAAAAGAATGAAGGGCATTTGAAGGCATAAAACAAAGAATGTGCTACAAAAACAAAAGGATACGACTTGTGATTTTGTCAGCATCAAAAAATCTGTATTTGGGAACTCACTCCACCAAGACAGTGCAGCTCTTGGTTATTTAGCAGATAAATTTTAAAGTTTCCTGAGTCAGGAGGAGGCCAATGACTTCCAAGCTCACAAAGCTAACAATGTCAAAGGTAGGAATTGACTCTTGACATATGTAGGTACTTGAAAGTCAGGATTATTTTTATTTATTTTTTAATTTAGGGGCTACTTAAGTCCTATGCACAGGCTTAGGTAGGTGCTTACTCGATGGGATATGAAAAACATCATTGTCTACTCAAATATCTCATTTTCTTTATGTATTTCCCTTCTATGGCTCTGTCCTGCTTTTCTCCTGAATGCATATTGCCATTATATATGGAGTCACAGTTTTCAAAGGCACGTATTACCTGGGACAGAAAGAAGTTGGCAGGACTGGGACTGGGAAAAGAAGTTCTAGCTTAGTGCTGTGATGGGTGCCATAGAGGATTGTAAAGGAATATAAGTAAAGTCCTAGCCTTCAAAAAGCTGATACCTTAGGGGGAGAGACAAGGCAAACAATAAAATAAGCTAAAAGTATAACAAGAACAATAGATTATTAGACCCAAGAAGCAATTCTTGGGAGAGGTAGTATCTGATTGTTGTTGTTCATCCTTTGTTTGTGAAGAGGACCAATGACATCACAGGTCATATTTGGACTTTTGTGTGTGAACTGTATTTAAGTGTTGCAGCTTTGTGCAAAGTTGTTAGCCTCACTTTTTTTCAGAGTCATCAAAGTCTGGTGGTAGGACAAAAGTCAAGAAAGATAAGGGATGCAGTGGATGACCTTGGCATGTCTCTCCATGCTCTAACTGCCTCCCCCCCCCCAGTGCCTGCTCCAGCTACTTTGATGGCCATTGGAACAACCTGTTCTCATCCACCCAAATGCTTGGGGTAGACATTCCCCTAACTCACTGATGGGTTTGAGGCCTGTTGGTCACCCTCAACCTGGTTTAACCTGTCTGCCAAGGCAGTTTTACTGGGGTATGGCTGCTAAGCATTACTACACCTTTTTGGAGCCACAGGTGAAAGCTGGCTGAAAGGTAGATACCAAAGATGAATGAGAAGCCCTGATCAGCAAGTCCTCACACTGGAGGTTTTAAGTGCACCTGAACACCCCATACACCATCTGAACTAAGTCTTTAAAGGAAGCGAAGGATTCTGAAGGGGCAGAGAGAAGGAGGGAGTACATACCAAATATGCAGCATTGCCTGTACAAACGTATGGTAATAGGAGATGGTGTACTGAATGTAGGGAATGGTGAATAGATAAGTTTTGGCTAGATATATGAAGGGGAGTAAGGTAATGCTAAGCTAGAAAGGTAGGCTGCAGTCAGATTGTGAGGAGCCTTAAGGAGGCTTAGGAGTTGTATTTCAAGATTTAGCTCAAGTCTAACCTTTTCTGGGAAGTTATTTCTCCCCAAATAACTGAACTTACCTATAAGGTATTATTTATAGGTTGTCTCTCATTAGAACATGAGTTCCACGAGGGTAGAGACTGTTTTTGCCTTTCTTTATATTACTAGCATTTAGCACAGCGGCTGTTAAACAACAAGCATTTAATAAATCTTTGTTGAGGTAGTAGGGAGCCCTTGAAGATTTTTAAGTAAGGGAATGATGTGATCTGACTTGTGCCTTAGGAACAAATTTATACTCATATTGAAGATGAAATGGAGAAGGAGAGTCTGTAAACAGGGAGAAGAATTAGGAGTCTATTACAGTGAGAGGTCCTGGTGACAAGTGATGAGGTATTGAAATAGGGCAGTGGCCTTATAAGGAGAGAGAGAAGTGAATAGATGCCAGAACTGTTGTAGAGGTAAGATTATAAGAGTTGGCAACTCATTGAAGAGATGAAGAGGTAGAATCAAAGATAATTTAAAATAATTTTGGAAAAAATTTATTTTAGTTTCTAAAAACCTATTATTGACTCAGATGGGGAAAGCCAAGATTATCCTTGAGATAACTGATTGACAAAGTAATTTCCTGATTATTATTTTTTGTTTTCTGAGTACATCCACTTAAAAGCTAATTATGAGCAACTAATATTTGTTGGATGATGAATGAGAGCAGGGGAGGGAGTGCGTCATTCTTTTCCCTAATGGAACTTTCAGCAATGATGGAGGAGACAAATGGAAAGCAAATGATTTTGGAGACCTACCAGCAGATAGTAGAATCATAGATTTAAATACAGAAGGGACCTAAGAAGCAATTTATCACCATCACCTCATTTTATAGATAAGTAAACAGAATCATAGAAAGATGTCCATTTAACCAAGATTATCAGGTGGTAAGGAGAGATGGGACTAATTTAATAATTAATTACTCCTATTTCAGAGAATTAAAAAGTACTGAACTCAGAGAACTTGGAGCCTCAGGCTCAAATATTTTCTAGCTGGATGACCACAGACAAATCATGTTACCTCTCAAGTTTCCTCACTGGTGAAATAGGGATAATGACATCCCAATTTCACAAGGAGTTGTATATATCAAATGAGATAATGTATATAAAGCCCCTTTTCAAACCTCAAAACTCTGACAGTTTTATCATGATCACCAATAACAAAGTACAACGAATTCTACACAACACTCCAGTGAGCTAAGGAAGACCCTAAATTCTTAAACCACCCACTTGGTGGTTTAATAAAACATGGAGAGAT
This sequence comes from Pseudocheirus occidentalis, assembly GCA_028646575.1. Classification (NCBI taxonomy): domain Eukaryota; kingdom Metazoa; phylum Chordata; class Mammalia; order Diprotodontia; family Pseudocheiridae; genus Pseudocheirus; species Pseudocheirus occidentalis. The sequence continues at coordinate 144,963,042 of CM053593.1, forward strand.
CCAGGATATGAGGGGCGGGGTGTGGGAAGAAGGAATGGGAATAGCATATAACTGACTGGTTTCATTTGCTAATTAAAATTACTTCAGGCAGGCAGGATGTCAAGCTAAGTTTTATTCTCTAGGTCTTTCAGATGAAAAACATGCTGTCCAGAAACATGTTAATAAAAGTCCATTACAACAAAATAATTCAGATTTTCTCTGAAGATTTTTACAAGTGGATGTTACAGTAGGTTTGGCACTCTATAAATACCTCAGAAGTCCTCAATAAATGTTTATTGGGTTGATTTGCGTTCACTTTTATTCAGAATTTACAATTCTATTTTGTGTGACTTGTCTAAGAGTTAGGTTCCCAGGAACTGTTCAACCATAGGTATGCTAACAAAGATTCTGAACCTATAAGGCTTAGTAGAAAAAAAAGCTACACAAAAACAGATGCCAAACACTCCTTTTGAATGGCTTTTTGTTTGTATTGGTTTTGTTCTGGGTTTTTGTTGTTGTTGTTTTTTTTTTGGACTGAATAAACCAGCCGTTTTGTTATCATATAAATACTGCCTGTCTTAATAGGTTTTTGGCATCCTTCTGTGAAGTAAACAGAGGCAGTGATCATTCTGTAAAATGTAACCTGTTAATTGTTTTGTGCTATCACTTAGGTAAGATAGGGAAGGGGAACTGTCTATAAGAAAAGGCATAAAGAATATAAATATTGGGGCAGCTAGGTGGCGCAGTGAATAGAGCACCGGCCCTGGGGTCAGGAGGACCTGAGTTCAAATCCGGCCTCAGACACTTAACACAAAAACTAGCTGTGTGATCTTGGGCAAGTCACTTAACCCCAACTGCCCTCCAAAAAGCAAAAAAAAAAAAAAAAAAGAATATAAATATCATTGTTAAAATGATTTCTTTGAGAATTGCCAAAAGGGGCACCTGACCAAGTAGTATTTTCTTCCTTTCCTTTGTCTATTTCAACTTTTTCAGATTTATAGATAAAAATTACCTAATAATAATTTGGGAGACCTGACTCCCTCAGGTTTTGGTAAAAAATTGTTGTGCACAATTTTATCTCCAGTCTGGGTTTCCTATTGGTACATTTGTGATGTTGGGACAAGATATGGAAGGTTCTCACAACATTGGGTCAAATCTCTTTGGATGAACTTTTGCAGTGAACTTGTGGAAGTCATCAGGTAAGAGGGCTGCAGACTGCATGGCTGGGGGAAAAATCCCCACAGATGGAATCGCAGATCAGTTTGAATACTGTGTATTGGAGCATGTGTCAATCAAAAATAAAAAATTAGTGGGAGGGATGCTGGATGCTCACACTTCAATAAAGGAACAGGGACAGGGTAGAGAACAGAACAAGGGGGGGAGGGATAGGAAGGAGGGACATATGATCACTGTCACAATATGTCCACTATGAAGATGTCCTGTATAATCACACCTACACAGCCTGTATTGAATTGATTGTCCTTCCAGCAGGGGTGGGTGACAAGGGAGGAATTGAAAGAATCTAGAATTCAAAGCTCTGCAATACTGGCAACTAGGAATTAAGATATACAGGGGCTGGGGTAGGGAGACCCTCCCTGCCCTACCAGAAAGTTTGAGAACAGACCAGGGGAGCGGCTCTACAGTGGGATCGCTGTTTTGGGGTTGAGATGGGGGAAAGACAGGGAGAAAATTTGTAATTCAAAAATCTCATGAAAATGAATGATGTAGGAACGGCTAGGTGGCGCAGTGAATAGCGGCTAGGTGGCGCAGTGAATAGCGTACCAGCCCTGCAATCATGAGGACCTGACTTCAAATCTGGCCTCAGACACTTAACACTTACTAGCTGTGTGACCTTGGGCAAGTTGCTTAACCCCAAATGCCCTCCAAAAAGCAAAAAGCAAAAAAAAAAAAAAAAAAAAAAAAAAAAAAAAAAAAAAAAAAAAAAAAAAAAATGATGTAAACAAGAAACAAATTTATTACATTAGAAAAAGAAGAAGAAGAAGAAGACCTGGAAGAGTGTGTTATACCCAAAGTCTTGAGAAGAGTAGGTCAGTCAGTATGTCAACAAATATTTCTTAAGAACCAGTTATGTTCCAGGCATTGTGCTGAGTGCTAGGGATACAAAAGGGGGCAAAAAACTGACTCTGCTTTCAAGAAACTGAAAGTCTAACAGGGTAAACAACAAGCAGACAGATCTGTCTAAACGAGGAATAAACGTAAGAACAGGAAACACGGAAATATATTGACGAGACAGAGACTGAGACTGAAAAGTGAGGGCAAACTGCTGATTTTAGCAATGAGGAAGTCTTTGGGGAGGGCAGTTTGACAAAGTGGGTGCTAACAGATCACTGTTCTTGTCGTTTGTTCTTTGCCCTTCACTCTCAAAGAGGACCAATGATATCAAGAGGGTGATGCCTTGACTTGCAAGTGAATTGGATTTGAGTGAGGCAGGGCTGTGCAAAGTTATCACCCTCACTCTTTCCTCCTGAGTCATTGGGGTCCATTGGCAAGACAGGGGTCAAAACAACTAGTGATAGTCCCAGATGCAGTGGGAGACCTTGGTCTTTTTAAGCTAAGGCCTTTCCCAAGGCTCAGCTTGTCTACCCATTCAGTAATCCCAGACTGCATTGGGGTTGAGGAGAGAATAGAGAGTGAGGGAGTCAAGGTATCCATCCAGCTATGCCTTGTTTGACTTAATTCAGGAAATAGCTCCTGCTTTCTAGGAACTCACAGTCTAACTCAAGAGACAAGTCAAACACAGAGATGAGTAGATAATTCAAGACCTTCTATGCAAGGTGCTAACAGATGACCCTGGATTTCAGAAGAGGAGCTTCAGACACCATCTTGTCCAACTCTTATTTTACAGAAAAGGAAACCGAGGCCTAGTAACTTACTCAAGGTCATAAAGGCAGGGTTTAAAACTAGTTCTTTTGAATGAATTATAGCAACAGTAACTCACAGTTTAAAGTTTACAAAGCATATTCCTAACAGTGATACTGTGAGAGAAGTAGCTATTGCAGCTATATTCTCCCCATTGTACAGATGAGGATGTTGAGGTTCAAAAATATTTCATGGCTACATTGTTCAGTCCATCAGTTACAACCCTTCTATACAACCAGACTAACAGCCAATGTGAAAGTATTTGCAGATCCTATACTTGATTGCATGCTGCCATGGGGGGAGGGGGGAAAGAGATGGGAGAAAATTTGAAACTCAAGAGATTGTGGAACTGAATCTTGTAAACTAAAAGTAAATAAACAGATCAATTTAAAAAAAATAAAAAAAATTAGTTCAAAACTAAACCAATATCCTAATAAGTTAAAATAATGGCATTTTAGTGATTTCCCTGGAAAACAGTGATTTTATTGGTTTAGAGAGTTCCGAGGAAGAATTCACTTTATGACTGTAGGACAATACCATCTCTGCAACTTAATCTTAGGGAAAGACATCTGGGACACTGAGAAGATAAGTAACTTTCCTAGGTTCACACAACCAGTATGTGTCAGAGATAGGCCCAAAATCCAGTCCTTAATCTTGAGGTAAGCTCTACATGTAATACAATGCATATGTTAATCATTGAACATACGGAGAAAGACCCACACTTGCATCTCTAGGAAAAAACTTGTTTCTTGACTCCAATATTTTGTGATCTCATTGATGTGATCTCAATGATCCAAGTCCTTTCAAGGAGACAGATTACAACCCATTTAGGCTTGTCCAACCTGTGTGGCATCTGGCCATGTCCTCCTCTAAGTCATCTCTGGATCCATTAGTCAATCAACAAGTATTTATTTAAAACACCTACTATGTGCCAGATACTGTCCTGGCCATTGGAGATACACGTACAAAGAATGAAACAATCCCAATTTGCAATAATTTTATATTTGAACAAGAGAGATAAGTACATATAAAGATACATACCTATATATATAAAGAGATATAACTATATATAAAGATATATATACACCCATATATAAAGATATATATCTGTAACATAAAATTAACACACAAATACAGATATGTAGGTATGCAAAGTCGTAAAACATAAGTAGTTTGGGAGAGCATTAGCTGTTATGAGGGTGAGTGGGAAAGATTAGGAAAGGTTTCATGTAGAAAATGGTACTTGAGGCAATATTCTAAGGAAATGAGGTTCTCTATGAACTGTGAAGCAAAAGTAAGGAGGGAATGCATTCCAGGTAGGGGGGTCAGACAGTGCAAAGGCATGGAGATAAGAGATAGTGTCATGAGTGAGAAACACAGAAAGCCAGTTTGGCTGCATTGTGGGAGAGAGAGTATGGTCCAGCACAAAGTGCAGAGTACCTTCCTTTACAAGTGCACTATAGACTTTTAGAGTTGGAGGGAACCTCCAAGTATTTGGCCTCTAGTTCAACTTATTCCCAAAAGAAGATCACATAAAAACATCAGTGTTATGTGGCTACCAATGCACCCGAGAACTATCTAGTGTTCATTTCTTACTCTTGCCATGTAACCAAGCAATCTTTTTTTTTCTTCCTGGTAATCAATTTTCTCATGTAATTCATGCCTACTGTCCGGACTATAACACAGCTGGATAAGCAACCTACACAGGTGGTCCATCAGTAAACATAATTATAAAAGATACTGTGAATGAACGATAAGATGGGTCTCAAGTTGAACAAGAGGAGAAGAATGAGTTAGACTGTCCTTGGGAAACTTTCTTTTTTTTAGTTTAGTACAGGATAAGCACCTAATAAATGCTTATGAACTGACTGATTGTTTTTAATGAACCCACCCTTCTCCTTAAAACAAAAACCAGGGATATGGAATGGCCGTGAGGAATGGAATAGCAAATTCTATGAAAAATTTAAGTTGAGGGTTGCCCAAAGAACAATGGGGAGGAGCACAGTGGGTGTGAACAGACCACCATATGTTACTAACCATGGTGAAAAATAAGGATCAAAATGCCTTATTTGGTTTCCACACTGATTCAATGTAGAATCAAATTCCTCAGTAGCTGTATATACATATATGTATATGTATGTGTGTACAAGTGTATATATATATAGACGTATGCATGTGTGTATATATACATACACATATAAATATATGTATATAAATATGTATGTTACACACACACACACACACACACACAGTACTGAAAGTGCTCCATGAAGAGTGAGTAGTAGCTCAGGCTGAAGCATCAGATTGTGAAAGTCTCTGAATGCCAAGCTAAGGAGTCTGAACACAGGATTATTGGGAAGATGAAGAAAGAATGAATGTAAAGCAATTTGTAACTATGAAATGCTATATAAATGCCGATTGTGATAACATGTTTAAAATAGGATTAAAAAATAAATTTATATAGATAACAAACCTCTATTGTCTAAGTTGAGCTAAACTGCTAAAGTAATACTCCATTCAGACTGCTGTCAGTTCCCATCTTCTTGACCAGCGGTCTCCAAAGTGGAGGCCAAGGTGTTATCCTAAAGAGGGGACATTGCTTGACCCCAAGGGGAATGTGATTAAACATTTGAAGGTAATAAGTCAAGTTGCATCCTATTCTTTCTTTAATAGATATTTGTGGAGCTTGCCTCTAACACAACCCCAATAGTTATACCCCTATAAGTATCTTCACCCCAATTTCCTTTGCTGTGAGAGCTAACAAGTACTTTCCTTCTGAGATGTGCATGAGTCTCCAACTCACAACTGCTGCTTGGTGGCAATGTCTGGTGAATAAGACAACCCTCCACTCCTTCCTTGCCTTTTCATTTTGGTAGGACAGAGTGAGTCACACAGGACTTTCTCCCCAAAACTGTTCATCTTCCAAACTTGCCATTATTGTCAAGGCCTCCAAGATCCTTCCAGTCACCTGGGTTTCTGCAACCTCAGGGTCATCTCTGACTCCTAGTTTCTCTTCACCCCCACCCACATGTTTAATCCTTGGCCAAATTCTGGTGGTTCTAATCTCCCATATTCATCCCCCTTTTCTACTCACATAGCTACCATTCCAATTCAGGTCTTACCACCCTTCACCTTCAGTACTGCAATTATCTCCTACCTCATATTCATTCCTAATGACAAGAGGGATATATTGTACAAGACTTCTTGTTTAAAACAAAAATGCAGATATAATTTTACAACAATCAGAAACTATAATAAAGACAGGTAGAATTAAATTCTGCTTTTCTTGAAAATGAAAGTATCTTTTGCTGAATTTTAAATATTTTCCTTGAACAATCATTTTTAGTAGTCCTAGAGGTTAATGAATGATAATAACTGTTAGTTAATAATACTGCTAAGTTAATTAATTAATGGTTAAGTCCTTTAGGAAATGTCAATGCAGCTGTGGCCTATTCCCTAAAAAAAAACCCCCAAAACCTTGATTTATAAAAATCTGGACTTAGAAACCAGACAAAACATGCTGATTATTCTCTCAAAAAAAAAAAAGTCCTCAGAGATTCCTTTATGTGTTCCTCTAATATGTTTAAAATAGTATTTGCTTTTTTTAAAATGAAATTTACATACAAATATTCAAAAACATTTATTTTATAAATTCATCAATAGTAATACTATTCCTTACACTCATCCGGGGGTCAAACTTCTGGTAATCAACAGCTACAAAGTAGAAAGTCAGTGAATAAAGTGCCTGACCATGTAAAAGAGTTATCATAAAATTCTAGTACCAAAGTCATACATTTTATTCCTGGGGCTAAAAAATTGTATTGACTCTTATTTAGCACACTGTTCTAACAGACTTGGTTATCTTGTTTCCCAGGGGATAAAATATTAAAAGCAATAAAGAAGAACAAAAAATATTTCTCATTCTCTAATGGTAGAAAAATAGAGGGAGGGGAAAGGTTACTGTATTTGAATCCTTTTTATTCATCTGCAGAATGAAAATATGCATTTGTTAAGGAATGGAAAAGGAATGGCTTGAACCAATGAGTGATCTCTTACTGCTGTGCAGGGATTCTGTGCTGAGATCACTTCAAGATGGCCATGGCCAAGAAAGTGATCACAGTTCCTTGGAGGTAGAAGGCCACATGATCACTCTGGTTATGCAATGTTAGCAGCTGAAGACTTGTGAACAAAATAAATCAAAAGTTCTGATTCCAGATAAATCAGGCATGACTTCAAGAGGCAAACTCCAACGTTCTGTCTTGCTCTGCGTGGGGAACTTTTTTAGAATCAGAACCTCAGAACATTCATGCAAGTCAAAGATGGCCTTTTTAATAGCCAACCCTTAATTTGAGCAACATGGAGCAAAATGTAAACTCTGTCCCTCACCCCTTTCCTAAAGCATTAACAGATAGCATCACAAATTACAGAGGCAAAGATTTAAAAAGAAAAAAAGTGTGTTCTTTGGTGATCAACCTTCTGGTGGTGATCTCTGAACTTAGCTAGGATAGAACTCTGACAAGATCCCTCTGGGTCATACTCAAAGGTTTTCCAGTTTGATGTTTTAAGTCATAAAAACTTGTGCTGCAAAAATTTGTGCTCTACTGACATAATCTTTGAGAAACCAGGGTCACCTTCATGCTACAATGAAGCAGGAAAGGTTTTTAAAGGAGGATTGACAACAACAGCAACATTTAATTAATTATTCAAGTGGAATCTAGTACTAATAAAATAACACATGAAACAACCTGCTCCTAAGGCTTCTCATGACAAAATTATTACCTACTCACCAACCAAAACATCTTTGAAAGAATCCCCCCTGTAGTCCTAGGATGAGGGGTTCTTAACCTAGGATCTTTGAATTTTAAAAAGTTTCTTATGTTTTGATAACTGTATTTTAATCTAATTGGTTTTCAAATCCCGCATATTTAATTTTATGCATTCAAAAATATTCTGAGAAGGGTCCAGAGGTTTCATCAGACTGTCCAAGGGGCCCATGATACAACAAAGTCATGTTCTCATGAAGTCACAAGAAGCAGCCTGGCCTTGGAATGAGGAGTAGTGGAGTTCAAATGCTACCTCAGGCATGTGGTTTTTCAGGGCCTGAGTTTCCTTATTTATAATAAGACAGGGTTGTCCTCCAAGGTCCTCCAAGGTCCCAGCTAGCTCTAAATCTATTATCCTATAACTACCCAATCTCTCTGTTTGATGAATGATGTGATGGTGATAACAGCAGCTTCCTTTCACTTTTGGACAGCCCCTAATCAGTGGGAAGGTTGTGTGTGTGTGGTTTTTTTTAATTCACATCAAGCTGCAAATTGCCTCTCTGAACTTAACACTCATTGGTCTTCCTTATATAGATATCTTATATCGGAAAAACCTACCTGATGAAGTTAAACAGTCATTTGAATAAGGAGGCTATTTCTTAAACTAATTTATGTCTTAAAACATCAAACAAATCAAAGTGAGTGAAAAATGGATGCAAATAACTCACGGTCCACATCCAGAAGGGCACGGACAGATTTAGCCAGCTCCTTGGAATCCTGGACCAGGCTTGCTGTGACATTGCGTCCATTCCTTCCGAGCTGTGGGAACAGTGTTTGAGAACCTAACACCGATCTTCGGTCACTAAAGGGAATGGGAAGGAAAAGGGAGGGATAAAAAATAAAGTAAAATTATTTTTTTAAATCATAGGAACTGATATTCCTTTTATTAAAAAGGATAGCAATTAAAGATGTCTTAAAAACAGGGCTCTAAGTTGGTGAGAAATTTGTGCAAAAGAAAATAACATCCATTCCTGGTATAATATTGAAAGATTCTGAGAATGCTGGATCACCATCATTTGTAATTTTTAACCAGATCTGTGACTGTATGTTGTTCATAAAAAAAACCTCTAAAAAGGATCCAAATTTTCAGGCAGATTTAAACACTTTAAAGCATTTACTTTTTTTTTTTTTAAGTACGTTCTTTGTGATTTGAATATAACCTGATACACTTAAGAAAAGACAAAGTCGTAATGGGGAAAAAAAAAGTTAAGCAAAATACCTAGAAAGGGGTTGGGCTAGGTGGTACAGTGAATAGAGCACTAGCCCTGGAGTCAGGAGGACTGGAGTTTAAATTCAGCCACTTAATACAAAAACTATCTGTATGACCTTGGGCAAGTCACTTAACCCAATTGCCCTACCTTCCCCCCCTCCAAAAAGCAAAAAAAACCCCCAAAACCCCAAACCTAGAAAGGGACACAATGTTGAACTGTGGATAAAACAGTGATTGTTTATGTGTGTGTTATCTAGATATACATTGAGCAGTTATCAGAACAGGTAGGAGGATGCTGTGGAACAAATGCGGAACCATTTATCAGAAGTCCAGAGGATCTAGAGTCCCATTCCTGCCACGAAGAACTGCATGACCATGGGGAAGTCACAAACACTCAGTGCCTCAGTTTTCTCAAATGTAAAGATACAGATTTGACTTGCACTATATATTTTACAGCAGGATTGGCAATATAAATCCTCTTCTTCTCCCCCCCCCCAACAATACTAGATCAAACAGAATGAAGGGTGCTTTGTAACTGTAATGCATTACATAAAAGCAAGTTATGAGCCATGAGAAATTAAGTACCAGTTTGCTAATTCAAGTACAAGTACAAGAGGAGGTCTTTATCTTTGTTTCCCTTTTGGAATTTCTAAGTCTGTCTACATTAGACAGAATGCTAGGCTTGGGGTCAGGAGGACCTGAGTTCAAATATTGCCTTAGACACTAACTATGGCTTTGGGTAAGTCAAATAGCCTCTTTCAGTCTTGGTTTTCTTTTTTTTTTTTCCTTTTTGGAGGGAGGAAGGCAGGGCAATTGGGGTTAAGTGACACATCCTTAAGGTCACACAGATAGTAAGTGTTAAGTGTCTGAAGTCATATTTAAACTCAAGTCCTCCTGACTCCAGGGACTGTGCTCTATTCACTGTGCCACCTAGTGACCCCAAACCTTGGTTTTCTTACATACAAAATGAAGGAGCTAGATGGGATGGCCTTTAATTTCTCTTACAGCACTAAATCTATGATTATTTATGACCTTAACACTTGAGAAAAACAATGAGTATTCAAACTAGTTCACATTACGGTTTGAGGCAGGGTAAGAAAAGAATCTGACTAAAATAACTCCAATATATAAAGATATATTTTTGGTCCAGACTTGTGGTTTCTTCTGGATTTGGAATTTCCAATATGCAGGCTCCATTCACTGCAATAGATAAGCAATTCATGTTAAAATTATCTTTGAAATGAGAAATTGAAAGGTTAATTGATTTTCCCATAGTGACACAGCTAATAGGTATCAGAGACAGGATTTGAAACTAGGTTTTCCTGGCTCCTAAGCAGCCATTTAATGATTGGTTTGAATGAGCTAGAGAAATGGGGCTTCATTTACTGGTGAAATGGGGCTGTCCAAGGGCAATAAGCTATAATCTCTCACTGAACCTAGGAATCACATAAAAGCTTGTGTGAATGGCCCTGGAAGTATGCCAGATTCATTCCCAGATTCATTCATCCCAAAGGACAGGACATTATGTTGGAACATGGACAAAAGTTGACAATTGCAGGTATTTTTTGACATTCAATGTGAGAGTGGAATGGGGACACACACAGAGCACCTTGAAGCAGAATGAGTCATCCTCAAGCACTGAATGGCTACTGTTGGATAACAAAGGGCACCAGGGATTATTTTGTGCATTTTAGCAAAAGGGGCCCAGCTGGAAGGAGATGATGTCCCTGTGAAGAGTGACAAATGCTATAAACCCGTGCCACATCACCTGGAAAAGGCATGAAGAGGAATCCCTTCTTTGCACAAGGCGAAAGATAAAGAGACCTGACAGGTGTATCAAAGTGACCTCAGACGAGGGAAGCAGAGCAAACAAATATTATTGGTGCTCTTGTTGCTCTCATCAGGAAATTGAAAGTGGGTCATTTTTATATCAAGTCTGAGACATACTGTAGACAAGGGATAGCCAGGGATGACCACCAAGAAGATTGTTCTTCTTATATTTATTAGCTGATGGGAATGACAAAAAGAACGCATAATTCTAAAATATCTGGCTGGTTATAAAAACCAAGTAACTAAATGGGAATTGGTTAACGGGACCAAGCTTTTGATTAGTAGTTTTTATTAACTTACACAATTTAGGGGCAGCTAGGTGGCATGGTAGATAGAGCACTGGCTCTGGAGTCGGGAGGACCTGAGTTCAAATCCAGTCTCAGACATTTGATACTTACTAGGTATGTGACCCTGGGCAAGCCACTTAACCCAGATTGCCTCTCCAAAAAACAAACAAACAACCCCCCCGCCCCCCAAAAAAACAACCACCAACAATTTAAAGGGAGCTAACGTAGCAGGGTAGGGCAAACAGGTGGTACAATGGATAGAGCGCTGGCCCTGGAGTCAGGAGGAACTGAGTTCAAATCCAGCCTCAGACACTTAACTAGCTGTGTGACCCTGGGCAAGTCACTTAACCTCAGTTTCCTCATCTGTAAAATGAGCTGGAGAAGGAAATGGCAAACCACTCCATTATCTTGCCAAGAAAACCCTAAAATGGGGTCACAAAGATATGGACACAACTGAAACAACTCAACAAGAAGAAGTATGGCATGGTGGATGGAGGGAGATGGTCCAGGAATTCAGAAGACCTGGGTTGAACTTCCATCAGTACTTCTGGCAGTTACTGAAATAGTTGTAAGATGGTGGTTTCCAGTGGGATCTGCTCTGTGAATCCTTTACAACAACAACAACTAAAATGTGTTGTGAAGCCCCAGGGTAATTTAACATACTATTCATAATAATCTAATCTTTAAGGTGGGATTACAGAATTTTTTTTTTTAGCATGAATTCCTATGAATATTGATTGCAAAGGGTCTGCAAACCACTAAATGGGAACCATGGGTATGGTAGACATAATGCTGGACTTGGAATCTGGGAGACATGAGTTCAAATCCTTCAGCACTTACTAGCTGTGTGACCCTGAGCACAGCACTTAAGCACTCTCAGCATCAGCTTACTCATCTGTAAATGGGGGTAATAACAGCACCCACCTCACAGGACTGTTGTGAGGATCGAGGAGATAATATACGTAAAATGCCTTAAGCGCTACATACATCTTCCTGTTTTGTTGTTGTTACTGCTGTTGTTGTGCTGCTTACGTGTCCTTGGATGAGTTCTTTAAGCTCTAAGTGCCCCAGCCAACTTTCTAAGACAAGACTGTGGATGAAATGCTTATCTGCCTAAAAGGAGGATTTTCCAAACCAGAAGTTTTCCACATAATGAAATAACAAATCCAGCCCTACTTGTAAAAACATAGGGGAGCTAGCTTTACAATGAGAGAAAAAAAACAGTGTTCAAAACAGACTGCGTTCAAAAACAGTCAACAAACATTTATTAAACACCAACTGTGTGCCAGGCACTGTGCTAAGTGCTGGGGGCACAAAGAAAGGCAAATGACAGCCCCTGTTCTCAAGGAGCTCCCAGTCTAATGGGGGAGACAACATGTAATTTCATATTATCTAAATTTAATATTACCTTAAATTTGACAAGGAAGAAGAATGATCAGAAAGCACTTCTTGGATTGCCTACAGACGAACAAAACAATGAAGGACACACGTGAGTTGGATGCTTTACTTTAAAATGTTTTCAATTCAAACCATATTGATTGCCTATGGTGGATACAGGGGACTCCACAGAAAAAGCCAGACCTGTCCCTGCTCTGAAGGAGTTTCCCTTCTCCTGGAGATGAAATATAAATCTGAAGGTCACTTGGGGAGGAGGGGAGCACAGCCAATGAGGGGTGGGAGGCCTTGGGACAGGTAAGGCTTAAAAAGAAGAGAACACCTGAGCCAAGTCTTGAAGGAAGATAAAGACTCATGTCTTCTCCATGACTTATTAGCCAACATTGACTGGTATTTTCTAACCTTCCAAATCTGAGCTAGAGACTCTGGGTTAAAGACAAGTTTCTGCTCTGTGGGAGGATAAAAAAACACTTCTACCCGCATGTACTTTTCAGAAATGCTGGTATGCATTTTCATGAAATGCATCTCTTTCTCTCTCTCCCTCTCTCTCTCTCTCTCTCTCTCTCTCTCTCTCTCTCTCTCTCTCTGTCTCTGTCTCTCTCTCCTCCCTCCCCCCTCTCTGCTTCACAAGACATAGGGTTCTTGGGTATTTCTTTCTCTGATGGTCTGACAAAAATATACCCTCAAAACTAATGTGCTTTTTGTCACCCTTTTCCAGCTATTTCTCTTTGAGTGTCTTGGTCACAATAGCCTGTCTTCTCCCTACCTGTATTTTCTTAAATCTTCCATTCCTTCTTCCTAAAATCAGAACTATAGTCATGAGCAGTGATAACATTTCACTTAGCCATCAAATGTGACTCTTTCCTTGAAAAGACCTGGTATTATTAATAATACACCTACACATGCAAATCTACAAAGTGCCACCATCTGTGCACACACGTGCATCATACATAATACACACATGCATAAACGTGTGTATATGTATGTGTGTGCATATTATATACATCGGTCTTTTTCCAAACTAATAATATTTGAGTTGACATTTTTCCTTTTTCCCCTCATTTGATGGAGAAGCATTCTCTTCTCTATGGAATGTGTATGTGTATATAATAAGTTGCAGTCATGCACTGGGTATGTACTGATGGATATGCCCATGCTCTAGCCGCACCTATGATACATACTCAGCTACAGAATAACGTAAGCAGGCAAATTTACCTCAACAAAGTTCAACAACTTCTCAGTTGTTAGTTCAAAGGTTTTCCGAGCTGTTTCTGACTTCCGTAATTGGCAGTCCAACACTGTGATTCTCTTTCTTAAGTCTTGAAAATTGTCCTGGTGAGGAGACCCAGAAAGAAGGGGCTTAAGCATTTCTATTATTGGCAGCAACTCATTTCTCTTATTTTTCAGTTGTTATTAACAAACAGCAAAGATCTCCATAGAATTCTCTTTTCTCTGCCTTAGTGGGGCACTCATCCAATGAGAGGTGGGGTGGTACAGGAGAACGAACATTGGAGGAGGAGGAAGGAAGCTGTTGCCATTCAGTCGTTTTTCAGTTGTGTATGATGATTCTCTGTGATCCCAGTTGGGATTTTTTTGGCAAAGATGCTGGGCTGGTGAGGAAACTGAGGCAAACAGGGGTAAGTGACTTGCCCAGGGTCATGCCACTAGTTAGTGTCTGAGTCGAGATCTGAACTCAGGAAGATGGGTCTTCCTGACTTCAGATCCAGTCCTCTATCCACTGAGCCACCTAGCTGCCCCTACCCAGTAAGGAAGACCTGGCCTAAAATCCTAGCTTTTGTACTTACCACTTACACAACCTTGGGCCAGTCACGATTGTTCTATGGACCTCAGTTTGCTCACCTATAAAAATGAGGTTTGAGGTTGCAGCTAGGTGGTGTAGTGAATAGAGCACAGACCCTAGAGTCAGGAGGACCTGAGTTCAAATCCAGCCTCAAACACTTAATACACTTACTAGCTTGCCTTGCCTTCCCTCATCAAAAAAACAAAGTGACAAAAATGGGGTTTGAACTAGATGAACTTTGAGGTCTTGTCTAGTCCTAAATCCAGGGGTTTTAAGCACCTACTATGTGCCAAGCATTGTGCTTAGCTCTGGGCAGGTAAATATTGAGAAAATGTATAAAGTTTAAAGCAAGTATTTAATACATGACCCGAATTGATATGGTAGTAAACTTAGAGTAAAAAGCACCCAGTGGATAAGTAAGCAGTGCCATAAAGTTTAAAAAACATCTATTTTTAGTAAAATGGCCTTGCAACTCTCTACTCTATAAAAAAAATGTATGTTGATTCCATCTTCAAATTATAATGAATGGAGTCAATGCTGATCATAGATTTAGAGCTGGAGGTAATGCTGGAGGCCATTTAGTCCAGTGCCCTTTTCTTCACAGATGAGAAAACAAACCTAGAGAGGCTGTGAATTGCTCAAGGTCACATGGGGAGTAAGTAGTAGATCTGGGACCTGGGTCATAAAATGACAGGATCACATATTTAGATCTGGTAGGGATGTTTAAAAAAAAAATGTTAGTCCAAAATCCTCATTTCACAGAGAAGGAAACCGTGGCACAGAGAAGGTAAAATTATTTGTCCAAGGTCATGCATGTAGTAAGTAGCAGGACTTAGACTTGAACTCAGGTCCTCTGTCTCCAAATTTATCTTACTTTCTACTATACTACACTGCCTAACTGCTGTATAAAACAATGATTGATTCAAATTTTGTTCCCTGAAACATGTATATCATTTTATTTTGTTGTAAAAAAAAAAACCCAACTTGGTTAAGACACACAGTACCCTTTAAATTTGGAGTGAGGTGATGGAGAGGATTATTTTCAAAACAAACACTACTTGGGAACAGGAGGATGAGTGAGGACCTTGGTCTTTCGTTGCTTGAATCTATTACCTTCAAATGTTATATTCTTTTTTTTTTAATTCAAGAAAAATAAACTAGGATTCTTGGGAACAGAAAACATCATCACTGCCTTTAATTCAGTGTTAATGCAGTCCTTCTAGAAGTGAGGATATGACCTATGCCACACTGACCGATGACCCAAATAAATCTGGGGTTCCTGCTCTTCTCAACCTAAATATCTCTTGAGAAAGGAAGACTCGTGACCTTCTTATTACTCCTTTCATGACACATCATTCTAGTTATTGAAAAAAAAGACAAACACTGACCCACTTTAGAAGAGCAGATGAAAAGAAAATGAAAACAGGATATATGGCAACAGAAAGGAAACCATGGTAACTATAAGAAGGAGGGAGGGAGGAAGGGAGGGGGAAGAGAGAAAGTGAGAGAATGAGACAGAGAAGGAAGGAGATGAGAAAAAGGGAGAGAGAGGAGATGAGAGGGAGGGAGGGAAGGAGAGAAAGAGAGACAACGAGAGAGCACTGTTTTGCTTACTTGGCTCTGGCCAGAGTGATCAGCAAGCTGAGCCTTCAGCTCCATAATTTCAGCCTCTAATAAGCGAATTACTTCTTCATAGTCCATTTCCATGCCATGGGCCTGTCTCTGCGCTGCCTCAGCAAGATGTAGCCTGCTTCGCAGGGCTCTCGTTTCTTCTACGACGGCTTTAGCTTCCTGGGGACAACAAAATAGATTCCATTTTAAAACATCACTCAAAATCATGGTTCAGTAGCTCAAACCAAATATTTTCCTCTCTGTATCGGCGGATAAAATGAGGTTAACCAAAATTTTACTCTTTAGCTTCCAATGTGAACAAGCAGGATGATGATAACAGAAGACAACTCACTAGCACATTGATAGTCACCTTGATGAATGATGTTGGATGCCACATGACATTTTTCTTCCTTAGGGAGAAAACTGTAAACGTGGATCACATATAGCTTTATAAGAAGCATATTTTAGTGGCTAGAGAACTGTCTGTGGAATCAGGAAGAACCAGAGTCAAGTTCAGCCTTTGAAATAGAGGGGATGTGTGACCTTGGGTGAGTGACTGAACTTGTCAATGCCCCCAACAATCTTCTAAGACTATTAATTATAGATGAGGTGCTAATCTGTAATGGTAGAGGGAGTTCCCATGCCAGGAATTCCCTAGTCATCAAATCACAATATAGATCTGGAGCATGTTGCTTTATGCAGCCAGCATTAATATTCTGAAGATACAAAGAAGAAGAAAGAAGGGTAAAGGAAAACATGGGGGACAGATGGTTTGGAGGGGACAAAAGCAAGTAATGGTAAAAAGAAATGCAAGTATGCAGGGACTGGAGTAGGGAGATCCGTCTTGCCCTACCAGAAAGTAAGAGGGGCGATGGGGGAGGATATAGGAGAGAGCAGATTGGGGGAGGGACTATACAGTGGGGTGGCTGTTTTGGGGTGGTGGGTGGGGGAAAGATGGGGAGAAAATTTGTAACTCAAAAACTTGTGGAAATCAATGATGTAAACAAGAAAATAAAAAAATAAATTTAAAACAACAACAATTTTGGCCACTAGTCAGAACCTACAGAATATATTCTTCTCTTAAAAATATTTCCAATATTTTCTTTCTAAAGGGACTAAATGTGAAATATCTTCTATAAGTAATATAGTGAAAAATCACATAACCCAATCTGTTAGATTATTAACATCCATAACTGTGTTTATTGAAACACATGGTTATTTATTCTATAAAATACAATATTTGCTGAGATTTTTTTCATCTGTACAGATTTTGCTAATGATATTACTATATTATACTAATGGTCATTTCCCAGAAATGTGACATAAAATAGCTACAGAATGAAAAAAATAAAAGAAATGCAAGGTAGGGGAGTTATATCTTACTGGTGGATCCTGAGGCTCCATCACCTCATGGGCCTCCTTCAGACCACCTTCTTGATGGTCTGCCCTGTCTCAAGTTTTTTCCAACTGTAGTCCATCTTCTCTTTTGTCAGACTGACCATCCTATAATACAAGTTTGACCATATCCTACCCCAACTCAATACTTCAAATGGTACCCTATCACTTCAAGAAAGAAAAAAAAAGCTCTGCCTGGCATTCAAAGCCCTTCCTAACCTGGCTCTCTCCTATTTTTCCAGTCTTCCTACATCTTATTCACCTCGAGATTCTTGGCAATCAAGTGATACTGGCTTCATTGCTATTCCTCATACACAGCAAACCATTTCCTGACTCTGGCCATTTTCCATAGCTGTCCCCCATGCCCAAAGTTCTTTCCTTTCTTATCTTCTGGTCCCAGCTAAAATCCCACCTTCACCAAGAAGTCCTTCCCTTCCTCCTTCATTTTGGTGCATTCCTTCTGAGATTATCTCCAATTTATCTTGTCCATGTCTGACTTTTACATAGTTTGTATGCTGTCTTCTCCATTAGCATATGGGAGCTGGGACTGCTGTTTGCCTTTCTTTGTATCTCCAACACTTAGCACAGTATCTGGCATACAGATACTGTGAGCCTTGCTTAATAGCTTAAGAGCTTAATAAATGCTTGATGATTCGCCTGGTGATTTTGGGGTAGTGCTTTCCCACAGAATAGACTGTCTTTGCTTTTTGTGGGGGAAGGAAGGTATAATAAAAAAGTGGACTCCAATAGTAAAATCTGCATCTTCTACATAGTGCAAAGTCATGAGCATAAAAAGACTTCCAACATTTAAAATTGTATTAAAGAATAAAGTATGCCAAAGATGTTTTAGGGTATTCCATTTCTGGGAAATGTTAGGGAAGACAAATCACAGTCTTCCACAAATCACCTCTTGGTGCCTCTGTCAAAGAGAGCATCCTGGCTGGACAGACTATGTTTCACATCTAATTTCAAATTCTTCCCATTTTGTTTTCCTAGTTGGTACAAGAACATACTCTTCTCTATGGAAATGGAATATCTACCTTTAACTCCATCCACAGAACGTTTATCAAGCCCAAATCATCAAAAGTACTAGAGTTATAAAGACCTAATCAATCAAAAAAATTTACTAAGCTCCTACTTACACGTCAGACACTGTGCTAGATATAACTACAAAGAAACAAAATAATCCCTGCTCTATAGCAGCTTACATTCTATTGGAGGAGATAACAACAACATTTAGCTGTCTTTACAGAATAAACACATGCAGAATAAATAAAAAATAAATATAAGGTGCTTAAACGAAAGGTAATTAGAGGGAAGCATGGTAGGACTGGAGGATCAGGAAAGGCTTCATGTAGAAGGTGGTGCTTGAGCTGTGACTGAAAGCTAGGCATTCTATGAAGCAGAGATTAGCAAAGAGGACATTCCGGATGTGAGGGATAGCTTACAGACTGGAGTGCTTTATGTGAGCCATGTAGACTGTAGGAAGTGGAATAATGTACAAGGTGGCTTGAAGAATAGGTTGGGCCCCAATTTATGATGGGCTTATAAGCCAAACAAAAGAATTTATATTTTATTTTGGAGGCAATAAAAGAACCACTGGAATTTATTGAGTAAAAGAATGAAATGGTGAGATCTGCACGTAAGATACTTTGATAGTTTTTTTAATTTTTTTTAAATTTTATGTTTATACAACATTCATTTCTACAAGATTTTGAATTACAAATTTTCTCCCTGTCTTTCCACCCAAAAACAGTGATCCCACTGAATACTCCCTCCCCCAATCTGCTCTCTTCTATATCCTCCCTTATCCCCCTCCAACTTTCTGGTAGGGCAATATGGATCTCCATACCCCAGTGTCTGTCCATCTTATTTCCCAATTGCATGGTAAAAAAAGTAATATTTTTTAAACATTTGATTTTAAAACTTTGAATTCCAGATCCTTTCTCTTCTTCCCTCATCATCTACCCCCGCTGTGAAGATAAGCAATTCAATATAGGTTGCACATGTGTAGTTACACAACACATTTCCATAGCAGATATATTGTGAAAGACTGACTATATTTCCTTCCATCCTATCCTGCCCCCTACTTGTTCTATTTTCTACTTTGACCCCGTCTCTTTACAAAAGTGTGTGGTTCTAATTACCCTCTCCCCCAATCTGCCTTCCCTTCTATCATCCCACCTCTTATTCCCTTCACCCCTACTTTCCTATAGGGTAAGATACCCAATTTAGTGTGTGATATTCCCTCCTTAAGCAAAATTCAATGAGAGTAAAGTTGATCCATTCCCTTTTGCCTTTCTGTTCTTCTCCATTGTAACAATTATCCCTTGCCTCTTTTACATGAGATAATTTACCCATTCTGTCTCTGCTTATCTCCTCTCATATTCCTCTTTCATCTCTTAATTTTATTTTCTAAATATCATTCCTTCGTATTCAATTAATCCTGTGCCCTCTGTCTATGTATACCTGTACACATATATACATATACTCACATATGTATTCATAGACACAAATACCCTCCTATACAGACATATATATGTATATATACACACACACACAAATTTATATTCCCTTCAACTATCCTCATACTGAGAAAAGTTTCATAAGTTACAATGATAATTTTTCCATGTAGAAGTGTAAATAGTTCAACTTTGATAAGTTCCTTATGATTTCTTTTCCTTGTTTGCCTTCTCATGCTTCTCTTGCTTCTTGTATTTGAATGTCAAATTTTCTATTCAACTCTGGTTTTTTCATCAAGAATGCTTGAAAACCCTCCACCTCATTGAATGACCATATTTTCCCCTCAAAAAATATACTCAGTGTTGCTGGGTAGGTGATTCTTGGTTTTAATCCTAGCTCCTTTGACCTCCGGAATATCATATTCCAAGCCCTTCAATCCCTTAATATAGAAGCTGCTAGATCTTGTATTATTCTGATTGTGTATTTCCACAATATTCAAATTGTTTCTTCTTGGCTGCTTGTAATATTTTCTCCTTGATCTGGGAACTCTGGAACCTGGCTATAATATTCCTAGGAATTTACTTTTTGGAATCCTTCTCAAGAGGTGATTGGTGAATTCTTTTAACTTCTATTTTGCATTCTGGTTCTAAAATATCAGGGCAATTTTCCTTGAGAATTTCTTGAAGGATTGATTTCTAGGTTGTCTTTTTGACCTTGACTTTTGAGGTAGTCCAATAATTTTTAAATGATCTCTCCTGGATCTATTTTCCAGGTTAGTGGTTTTTCCAATGAGATATTTCACATTGCCTTCTATTTTTTCATTTGTTTGGATCTGTTTAATAGCATCTTGATTTCTCAAAAAGTCATTAGCTTCCATTTGCTCCAATCTAATTCTGAAGGAAT